>VXBZ01007020.1:270304-311516 GCA_013399135.1 Heliornis fulica | reverse complement strand
TTCTGTTTGTTTCTACTCCTCTAGGTTTTGTAAGGCAAACAGCTCAGAGAGCTGATAGTCTTCCTGCTGCTCCATTTGCACCTGCACATTATGAATGCAGGCTCAGAAATCAAGAGTTAAGCTTGTCAAGTGATCATATAGTTGGGGTTTTTTTCTTTAATGTGTCCGTCAGTGCTGCCTTTTAATGTGTTGGTCTCTGGCCTTTCTGTTTATTTTTGGAAATCCATTTTGTATTTTTACTCTGTAAAAATGTATAGTTCAAAAAAAAGAGAAAATTTCTCTGTAGGATAATACAGTCCATGATAGGGCTGTGATATAATCCCAGTCCAGGTAAGCTGTGTAAATGTGATGGAAAATATTTTAATTAAAAAAAAAAAGTAGAGGTGTTGTTAGTAAATTAGTGGACCTATAACTTCTAAGTAAGCTCATGAAGGATAGTTTAATATTAAAGTGAGGAACTCTGCTTAAGAAGGAAAGTGAGATTGTTCTTGCAAGCAACGAATGGTCAGAGCAAAGTTAAGTGTCTGTGATAAAGATAAGTGCGCCTTGCTGTTTGCTAAATTGGGGCCATTATCAATAGTTGAATGTGATGGCCAAATCCAAGACTGTTAAAAATAGATGAAACTTGGAACCAAGCCAGGTATTACCAGATAGAGTTTCTTCCCTTTTTGCTGTGCACAGCTGAAATTCAAACTCTACTTCCTCCATATATTCTTCAGGTGCATTAGAAGGGTGCATAAAATATATCAGTTTATTTTTTAACAAGTGTGATATAAAGTCTTGAAATTCTTGGGTGCAGATTACTGTAATGAAAGGAGCAAATCTGTTCTGGTTGCAGAGGAAAGAGCTGAAAACACAAACCCTGTATATACTTGTGAATTTTTGTTCAGGGAGATGTAGCTCATTTGCTTAGTGCTGCCTGAGGGAGGGAGATGGATGATGATTAAATTAGTTTTCTGTTTGCTTGTACAGAGGCTCAGAGTGTTATCACTGGGTCAAGTTTATTTTCCTTTTTGATCAAAGTTAGGTGCAGAATTGAGAAGTTAAAAATTCCTATAAGGAACAAACCATCTCCTTTCTACTTCCCCTTTGCTATCCCAGCTCCCTTCCTTGCCATCCAACATTAAAACCTTCAATAATTACTTTGATGATTGAAATTATGGAAATGTTCCCAGTGGTCCAGACCTGCCAGGACTAATTAAACGTCGGGATTTGACAGTTTTTTTCAGTTTAAAATTGAGCTTTGTAAAGCCTATATGAAGGCGTGATTTCCATCATCTCTCTGGGGGCACTGACTCACTTCATATTTTAAAACAATTTCTAGGGAGTAATCTTACTTTATCACACAGCTCAGAAGTTTAAACAGAGTTAGTGAACAATCTGCATTAATTATACTTTTGCCATTTGCAGCTTCCTTGGTCTGAACTATGAAAGGAAGATGGTTTCCCTGAAGCTTTAATGAGCAGAGTGCTGGCCCCCACCCGTGGAGTATTTTGCTTGTGTCTGTGGTGTGTGTTTTAATAAATGCAGGGAATCACATAGCTGCTGCTGTTCATAGCTGCTGAATTCTCACAGAAAAAAGGAAAAGCGAATTCTTATAATTTCACAGAATTGTAAGGATTGGAAGGGATCTCCGGAGATCGAGTCCAACGCCCCTGCCAAAGCAGGTTCCCTAGAGCAGGTCGCACAGGTAGACATCCAGATGGGTCTTGAATGTCTCCAGAGAAGGAGACTCCACAACCCCCCGAGCAACCTGTTCCAGTGCTCCCTCACCGTAAAGAAGTTCTCTCTCACATCGGTGAGGAACCTACTGTGGTCCAACTTGTGGCAATTTCCCCTTGTCCTGTCCCCACCGGCCACTGAAAAGAGGTTGGCCATCTGCCTTTGTCTCCCACACTTGAGATATTTATAAACATTGATGAGATCCCCTCTCAATCTTCTCGAGGCTGAACAGCCCCAGCTCACTCAGCCTTTCCTCATAGGGGAGATGCTCCAGGACCTTCATTATCCTTGTGGCCTCCACTGGTCTCTCTCCAGGAGATCCCTGTCTGTTTTGTACTGGGGAGCCCAGAACTGGACACAGTGCTCCAGGTGAGGCCTGACCAGGGTAGAGTAGAGGGGGCTAGCTTGCTGTATTTTTCAGGACCTTTCTTTTGGATTTATTGTTTGTCATGACAAAGTGCACCTTGACAAATGTTGATAGAGCAATAAAGTATGGTTGTTATTCAGGGTACTGCTTAAAGGGTATATGTGTTTCTCTTCATCATAGCTGGAACTTCTCTTTTAGTGCTAGGATAATTTCAAGTCACACTTTGACTTTTTCTGAACATTTTGCTCAGGTGTGCATCGTATTACAGTTAATATAAGCCACAGTGAACATGACCAGCAATAGTAAGCAATAGGAGGTACTCCAGAATATACAGTAATTGTATGTTTGGTGGGCCCACTGAATAGCTAATGCATGCATCTAGGACCTAAACTCTCGTACTGTTCAAAGTTTTAAATTCTCTTTATTAGAAAGGTCAATGTTTATTATTACCACACACTCAGCAGATGTCAGGGGCTGCCCCCTTATGATGCATGTTGCTCTACCCTTGCTTTATTGACTAACATTGTGTATGTGTCAAACTGACCTAATGCAATAACCATGAGTTTGTCTTGGCTGGCAAGGAGTGTTATATGCCATCGGGATTTCCTCCGTTAATTAAGATCGTGCTTTTGTTACAGAGTTAACTCTTTGCTCCAGACTGAGGCTTGCATTTAAGTGTCGCTTTTGTTCAAAATAATCTTAGAAAAAAGGAAAAGACCCTTGCTTATGTAGCTGAGAAACTATAATGTGTGTTTTTGTTTGTTTTGGTTTTTTTTTTTTTCCATTTCTCCTCATTTTAAAGATTTAGAAGCTTTCCATTCTGGATTAGGGAAAATAGTATTTTAATAATACACAAAAACAACCCAGAAAATGGCTCTCTGTCCCTCCAGAACTGTGTCGGGGGGGAAAAAAAAGAAAATATCGTATTTCTACATACCTTGGGGAAAGACACTAGGCTGGAGTATTCTACTCTGTTTTTACTAAAGAGATACCAATGTATGTGGCTTCTGTGGCTTTGGTGTTACTTGGTAGTTTCAGTACTTGACCATGTGTCTAGAAGAGAGAGTGAAGAAAGAGATGCTGTATATGTAAATACATGGATTTAAGATGTTTAAGAGGGGGGTTTGTCATTGAAATTCATATAGTTTATTTAATATCCAACTACTCCCTCTCTTGTTGCCAGAAAATAGAATTTTTCTTCCCATTTTGCTAGTCAGGTTATGTCAGTCAGTGTAAATTAGTGATGCAGTGTGTGTGCTTGTGTGTGTGTGATGGGGATGCTGCTATTTTAAGAAAGTCTTTTCCATCAGTCCTTTATGCAGTCTGTACAGAGAGTTTGAGTCCCAGCCGTAGTGCAGATTTGCCAAGCAGCATTTCCCGCTTATGGAAAGCAATTCTGGAGGATTCCCAAACTTAAATAACTGAAAGATACTGCTTCGTGCGCCTGCAGCTCTTTGGAACTGGAATGCAAAACTGGCAGTGGAATAAACGTGCTCCCCGAGGAGTCTGAAGATGCTGCAAAGCAGCAGATGGGGAAGAAGAATTTTCCCGAAAGACACTTGGGTTTTTTTTTAATCTTTATTCCTCTTTGAGGCCTGCAGTGATGGCAGGTGTCCAGCTGTGGTATCAAAATTGCAGTTTTAAAATTGGAATGAGAGGATGGCTCTTAGCCACTCATTAATCCTGTGCTGAATATCTCCAAGAGAGTAACCAGTTACACAGCTTCAGAAGAGTAGAAGTAATCACCAGGGGTTGAGGGGGGAGGGCAAACTCTGCAGGCATATCTCTGGACAGTAATGTTTCTTGAATGTTGGATAACAGCACTAGCTAATTAACTGTTATGTGTTGGGCTGAATGGGAAGCATGGTGTATATAGAGTTATGCGTCCAGTGAAAAGGATGCTGTGCTTGCTGTAAGACAACTTTCTGGGGTAAGCCTTTCCTTTTGCCTTGTCCATCTTTCTCACTTTTGCCTGCTGCTTCTAAAAGATTTAACCAATATTTAGAGTTCCTTTAAGACACTAAAATCAAATAATCTTTATTAAAAAACCCTACTAATGCTGTTCTGTAAAAATTATATATGACATATTTTTTGGTTTGTCATTTTTGGTTATATGCCAGCAGTGTAAGGCAATACAGTAAGTCACTTAATGACTGTTGAGTAACTTTAAAAAGTTTACTGTGATACTTCATTAAATTTCTGAGGAAACTTTAATTTCCAAGAATGACATAGCAAGAATACCAACAAATACTCATACCCTGTGTTTTCACACCCAAAATTTTCTGAGGTGTTTTTCCTGAATCAGTCACTGAGTCTAGCATAGCTGGCATCCCAAGTTCCACTTTGGAATTGGGGCCAATATTAAATGCTGCAGGGCTATTGTGATCATCACCATAATTGTGCTTTGTGTGGGTTGACATAGCTGTAAAAAACCAAAAAACTCTGGTACAACACTTAGTATTGTTATTCTATTAATTTGTCATTTCTCTTTGAGATGGAGATGAAGCGGGGGAAGAAGATGGTACAGTCAGAAACAATAGAGTTTGTGTTTCAGACAAGCTTTATGCTGAATTTTTACATGACACATAGAAGTACTCTGCCCAGTTTGAGCAGAAGTCCAATGAATGCAAAAACTGAGCTGAGTGGCCATAGGACCATCACTGCTGGGGCTTCAGAGTATGTGGTCTAGAGTGTGAGGAGAGAGGCAAGCTCACAGGCAGGCTTGAGAGGGATTTAAAAGGACTTTGAAAGTTCCCTGAGACCAAACTGGTCTGAAAATTTAGAAAAAAAATATATTTTGCTTGTTGTGATAGCCTCATCTACTCCTGTTGCAAGGATTTTGACTAGCATATAGAAGATATAACTATTATTACAGCCTATCAAAATAAATAATAAAATATTTAAAGACAATATATGTTTCCTGTGCCTTTAGAATAGAGAGGGGGAAAATAAAGCAGCAGATGGAAAATGCATTATTATGATTGTTTCTGTTGAGGATTAATCTCTTGAATTACAACAAAATATTTGAGGAGATGTTTTGCTTGTGTATGATGTGGTTTTTTTCACAAGGCTTCTAAATATACTTTAATCACATTTGTTAGAAATGACAGGATGCCTAGTATATTTTTTTCTACAACTATGGGTTTTGAAAATTGTCTAGAGAGTGCATGTCCAGTTACTGCAATCCTGGATAGCTTTTTCTAATTCATTTATTTTTATAACCTGGGGCTTTGCACTGCACTGAATGCTTGCTGACCTTTAATTTCGTTTACTGGAGGGTGGGGAGGAAAGTGTAGAAAAGAAAGGCTTTAGGAAATCCCTTTCCCCACTCTGCCAAAGAAATTAACTTTCCCTGTAAGTCTTGTTTGGGTTTAAAGGGTGAAAGCCGAGGAAAAAATACAGATCGCTTTGCATCCTTCATAAGAGCCAAATGTTGAAAGCAAAGCCTCAAATGTTTAGAAGCACTTCAGACTTGATACCGTCTCTGTAACCAGTGCGTATGTCAGGCGTATAAAGTGTTTGTAGTCCCTGATCAACAACTTTTTTTCTGGTAGGAGATTATTTACTCTTTCAATAACGCTTACTTTAAACTGGGTATTGATTATAATGGACTTTATATTAAGAAGGTATCTACTAAATCATGTATGTCTTAATATGGTTTTTTTCCTACTTAGAGATCATCCTTTTTTGTCAAATTGAAAGTATTCCTTCATGCAGTTGCTCACTTTTTTTTTTGCTAGATTAATTTAATCCACTCCTTTATTTCCATTTTAAATCAATACCAGACATTTGGGTTTAGTAATGCCTCTATCCTGTGATCTTGAGGGTTGAGTTTGTCAGCTACTTTTCTACAGCTGGAGCAAATCTATTCGTTCGTTTCTTAACCTTTTGACATATCTGTTTTTACAAGCCTGGCTGTTTTGGATGGGGGACTGAAGTATAGAGTAACAACTGCAGAAGGAAACATCTTTTGTTGTGATCAGGGTGTAAACCGAGCAATGAGGGGAGAGTATGCTTACATAAAAGATTTTTACACACACAAAAAAACCCGCAAGACAGACCTGCTTCTTGTTTCATGTGATTGCCTGTTGAATTTTGATCTGCTGTAATAAGAGGTGAATTTTTAGATGTTTAATTTTATCCTATTGGATATGAACATATAGATAGGTCCACAGATATAGATATCTATGTCCATAGATAGAGATATGTTACATATCCTATTATCAGTTAGCTAATCAGCTGATAATTCAGGTCAAATGTAGCTCAACAAAGCAGAGACTAAATATCCTTTCCTTCTGTTCCTCGCAGCAGGTGAGGCAGGTCTGAAAAGTCAAACCACTCACCTCTACGTGAAGAGCCTAAAATTCCCTTACTGATGTAACAAGCAGGGAAATGCAGGATTTTAAAGCATTCAGAGAGGAATTGTTTCACAGGATCTGCACGCTGAAATTATTTCTGATGTCATGCTTTCTCTGACCTGAAGCTCAGGATCGTACCAAGTCGCTAGTGTATGTAGGTGCTGAATAAAGAAGTCGTTTTATCAGTCTTCTGACCTGAGAATATTGTGTCAATCAAACCTTTCGGCTTCAGCAGTTTAACACCAATACTACTTTTATCACACTTGGAAAGCATAACGTAGCAAAACTACTTAACCGTTTCTATATTTTCCCAGTAAAAGTGGATGGTTGTACTAGTGTGGTGTTGTCCAGTTTTCATTCTTCTCAAAATAAGTTGTATCATCTTGTAGCAGATGATTATATATATGTGTACATATGCATGTGTATGGTAGAAATATCTGCATAAAGTTGACTTTTTCTTTCCTTAAGTCATTAAAAAATATGACTATGTATGTTGCAGTGGACAGTGCTGCATGGAAACCACCATGATTCCATGTCATATCAACAGGTATCGGATGGTTTTTGTTCTAAGCCTGTAAGTGTCTGTTTACTGCAGCAGAAGTATCTGAACGGGCATAATCCTGTTCCTGATCCTATGGACTGAAAATCAAGCTGAGGCCTGTGTTTCCAGCAGGACTGGGCAGCTGTGCTGGAGGAGAGCCAGCCATGCCCTACTTGGGGAGCACAGGCAGAACCTGAAGCATCACTCCAGGGCCGCAATGATGGGGTGACCTCTCAAATCAGAAGGTTGAGAATGGCTTTCTAACTAAATGCATTTGATGGGTGTAGACAGACTTATACTAACAGCATTAAGGAATGAAGCTAGTATCATAGTGGCTTCTTTGGGGTTTTTTTGTGATACCAAAGTGGATCGTGGCCTCTGTAGGCTTTTCCCAACACAACCAATGAAGACTTAGGGCAAATGGAAACTGTGCTCTGCACTGAGAAGCCATTTAATTTTTTTATCAGCTGTTAAATTTAAATAGTTACAGTTATCTAGCTCCAGACCTTGTTTGCTAATGTTCCTCTGTTCCTCCAGCTTCCCTTTACCTTGAACCCTGAGTGCTTAGTATTGACAAGCGATGCCAGATCTGGAAACTCACAGCAAGGAGTTGAAAACTGGGGCCTACTTCACTTGCTGTGACAGAGGTCTATATGAGAGAAGCATCAAAGTTACCAGACTAACTGCAGTGCTAAAATTTTGTTTACATATAATCTCTGCTTTCACTGTTATGCTTTGTTCCTAGTTCTTAAAATTGTGAAAAATGCTGTCCATTTCAAGTGCATATTTCTGAGAAGCTATATGGCTGCCATCAGTCAATATCAGTTTTTTCAGTCAGGGGCCTGTGTAAGCCCTGGCATCAGATAATCTGGAGAAGCACAGATGATCATTTTTTTTCTTCATTGTGGGTTTTCATCTAACCTAGCTCACAAGATGGACCTCAGGGTATCAGCTGAAGCGTAAGGCTTTACACTCCTCTTATGTCAACTCACTTATTCTGAGGGTGGGAAAGGTTAAATCATTCGCATTAAGGGACAAGGACTTACACGCATAGAGAAATGCCATTTAACTTCTATGGCAGGTTAGAACATAACTCCTTTTTTGGAAACTATTTCATTTTAAAGCTCTAGATGTAAATATAGATGGATTATCAATGAGCCTTTTAGTTGGCCTAGCATATGATTGATGCAGTACACCCCAGTGACAAAGAACAGCTTATCTTTTAAGTGGGTAAAAAAATTATTCTCTTGGGCTACTGATACCTAGTATCAGTAATAAGAATTATGATTATTTTTGTTCATATCAGAAGGATGGCTATTCTAACTTCTAATGTAAGCACAATGAATATTAATTGTGTTTAATGTATGACACTCCGTTAGTGTGTGGGAAGCCCATGGTAAGCACTGGAAATTCTAAAACCCTGTCATGCTGTGTGCATATCCCTTCTGTTCTGCTTTGGCAAGTCTGAACCCCTTTTTGGCTTTTGGTGTTTTTTTTCCCTCCTTTCTTAAAATGAATCTCTTTCAGATGAGAATGTGGAGTTGCCTGTTGAATTAACTTCATTGAAACTAACTGTATAAACTGTCACTTCCCATGTACATTCATCTCGGTAACTAAGAAGATAAATGGAGGGGGCAAATGGGAGTGCTAAGGAGGGATTCCTAGCTACATCACTATGTGCAGAATAATACTGCAGGCTCAAAGCTGGACCACCAGGATCAGTGATACATTCCCTAAACCAACTACAATAGTTTGAAAAGAGAAAAGCAAACATAAGAGAAAGGAATGTCAATACAGAGGGAAAATGGTGGACCTCAGTGTAACACACTCAGAGCATACTCCATAATTGTTTTCCTGTTTGCTAATGGTTTATCAGGTCTCTTATCTTAAATATGCTTCTTGCCACCTCTGGATATGAGAGACAGAGTGCTGACATAGTGGGACTTGGAGTTTGAACTATCCTTTTCAGGTTATATGGATCCTGATAACAAAAATCCCCATGATCCCTCCAGTATGAGATCTAGCAAATCCCTATGATATTTGTTTTGCTCCCATACCTGTATGTCAATGTTAGCATGTGACTGCAAAAGAAATCAATAAAATGGAAGACCACAACTCAAAAGCCTATATATTGGCAGTGGTGACTGATTAAGAGTATTGAGTGGGTAGGACTTCCAGTATAGCTTTCCGAGGCTTTCATTTTCTCATGTTCTACCCCATGCAGTATTCTTGTGAGAGAGTTATTGGCAGATGCAAAAATATTAACAGTAAATTATCGGCAGCATCAGATCTTTCTCTTGAATATCCTTCTAACACAGGAAATCCTTCTTCGCCTAGACATCCATAAGTTATAAATAAAATACATATGTAGCAAAATCAAGATAGGTTAAATGTGATGATTAAGCTGGATTCAAGCTACCAGTCTTCTAGTAAGCTAGTTGCTTTTAAAAGTACAGTTTGTGTCAATGCTGGTCATCAAGTCCTAAAAAATGGCTTTATATTGTTGTACCATGAAGAACAAAGGGGAATATTGATGTGAAGTCCCTTGATAATTCCAGGATGTGGGGTATCTGCTATGCTTGTCAAGAGATGCTTTTACCCTTAGAGCTGTCTCTGGTAATTTTGCTATTGAAAATCTCTTATCGGTGGTGATCTGTTGGTAGCTTCTCTTCTGTCTGCCAATGTATGTGTGAACGCCATGGTTTGGTCATGGACCTGAAAGCTTTTGATGTCATATTTTTCAGAATTGAGGTCAGCCATAACAACTGCCACACAAAAGGCAGCAAGGTGACCACAGTTGGTCTGACTCTTCTTGCTGTATAGTGTTCAGGCCTTCAGTTCCAGATGCCTTTATCATTGTTTTCAAAGAACTTTGCTCTAATTTCATCAGGAGGGGAGTGTTTCTCCAAGACTGTTTTTTCTAACCTTGAAAATGTTTTGCAATGAATTTATAATTGGCCGAGTCTGTGCGTAGTTTAGAGGTATGTTTGAAATCCTTTAGTTTTAGATTATAAAGACCATGTATTCCCTGAAAAACAATTGGAGAGGAAATTTTCATGTTTTGGTGCATTATTGAACGACACTGATCAATTGCAAAAGGGACCTGGTTTACTCTCCGCATGCCACTTGCCCTGGGGAGAATATAGCTGGTCTTGTGCTTTACTGTTTTGAGAGATAAATGCTTTTGGATGCCAAAATAAGTAACTCTTTTAATGCATGGCTGTATATAGAAATTGATGCAAAAGAAGAAAAATTACATCGAGGAGAACATCCATCCTTTTGTTTCACTGAATAAAGTTAAATTATTTGCAAGCCCTGATTCTGTTAAGGTATTTTACTAAACAATTAGAGCAGGTCATCTATCTGTTTGCGTTCTGTTAGTGATTTAAATTACACCAACTTCACAAATCTTTTGCCAAAATCTTTGTTAATACAGCACTTCAGTAAGTAACATAACTTCAAAAGTGAGATGCTTCATACTGAAATTCTGCCTACAAATAATAAACTATAGGTAATGCCAAAGGGGAGAGTAGAAAAATATCCAGATAAACTTCTTTTAACCTGTGCCTCTTTGCAATAAAATAATGGTAGTCAGGGTTTCCAAAGAGATAGGGATTTGAAAAGTGAGCACGACAGCTAATAGCTGTGGTAACAGCCTGAACGTAATGGAATAATACCAGTGTAGTGGCCTCTCAGTGTGTCGCTGGGCCTCAGAGCTCAATGGTGAATGCACAGCATTGTTCGTCTGTGAAAAGTCTCAGCTCTTGGGATGTCAGGGCAGACCGAGGGAAACCGATTTTCAGCTTGTAGCTGCCTTGTTGCGAGGCTGGAAGAAGCCATGGGGAGTTTAGCCGTTCCCGCCTGCTCTTTTATGGTACCAGCTTCATGCTTGTAGGTGGTTAGGCCCCTGCGGGGATCTTACAGCTCAGTGGTCTACATAGTGGGGAGACGAGAGAGAGGGGAAGAGCATTTTTTTCCCTATCACCTCTTTGTTTGATGAGTTTCATGGTTGAAAGTTAAGGAAGAGCATTCCCTTGGGGAAGTTAGAAGGTGATGTTTGGATTTAAGGAAAAGCATGGGCGTACAGAAGCTATTTCACCAAGGATTTGCAGCTTAATGTTCTTAATCCGATTGCAGGTTTTGAAAAAGAAATTAATTTTACTGTGTGAGGTTTTTAAAAAATAAACAGTCTACTTATTTGTGAGAATGGCTCCTAAATGCTGCACCACACACTGAATTACCTTGTGAGTGCCCACGAGTATAGGGTATGGGGTTGGAAGCCTTTGATGTTCTCTATAAAAACTGGCCCAACAAAAGGAATTGTTTTCTAGCAGGGCTTGTTGGGAAAACCCTGCACTTCCACTGCAGAGTTTATACATCCTCCCCTCCCTCACTCCTTTTAGATCACAGTTTTTGCCTTTGTAGCCAAGTTTCTCTGAGTCTAGGCTGCGTGTTTTGGATTTGAAATTTTGGTTTGGATCACAGTTCTGATATTTAAATAAGGAGGGATTTGCTACTCTTTTCTCAAAGAAAACAAGCAAGTGGAAAACCCAAACAACAAGAAAAATGGTTGGATTGAATGTCCCTATCTGGAAGAAAGATGCAAAATGAACGAGAAATCTGAGAAAAACAACTCTTTTTGCTGTACTGAGAGGATTTAAATGGGTGTCTAAGTTTCTGGTTTCTCTGTCTCTGATCTAAACACTGAGAAAGCTCCTTTAAATTGTTTACTGAATACCAGTGGTTGTTTGGGCCACATGGATGGATTGAGATGTTGTTTATTATAGTTAACAAGCAGTCTGAAAACTGACCAGTGTAAGAGTGTTTGAAGGCTGCAAAAGAGAAGTAATAGGGTCCTGACTGTAAAAGTCAGGAAAGCAGAAGGGGATAGCAGCAGTTGTTATCTAATGTCTTATCATGAATATTTTATATTCTTTCTGTCTAAAAAACATGTAGCAGTGCGCTGTTTTTTTTTTTTTAATGAGGTTTCATGCCCCTCTTGTTTTTATTTGTTAGGGGTTTTTTTCCCTCCAGGTTTAAAAAAAAAAAAAAAAGTTGTAAATCCAGTGGTCAGTAGAAGTCTGAAGATCCCTTCTCACTGATTTTATTTCTAGGGTGTTACATGTATATAAAATTCCGTTAAAATATCTCTGATATATGAATGTTACAGAATTTTAATACTTTTGAGTCCATAGGATTACATTTCTGTAGCTTTTATTAAAGAAGGCATAGGTGCTCTGCAATACATATAGGTGTGTGTGTATATATATATACACACACCTATATTTTATTTATTAATGTGTGTGTATATATATATACACACACATTAATAAAATGCCCGTCTTTCCGGTTTGAATTAAACACATTATTATTCTAGTAAGAAGAAAGTGCAGAGAAAGGCTAATGACTCAATAAGTCAGTCGCTGTGAGTTAGGCACCACATGTTGACTGTTAAGCAATCCAAGCCTCTCATCTGTTCCCTCTTGCACTGCAGCTTCTGAAGCATGACTCTTGTCTCTGTTAATCTCAAATGCTGATATGTCATTAAGTGTTGCAGGCATTAACGCCAACTGTACATGCATGCAGAGGCTGCCCTGCTCTGTACACCAACACTGCAGTGACTGCAAATCATCTCAATTACTACTCTGCTTCTTGTATACAAAAGCTTTAAGGAAAGTATTGCATGTTTGAAACGGGAATTTTGTTCTTCGCAATAGCTTGTCTTCTTGAAATAACAGCTAAAAGTAGTAGGAGGTATTGCATGTGCTGCAGAATGGCCTTAAAGTAACTCTGAAATCCTTGTGAAGCCACTTCATAACCACGGCTTTTCTGTTGGAGTGGCTTTCACAGAGAATCCTTAAAGCCTAATGACAAAGAAGGTGGGGTGTGAGGGATAGGTTGGGAAGGACCGGATCAAGGTGAATCGCAGTCACGATGTGATAGGATCGTCAGTAGAAAGTAAAATATGATTTGGGGTGACTGCACTTTTAGAGATTTCTAGTATGTGGCAGCAATGAAGACACCTTGATTTTCTGGATATTTTGTCACTGATTAGCAGTGATGATAATCTTGACCTTATTTATATAAAATACCATACTTGGCTATAGAGGCAACATGGTGAGCTGAACTTGAACACCTTCTTAGTTTCTTTTTAATTATTTTCATTTAAAGTGCTGTGAGGTTTCAAAATACTAATGCCTCCTGCTCTTTTTTAGCAGCGTGGACAGAATAAAATGACTGATGACTTCAAATGCTAAAGTCAGTCCGTTGTGGAACCAGACCATTAGTGTGTCTTAGTTACCACCTGCATAGTATTTAAGGATTCTTCTTTCCAAGATGTAAACATAAATACTGCTCTCTGCAGCTTTTGTTTTCAGTCAAGAGAGGAAAACCAGAAAAAAAGTTTCTATTTTGTTGCAAACGTGCACATCTGCTATATGAGTCTGGTATTATTTCAGTTTTGTTTCTGATTTCTAGTTGCTAAACTTCCTGAGGTGGACAGGAGGTTCCCGTAAGTGCCTCTACTTCAAAAACAAATGGGAGAAATCATTGAGCTGGATTTAAAGAAAAACGTGAATTAATTATTTAAAGTTTTTGAAACTCACTTCTACTTTACATCTAACAGACTGCTGTTTCAGATAACTAGCTTTAACAAAATGCAGGATTTTCACTGGAAAGGTTTGGAAGTCAGTGGAAAATTCAGTGGCAGAAGTGAACACCAGACTAGTAAAATGAGTTTAAAAGAACGAAACAGTTTGTGCTAAATATTGTAGCTAGGAGTTCTTGTTAAGATGGAAGAGGTCAGTTGTATGCAGATGACTTCTTTGTGGTCACACAATTAAATTTTTTAGTGTAACTAGTGAGAATGATCTCTAGACGCTGTGTTACCTCCTGAAACTGTGCAGCCCTCTCAAAACTTTATTTTGCCTACTTCACATTGCTAGCCGTGAGACAGGTTTTAATCTTGAAAACATTCCAGTGTTCTTGGTAAAGCAACCAGCATCTTGTGCTATGTTGAGGATGACGCTTAGCCAAGACCTCCAGTGTGCTTGTGCTGTTTTGAAAGGTTGTGAACTTCTACAGCAGTTTTAGTGAGGTTAGATAAAGTTGAAAACTTGCCTTAGCAGTATTATACTGGCGTGACAGAACATTTGCTGAGCAGTATACTAGCTCAGGAAGAAGTGAAAACCAGACCTGGTGTGCAAAGCATTGTTCCAGTGATGTAGTGTAGGATGGAAAGATTAATAGTGTGCCAGCAGGAAGGTCTGATCCTGTAATGGTGCTGGGTGGGGGAAAAAGAAAAAGAGTCCATGTGGATTTTCATTCAGGTTCATTCCGAAGTTTGGATGTAAAAATACTCAAAAAAACAAGCAGCATTATGTTGAACACTTACTGTTTAGTCTTCTTCACTAAATGCCATTATGGTCAGAGAAGAAAAGTATGTAAAAGCTTTGGTTGCACTATCATCTAGGATGTTGTTCCTCAATATGCACTCATATCTATGTCTTCTCTAAATTTTCATTTGCTTTGATTTGGAGATTTATTCTCACAATTGGACCATCATTTTTTTCTAAGGGAGGAGGGAAGCAAGCCATCAAAATTAACAAGGAGATAGAAAACAATCCTTTTAAAAGGTCTATAAATGGAGCATTGGATCCATATGCGCTGTTTGTGTTGCAGTACATCAGCAGCATGTGATGGCTTGTTCTTTTGTTAGGTGTCTCTGCAGTACTGTATACAGATTAAATAGCTACTGCATTGCAGAGAGTTATTAATACATTACATTGCACTTTCAGTGAAAATGTCAGTGTGTCCTTAAGCCTGAACGTACCCTGTGGTCGAGTTACGTCTTTTCTTGTTTTGTTTTTTTTTTTAATTTTGCTAAGGATAACTTATTTCTACAGTATATTCTTAGCCAACTGGGAATTATAGAATAACATCTTTCCAAACCTCTATAAATTCCACTTATTGTTCAAGTTTAGAAAAATCAAGGCATTGTTCTAAACCAAAACCAGTCACCTTTCCCAACTCTTAATCCTGGATATTAGTAATGTGGCTTTATGGCACTCTCCATGCAGAGGGAAGGAGGCAGAAATGGGGCAGAGGAAGGGACAGAATTCCAGCTCCTAACAGGTCATGCAGATAAACAAAAGCCAAACCCAGGAGATGTGAAACATGAGAAAATGAAAAGTGGGGTAAAACCATTGTTTTTCTGGCACATCTATGTACTGTTTCATTGGTGATAAACATTATGTGGTAAAACAGAGAAGGCTGAGTTACTAAGTTACTAGTATCCTGATCAAATAGCTCTCAGTGTGCATATTTAAAGTGATGGAGAGTGAGGGGTTCTTCTGGGGGAAATGTGTTAGGAAAAAGTTCTGGTTAATAGATGCCTCAGTTTGCCTGGAGAGGTGGTAGAGGCTCAATCCCTGGAGATACTGAAGGTCAGGCTCGATGGGTCTCTGAGCAACCTCATCTAGTGAAGAAGTCCCTGCTTACTGCAGGTGGGGTTGGACAAGGTGACCTTTAAAGGTCCCTTCCAACATAACACAGTCTATGAAATCCTCATGCATGGGTTAAACTTCTGCTGACCTACATGTGGAGTTGTAAGGGAGATGAAGCCAGATGTGGATGTGCAGAGATCAAAGAGCAAGGCAAAGTTGGGACCTCATAACTGTTTTTCCCTCTCCCCAGTGATATTCATGAGAACTCACTGTGCTGGTTCAGACCAGCACCTAGTACTGCATCACTGAAACCTCTTCTTGTACCTAGATGAAGCAGACATGGGAAGCTCTCTGTCACAGGCTGCCTCTGGATCAGCCTGTCACCGGGCTTTATTCAAGCCTTTAGGAGGTTTGGTGTTGCTAAATACTGATGGTATTGTGTGCATGTCATAGGGCTTAACAGAAGTTACTGATCAATGCCCTCTCTCTGGTTGATGCCCTACAGGTCTGCCCAGGAGTTAATTAAAGCTCCATATCATAGGCAAGGTGGGCAATGCATGAGGTGTGAGGAAGCAGAGGTCCAGAGGCATGAATCATTAGCTCCTAACAGAAATGTGTGTGAAAGTATGGTAGATGTATGGTAAGTTTACCACATTCAGGTTATTTGATGGAGTATTTGGGTGCTGCACTGTGTATAAAAGACCCTGGGACCAGTGTTGGCTATCCTGTGTCTGTGTGTCTAGTACTTCTAGATACATGGTGGCTCTGAAGTATTGCGCAGATCTTATAAAAAGTGTACACATGTACACGTATCTCTTAATGTAAATATATGTTTAAAAAAAAAAGCAATCCCTCAAAACCTACAGGAGAATGTGTTTGAGTGTATCTCAGTGATCTCAGACGTGGCATTTAGTTGTAAACACCTGATCTTTCAGCCTGGGTGAAAGGGACTTTCACCACATGGTCCCCAACGCTCAGATCAAAGTGTTTGTCGGCTTTGCGACTGGTCTCAAGGCTGTCTGCGCTTCCTTTTCCTGCCTCCTGTTTCTTGCTGAAAGGCAGTGTTCAAGGGCCGTGCTCTTTAGGAAAACACGGGACAAAGCCGAGGCCATGTTATATACAGGGAGAAGAGGGAGTGAGCTTCAAGTATAATTTTAAAGGTACAGTATCTATTTGCGGGCTAGGTTTGAGCATGCAGCTGTGAGAGCACACCTGTAAAGTGGTGCCAGCAGCTGGGAACTCTGTTGACTTCTTCTGCCTCCCAGCTCAAAGATAGAAATGCATTGCTCCCTCCTTAGGCCAAGAGACCCAAATGCTTTCCCACTGGTTGGCATTAGGCTACATCCATTTTTTTCTCCTTTTCTCTGTTTCTTCATCTTTTCTTCTGTTTCTCCTCTCATTATCCCCTTCCCCACAAATTTTATTTCTTTTGTCTTCCCCCTGCCCCACTTTGCTTTGTTGCGATTTAGCACAGAGTACTTGATGGTTTGGTTTTCACATTTACTTCTGAAAACCTTTCCTCTCCTCCTGCTAAAACCAAAAGCCTCTTCCTGCGTATGCTCAGACAGAATAGGATCCAGAATGATCCTAGTGCCAAGGATCACCCTATTATGTCACAGGTTCATGGGAGTTTCTACCATAAACTCAGAAATTTCACAATACCAGTAGGTGATTTATTTGCTTCACATGCTTACTGATATCGCCTGCAAAACAAGGAGCAAAGCGTAATAAATGCTGTGGAAGTGGGGGCTGTATTTGAAGTTTTCAGATTGTTGTTCCTGGAAAAATGGAAGTGGGTGTTGCTCAGCCAAGTGTGCATTTTAAAGTCACCCACAGTGATGGCCATTGTCCTGTCCCTGAATTGCATGATGTCATGTTTCATTTAAGGCTCTTAG
Organism: Heliornis fulica; assembly: GCA_013399135.1. Classification (NCBI taxonomy): domain Eukaryota; kingdom Metazoa; phylum Chordata; class Aves; order Gruiformes; family Heliornithidae; genus Heliornis; species Heliornis fulica. The sequence continues at coordinate 294,189 of VXBZ01007020.1, read as the reverse complement.
CGATGCTGAAGCTTGTCGGTGCACTGTGAAAAAGGCGGTGAGAAAGTTGTGAATCAGGTTTCTGTGAAGCCTTTGTGTTTAGAGTTTTGATAGATAAAAGCTGACTCATGCAATATTTCTGGCAAAGGAGCTGTACAGACTAGTAAGAGCTTCTCATTTTACCTGAGTGCCCAATGAGGTAATGCGGGAACAGCTGAAAGCAGAGTGCGCGTCTCTCCTCTGCCACGCAGGTAGGTTGTGAGTTGTTTGGGGAGGACTGCAAAAATGGAAAGGGCTTGTTCGTCCTGGGTGCAAGGAGACAGAGACATTCCTCAGTGGTGAGACACTGTCGGAGAGGATTTTCCCTTGCTATAAGGCTCTCGGATATTAGCGTGCTTCCTTGTGACAGACGCTGTTCGGCTTTAAATGGGGAAGGGGAGGAATGAGGGGGGGTGGTGATGGCACGGATAGTAATTTGACAGACAGAGGCATGTGAGTTGGTTCTTTATTTTTTCCCCCTTGTTGTAAGATTTCTAATAAATGGGATTTCTGTTGCTCAGAGTTTAGTTCAAGTACAGTGCCGGTTTGTGACAGTTCAGACTAGAGATCTAATCTGCAAATGCTGCTGCTCTCAAACATGATTTTGTCACAGAGTGTGTTTTAGAAGTTATATGTCCCCATATGCCAGATTCAGTAATTAAAAATCTGCTGACCTTCATGTGAACAGTATTCAGAGCAGAGGATATGAGGAGTGTGTTTAAGATCATGATGGGATTCTTGTAGTTCATGCATTTTAATCTTTCTTGGTCAGGCAACTGTTTAACACTTAACGTTTCTCAATTGCAGTGCTGAATGTAGAACTTGTCCTAAACAGCCTTGCCCAATTGTATGTGCGGTATGAGCACTTTGCTTGAAATAAGAAAATATCTCAAGGAAAATATGGGAACGATTTCTCATAGTCTCATCACTGTTACACAGCTAAACTTCCAGAGGATGTGAAGCCTGTAATTACTGGTAATGGTGACTTTGTAGATAACATCTGAGGTGCTCTTTTTCATGCCAGGAGAAAGCAGCAGCAGTACTAATCATGAATATGAATTGATTTTTGAGTTTTTAGTCATGCAGTAGGCATTAAAACACCATGTGCAGTAAACAATGCACATATAAACGTCTATATTTAGGTAGGGCTTGGGGATCTTTAAGTCAATTTTATACTTAAATATAAAGTACTTGATCTCTTGTTGTATGCTATGTTCTAGCATAGCCAAAGCTGCAGAGATAATGGAAAAGCATTTATCATTACCAGGAATATAGTTACAGGAAGGAGGTGCCTGTTAAAGAAAAATTACAGAAGAAGCATAGGCATTTTTTGTGAGTATCTTTTTATGGCTGCACGCTGAAAACATGAGATATGTTCCAAAAGGGTGGCTTTGTATCTGCCTTCAGTGCTGTCACTGAAATTACAGCGTTCCGTTGGGGTGAGACACGGGTGTTTCTTTCCCTTGCACTGCTGTAGAGCAGGGCTGTGGTGGTGGTGGTCTTGCTGGGGAGCATGCTGGGATTGTGCTGTGCTTCTGTGTGTGTGTATGGGGGAAGGGGGGGTGGTGTAATGGGGTGCAGGAGGTTTGCAAGGGCTGGGGAGTAGAGAGGCTAACTGAATTAATGCAAAAGGCACAAACAAGAAACGACCTTGTTCGGGGAGCGTGCTTCCTTGTGAGTAGGGACAAGTAGTAATTATCCTCTTTTCAGTGCTGAACTAACAAGTAATTACTGTTATTCCATAATGAAGGTATGCAAATTGAAGATTTTTTTTTTTTTGCTTTTTCCTCCTTAGACTGGGTTAAATACCGTTATACACAGCTATCAAAAGTTCTCGGTATAACTTTGGTTTGTGAGGAAGAGGTTCAGTAAACAAATGAAGGCCTAACACAAAGAGCAGTGAACCGGACCAGATGTGGGTCATGGTGTGCAAGACTAGCTCAGAGCGTGTGAGTCTCCCGAGGGTCTGGGGGGTACCTACATTACACAAACCTTCTGCAGATGGAGTTTTGGTGAACAAACCTACCTGTGGGTTCTGCTGCTGAAATTGCTGGGGGCTGTGGGGTATAAATCGGTGTAAATAACTGTAAATCAGTGCTGTGGGGTATGGTAGAAATGATCTTGATTTTTACAGTAAGTTTGTGCCAAAGACAGAAAGTTGTAAGAGGTTACAGGGTTCATGATGGCACTGGGTCAGTTAGGATACCTCAAGAACAATCTTAGGACAGGCTGCTTCCCCTCTCCCCTCACTCTCGTTAATTCCTGTGTATTTTTCACAGGGCAGTCAGTACAGGCCTTTAGCAGTTGGTGAGCCAGTGAAGCTACTTTGAGGTAAAACTGTACCAGAAATCCAAAAGGCCAAACGCAGAGCCTGAGGAGAGATATGGGCATGTGGCCGTGGCAATGAACTGGATTTGGCTGCTGTCTTTCCTGATAGACTTGTAACTGCAGAAATTGTCTAAAATTTCTGTTACTGATTTTGACAGCGGGGGATTAGTGCTGTCTGGACTCAGAGGGCTTTCTGGAGATAAACCTGTGAAACCTGGAAGATATACAGATCTTGTGTTGTTAGGAAAGAATATGGCTTTGTAACAGCTACCCTGTAGCTGAGGCAGGAACTGAAGGCTGGGCAGAGTTTGCACCACACTGAAATCCTTGCTCCCTGAGCCCTGCCTTTCTGCTGTGTTCACTAGATGCATAGGTAGCTGGCTGCTGCTCCGTTGGAGCTCCGACCGGGCTCTGGTGCCATCTGCATGGACCCCAAGAAACTTGCTGTGTGTGCTCGTCAGAGATGTAATCAGCAAAATTTTAGCAAAAACTCTCCACAGAGAAGCCAAATGGCCAACTCACACTTGGCTGGAAGTAACGATGTAAAAAATAACTTGTGAAGCTCACAGTCAGGGTGAGGCTTTGAGGACAAAACGGATCGAGATTTTCAAGTGGGGAATAGTTTGCATGGTGTAATTCGTGTAGAAATACACAGAAATAGTAATTTGTGTAAAAGAAATGGGGGCACTTGCGTCAACTGTGTTGCATGCAATTAATTAGTCATGCTGAGCAGGTGCCTGGGGTTGGCCAAGGTCAGTGAGAATACAGGTGTTAAAGAGCAAGTCCGTTTTAACTATTACAACTAAGCCTTGGTGTTTTTACTAAGAAATGATGTTGTTGTTAAAAAAGAAAGTAGAGGGGGCTGTGTGTTTTTTTGTTCTAAGACACGTTAAGATTTCCCAATGCTCTGGCTACAAGTATGTCTTAATGAAAAACTGCTTTTCACATTTATCCTGACTCCAGTTTCATTGACCTGACTGTGTTCTGTTTGTTTTTTGTATTAATGAGCCTGACAATGTTTGGGAAGCAAATATTACATATTAATGCCCTCAGGTTATCGGAGAGGCAGACCACATATCAGTGAAATGGGAACAAAAGAGCATGGAGTAATGGAATGTCACAGGAACCCTTTATTTTCCTCCCTAAATGTGGCTAATCAGGTGTTTCTTTGTCAAGTAATTTCAGTAAAATATGTTGGAGTAAGGTAGCGGAAGGGTGTCTCTGTTATCTTGTTTATCCTGTGCATTTTTCAAGGGGGTTTACATCTGCACAGCAACATTGTGCTTTCTAACTGAACGTGAAAAATGATCTGAAGCTGATAACAAAAATACATTCTTCCTTATCAAAAATGCATACTTTCTTATCACAAGCAATAGGAAGGTAAACATCTCTGTCCGTACCCATTTAGAAAGAAGGGAACTTCACTCCATCCTTCGGTTTTTAATATTTTCCTGGTTTATTGCTTTAGATTTAATTTTGGAGTTTGTACTTGATGTGGTTTATTCAAGAAGGTTAAGAAAATAGGTGTATAAGCTGCAAAACCCAGAAGAACCTGGCACAACAAAAGGCTGTAGATTCAGACTTCAAGGTAAAACCCAGGGGTACAGAAATGCCAATTTAGATTTTTAATCTAATGGCCAATTTCTGACCCATGTAATGAGCAAATTACTCTCGGTGTTAATTCCATGGGTTACCTTGAGGGCAGTACTTCTCTGTAACAGAAAGCTAATGCCATCACTGAAATGGCAGTATTAGTTCCTCATGTACAAATAAATCTTACACATTCAAGATAGGCCAAATAAATCAGACCTTTTTCTCTGAGATTTTTGTTGTTTGATTTCAATTATTTTTTTATTATTATTTTTAAATGAATAGTAGTGTTTGATTATGGAAAAGGAGCTAAGAATGGCTTTCTGCTTGGAATTAAATTCTCCTTCCCCACTCCCCGAGGTAAGGTGCAGCAGGAGTCATGCCTGGGAGGTTACCTCTGGTAATTGCATAGCCAGTTTGCCGTGGTTATACAAGGGCCACCTTAAAGGTTGGGTGGCTTTAATTAGAAGTTTACTGGCTCTACAGTTTCTTTACTGAAACAGCTGTCTAGAGCTGTAATTACCAGTATGATTTTTGAAAAATTACATTTCTGGAGCATAATAAGGGCTAAACTATCACTGTGTGGTAGCTTCACTATAGCTTTTTGTCAGAAATTGTCACAAGTTCCCCTTTTGAGCAGGACAGACATCATAGGATTCTATGACTGTCAAGGGAGAAGGTTTTTATTGAGTGGACACTTCTTGCTGAAACAAACCCTTAACTATTGAATTTACCTGCAGCTGCTCCTGCAGCTTCTTGTGGTTCATCTCTCACAGCTTGGCCAGAGAGAAATGTGTGTTGCACCATAGGTAGTGTCCTGCAGGGCACTTAGCAGTAAAAAGAAAATAGGATTGAAATGCCGACAGGAAGACAGGCATCTTATTTTGTTGTTGCCTTGATTTAAAAAACATCTTTGGGTCAGTTCAGTGGGGGGTACTATTCTGGCTTGAGCTGAACAGTTGTGGAATTACTTTCATTCCCAGTAGAAAACTGAACTATTTGGCAGCACTATTTCCTGCGGGAACTCTTTTTTTTTTTTTCAGGAGCTACATTATTTTCCTTGGGAAATCATTCCAGTTTTAGTGTTTTCGTACAAGCACAGAGCTGGTAATTGATAATGGCTTTTAGTTTTGTTTGACTCTTGACCTTACAGTATTTGGAACAAAAGATACTGTCTGCTATTGCTCTTTGATTCTTGAGTTTTCCAGGGCCTTCAAACCAGGGTCAGTGCTCAGCTTGGTGGCAGCGGGGACTGCTCCTGACAGAGAAGAGTTTTTAAACCTTATGGAAAGTCTTTGAATCTTATTTTTTCTCCTGCGCTACGCCTGGGCAGTGTACACACTAGCACCAAGCCCAGCACCGTGGCACAAGAAGGAGGTGCTGGAGACATGTACGTGAGCAGCAGGTGTGCGGTGCCTGTGTAGTAGCCCCTGGGAATGACCACCTAAAAAGCATTAGAGACACAGTGACCCCCAAATTGCATCATTCCTGTTGCTTTCTAGAATAGACTTGTGGCAGTTCTGTTTGCAAAAAGGTTTAAAAGTATCTGCTCCGAGTAACACAGAAGTAAACAACAAAATCAGTTAACTTGCGTCTTCTGTTTATTTTTTTTCAGATGACTTCCACTTACCTCTTGATGTTTTACCAGCTGTGACGGAGGCCCTTGATGCCAAGGTGAAAGGGGAAGATTTGCACAAGGAGAGCAGACCTTTCCGCTATTGTGAAAAAAAAACCATGGACCTGTCAGACAGTGACCGTCCCGTCAGCTTTAGCTCTACTTCCTCCTCTGCCTCCTCCAGGGACAGCCACTGCTCCTTTGGAAGCAGAATGACCTTGGTTTCAAACAGCCACTTGGGCTTGTTCAACCAGGATAAAGAAACAGGCGCCATCAAGCTAGAACTGGTCCCAGCCAGACGATTTTCCAGCAGTAAGCCATGCAAAAACTCTCCTGCAGAGCAAGAGGATCTTGAGGAAAGCCTTGAAAAAAGGCTAAGCACGCCAAGGAAAGCGGAAGCAAAAGGAGCGAGCAAAAACAGTGCAATGTCCCTGGTCACAGAGACCACCAGTCCCAAGCTCCTTTATGTAGACAGAGTTGTCCAAGAGATTCTGGAGACAGAGAGGATGTACGTGCAGGATCTGAAAAGCATTGTGAAGGTAGGAGTCTCGGTTAGCCTGGTGTTGACTGTTCTGTAATGCTATTTTTTACATTGTTTGATTTCATAGCAAGACAGATGGACCTGACAACGGAGTTGGCATTTACTGGTCTTTATAAATGACTGTAACGTCATTGCTCTTGTGCGTTTCTAATTTTCAACTGATTAGACAAATCTAAGCTTTTGCTATGTGTTCATGAAGAAATAACTGAAAGAAAAATGTTCTGTAGTTGACAGCACTACCAAATGAAGTGTATAATAAAGTCTTTGCAGTAATGTTTATTTACCAAAAAAAAAAAAAGTACAATCCTCAGTTTCCTACAATGCATAGCAAGAAGCAAACAGCAGAAAGGTTGTTTGCCATAGTAAATGCTTTATCTGAAGAGTCTCATTCAGGGATTCTTCTTTCCTGACTTCTTCCTCTCTTCCTTGCCTACAGCTGTGTCTGTTCTCTCCATGTCCTTGACCTGTAGTATTGAATATAGCATGTATATTTGCTGAAAAACCTTATTGTTTGGCTGTTACACGAAGGAATTCTATTTTCTCAAATACTAATTGTGAATCGGTGGCACTAATACACGCGTGTAGCTTTTATTAGCAGCAGTGAAGTTTTTGTGCAATCCCCAGATGAACGGTGTCTTTTATTTCCCTTTTCTAGTGCTGGGGAAATTACGGATGAGTTTTGTGGATTAGGTTGATTACTTGTAACTGTGTCATCAGAGTTATGTTCTCTTGTGTTTTTCGAAGATGACAGTTAAGTCCCTTGGCAAATGTTTGTAGTCTACATACTTACCCTATGTGGAGGACTACCAACAAAGGGGGATTTCATGGGAGGCATGTGTTTGATGCACTGTTTATATATAGAATACATAGCTTTAGGTAGCTGTATGAGGTCATCTGCAAAAGAAATATCAGTCTGCTGGTGACGCTCTCCTCACCCACAGTTCCAACCTGCTTGGTCTCCCAAAGGTAAGGCTTTGGTAACATGTCATGGTTAAACACCTCCAGCCACCTGAAGGCATTTTCTGCAAGACTGACTCTATTGGTTTCTGTAGGTGATTCTGTTTCTCTACCTTCACTGTTGCTCAAGTTTCATTTGCAGTGTCTAAGGTTGATGTGCTGCAGAAGCAAACCCATTTCTGTGCATAGTGACCATTCACTAGGCATGCCCTCCATAGTTTGGGAAGATTTGGCTCTCACTCATCTTCCTGTGCACTAAACTATACAACTGGAGAAATTGGATACTCATTAAAATCATGAAACAGATTTTCCATCTACTAGTGATAAGGCCACCAAGTGCTTGCAAGAAATACTCTGCTACAGTAGATGTAGAGATGTGGCAGATGCTGTTGAAATTATGAAAGAACTGGAGGAATTTATTTGTGAAATATCCCAGCATATTTTCTACAGCAGTTGATAAATTATGAATCTCGAAAGCTTTTTTGTGGCAGTAAACAGCCTATTTGTGAGATGGATGGTTGGCAGTGGGATGTTTCTTGGTTAGGTGTTGAGATTCTGGGGGCTTCAAAGGAGCTCCTTCCCAGCTGATGAGAATAATAGGGAACCAGCTACCTCAGGCTGTGCATGTTCTTTACTTGGTCCTAGGGGAGGAGGTGTGACTGGAAGCATCTTACAGAGGAACCAGTGTTGTATGTTTCTCAGGCTTCTTTTCTCCACAAGTTACCTCAGCAGTGATGCGGTGAGTGACCTAAATAAGGGTTGTGGCTGTGAGAAGGATAGTGAGACCACAGGCTTCTTTGGGAGTGTCGCAGCCTTACAGGATTTGATTATCTGGACCTCTGTGGCCTGAGGTCGCTTGGCAGCCAGCTGGTTGGTGCTGAGCCAAGCTAAGGTGAAGGAAGAAGGCTGGATGGATCTTATTTTCTAGATAAACATAGGTCAGATTTCGGTAGCTGGTTGGGAACTGGGGTGAGAATGGGAAAAGGAGAGTTGGGGAAGGACCAGAGGACAACTGCTGCTGAAGAAGTGTATGGAAACTGAAGAGATACATGAAGGAGGGAGGTGGTGGAGGAAAGCATAAGCAAATTAACCAGTGCTAGTGGAGAGGGGAAAAACCATTAGAGGGAAAACGATGTGAGGAAATGGGAGAAAAACTAAAAAGTGGAAATAAAGTTGAGGGTAGCAGGACATTGGTTAGAATTAGAGCTGGCTAGAGAGTTTTGCAGCTGACTGAAATACAGCAGCATGTGTACACAGCCTAAAAATAGTTAAAAGGTGGTTTTGTTTTGGGATGGGCTGTTTGGGTTTGTTTTGGGTTTTTTTTGCAGGGGGAGGGCAGAAGCAAAGCAGGGCAACTCAGGCACATTGCTAAAAGCTGAAGAAATGTCAGACTGGGCATGGCATCAGAACAAAAAGGGAGAAATGAATAGGTACCATTTTAATCACCCTCTACCCCCAGCTGAGAACTGTTGGTACAGATTGAGTCTATTGCTTTTTGACCCCTGGTAGTGGGGATTTGCTGATGTCACCTTCTCTGTAGACAATGGAAACATACTTTAAAAGAACAGGGTCTTGCTGTTATTTTCAAGGCTTTGAAACGGGTTCTAGATCTACAACTGAGAGTCTGCCTAAACTCAGATCCATCAATCCACTCTTTCTGGTGTAAAGCAAACATGTTTGATTGTGATGCAGGCAAACTTCTCTCTCCTTTTTTTTTTGGGGGGGGGAGGGGAGGAGAGGGTGAGGGGTCTGTTGTTTGGTTTTAGGCTTTTGAGGCCTTGGGATTTTTTTTGCTTTGAGGGTACTGTTGGGTTTGTTGGGGGGAGAGGGGGGAGGGGTTGACACACTTTGGTTCCCTTTACCTCAGGATATGCTTTAAATCCAGCCCTTTCAGCCGTTTTGTCTGTGACGTGAAAGAACGGTTGAATTATAGTTGTTTTGAGGCATGCCACCCTGATTCTTGCACAGGCAAGCATGCTAACAAAAATAGAGCGAACCTTTCCATTGCTTGGTGTGTTTTATCATATGATCTGTTAAGTTTAATTAAATTTTTTAATTAGCGTGGTTTGAAGCATGTTTTGGGCAAGTTTGCGATGAGAAATAAGATACCTTTGCTTCCTGCTTGTGTCATGCTGACAGGTGTCCTGGCCAGGGCAGAACCTGCACACCTTTTCCTCTTCAGGACCCAGCCTGACTTATTCAACTACTAAATTAGTTAGGATAGCCATCAACTTCAAGTAACTTACTGAAGTAACTTTTTTTTGTTTTTCCCCCTAAGTAAAATACTGTCCCTAAGTTGATAATAAAGATGTATTTTGCTCTTAGAGTTGATAGGAGTCAGAAGTCCATAACTTGCACAGATGCTCATAGCTGTAGAAGACAACATCCACGCTTGAGTTTTACCTTAGCAAAATGACGAAGTAATGGAAATGTGCTGCTATAATGCATGCATCTATCATAGTACATTAAATACACTCTCACAGTGATATCAGTGTGTTGAGAACATCTAGATCCAGTCAGTGAACCTCAGCTGTTTGATGTGAGAACAGTAACTGTAGGAGAGTGAAGCACGCGTTGTCAGTGCATTTCACAAATATTTGACGCAAATGGAGGTTTAGCTTCAGTAACCTTGAACTTTATCAGAAATCTGGGAGACTTCTTTTGTGTGAATGAGTTTGTCTAACCTTTCACTTCAAATGTGACTTTTTTTTTTTAAGTTTATCTTTTTAAACCATTCCTACTGGACTTGTTGAAGTCCATTCTTCTCTGCGTGGTTTTCTGCCTGCAGTCTCCCACTCATCTGTCCTAAGTCTTCTTTCAGTAAATCCCATATTCAAGCCCTTCAATCCATATTGTCTCTTCCTCATGTGATTTATTACCTTTGAGTCCCTTTCCCAGTTTGCGGTGTCTGCTGACTCCAGATCTCTCTCCGTAGCTTTCCTAGTGGGTTCTGAAAATACTGTTCTAAATAACAGCCTTTTTGCCAGGTCTGTTGTAGTTCTCCCTCTATACCTCAGCTTTTTATTCAGTCTTTTATTTCTTCTGGCAACATTTTCATCACCATTCCTGAATTTTCTGCCCTCTTAAGCTCTACTAACATCCAGTCTCCACCTTCTGGTGTGTGTCAAGCTTTGTTCCTGTTTTCTCCTTCCCATTTTTCTGTAGGACTTCTTTGTGTTTTCTCTGCCCTGGAACTGCACAGCACCCTTCTCCACACCACATAAGGTTTGCAGAGGGTCAGTGAGACACTTGAACAGTCTTTTCTCTGCTCTTGCTTCAGAGGGACATATCTCAACCAGATGTGACTGGCAGCATCCAAGAATAGCAGTTGTGGGACAAGACCTTGTGAAACCTGACCTGAAACATGCAAAAACCCATTGCTAAAAGTTCCTTCAGGGGAATGTGAGTTTGAGGGGTTTCTTCCCCTTCCCTCCACATGCACCTTTCTCCCAAAATGGTCAAATATGTGGAGGTTTGGACAAGACAGAAAGTCTTCATTTTGCTCCCTTCTTTGAGATGTGAAGGTGTGGTTCATGTCCCTGCTAGTCAGCCTGGGAGTGCTTTGTCTTCTAGGGTAAAAGGTCTCCAAGGTTTTTCAATGTGAGCAGAGGAATGAAAGGGTGTTCTTTCTCAAAAAGGCCTGGGGGGATGCTTTTGCTGAAATCTCCTAAAACAACTCAGAGAGGAGGCAGGTTTCTGGTATGGAAAGCTTCTTCCAAGGTGAGCAAGCCTGTAAAAGTTATACACTCCTGGATGGAGGGTGGGGAGAAGCCTTGCAACGGGAGGCACTAGATGCTCGCAGTAGGTACGTCTTGTGGCACCAGTTGTTAAGGGAAGCCCTTCTGTATTGGAGTCCTATTTTTTCCAGTTCCCTGCCTCCTGGTGCTGTGTTTAAAGGATATCTCTTTCTACATTTTAGGCAGTTACTTAAAAAGACACCTCTGAAGATGGCATGTGCACATTGTCACTTTTTGCAGCGCACTGGTGAAAGCGTAGCAGCTTGTGCACTAGGTTTTCAGGTAGCATCCTATGAAGGAAGTGAGTTCCCCCTGGTTTTGAAAGGTGAGAGTCCCAATACAGCTGAGACATCCAGAATGTGTGTTCCCACATTATACTTTATTTTCATTTGCAACCTCTTTTTCTGTGATTGTTAACCTATATGCCTGAGGAGGGTAGGCTTAGAGGTAAGTTGCAGGAAAAGATGTTGCTCTGGAAGAGTGCTCCTGGCAGTGTGCGTCTGGAATTCCAGAGTGCCTCTGGAATTCTGGTACTGACCAACAAGAAATGGCTTGATTAGCAGAGCCACCCTTTGCGAGCATTTAGGAGATGAGAAATTTCATAGGGTGCTTCAGTGGAAACTTTATGGAATGTTATTGAAAAGATAAATGCGATGTGAGGGGATGTACCTGTCTCTCCTGTATAGGCATCCTGAATTTTGTGGTGCTGCTGTAATCACCAGGCTGTAACAATGGCATTCTCCTGAGGTTTTTTATTGCTTTTATTTCTCATGGTAGAGGGAGCAGCTATGTCTGACAGTTAGTATTTTTAAGTGTGTTAAGGCCAGAATTTAGCATACCATAGCAGTGGTACTTAATTCATTTGTTGTAAATTTTTGGCAGAAAAGAGAGAATGTAGGTGTTGAGTGCATGATTCTTAGGCAGTTTATTATTAATTTCCTTGGGAACAGTGTGATGATTTAGAAATAGGCTCTCCTCTCTGGGGCCAGCTACAGAACCTGTCTTCCACAGAGAGGAAAGTTGTTTAGTTGAAAATAAAACAGTGATATTCAGAGTGAGATTCTTCCTTCTTTGAAATTGATCTTGCTGTGACACTAAGAAGTAGTTAAAAGCGGGTTAGTACACATGCTGTTCTTTCGGACTTGGGAATGATCCTTATGCATTTAGAAAATGTGGATGAGCAGTTTAAGCTTCTTCAAACTAAATATCATTTTGACAGTGATAAGCTCAACTGCAATTAGTATTTGGTACTTTTGAGCCAATGAGCTTTCTCATTCCTTGGTTTTTTTCATCCATGTAGGAAGAGCTGTGTAAAATTCTCATTGACCCCCCTCAGGGAAAGCCTGGCTTTTAAAAGCAAGGAAAATTTTCTCCAGTAATATTGAGATATGATAGCTGAAACAATATTGTGCTTGAGTATCTCAGCATGTATCTAAGAGATCTTATTGAAGTCCATGAAGTTTAAACAGATTTAAAGCAGTATAAGTGGGAGTAGATGTCCCACTTAAGAAAACAAAACAAAACAACAAAGACCCAAAAACCCCACAACTCCACACCTTCCCCCACAAACCCCCCCAAACCACACTCCCCCCAGAAAAAAAGAAACCAAACCAAAAAAAATTCCCCAAAAAACAACCACCCAAATCCAACAACAAACAGTTAGAAAAAGACCCCCCCCAAAAAAAAAAAACAAAAAAAAAACCCACCCTGTAATAAATTTGGAAGCAGCTGTGTTGGAGAACGTTAATGTTTTGATTTTTTGTTTCTGGAGTTGCTTTTCAAAAATCGACCCCATAATCCACATGGGATATTGAGAAGTGAGGGTGTCTGATAACACTAGTAGGTATGTTACTAACAGGTGTAAACAGCCTTCCTGATTCCCCTTAAAGAAAGACCTATAGTAAATCAGATTTATTTCTTCTGAGGCAACAGGACTCTTCAGTTTTCCCTGCAGATTTCTTGCTTCATGTGTGTGAGCCACGTTAAACATCCTAAAGTAACCCAAAGTGATGGAAGTGTACACAAACTGGTGTCTGCATTATAAGTAGTTTTAGGTAATGTTATTTCTGACACTTGATCTTGAACATTTGAAGATCTTGATCTTTTGAGGATGTTAAACAAAAATATTTTGCCAACTATGTATAATTTAAGCTTCTCATCATCTATACCCTTAAACGATACCAAAACGGCAGCAGAAACAAAACTCAAACCTCATTTCTCTGGGTATATGAGAAAGATTCTGGGCTTTGGAAAAAGGGTTTTCATAGCTCTACAGTAGGAATATATTTGCTGTGAACAACCAGAAGTAACCTAACAAACCACTTAGTGGTGAGGCAACTGCTTATGTTGTGGCATGAACAGGGAGCTGTTTGTAAACTAACCTCATAGGAAATACACAAAGCCAGGGTTAAATAATGCTGACTTTTTTTTTCCTCATCTAGATCATCTTTAGTTGATCTTTTTTTCTGCTGGTAACAGTGCTGTTTGCAAACTGACCTCATAGGAAACCACACAGCTTTTGTGAGAAAGAACAACTTAATGGTGAGGGAACACGGGAACACGCTGGCCGGGGGGGGGTGGGGGGTTGTGGAGTCTCCTTCTCTGGAGACATTCAAGACCCGTCTGGGCACCTACCCGTGCGACCTGCTCTAGGGAACCTGTTTTGGCAAGGGGATTGGACTCAATGATCTCTTGAGGTCCCTTCCAACACCTACAATTCTGTGATTCTGTGAAGCGCACAAAGCCAGGCTTAAATCATATTGATGCTTTTTTTTTTTTTTATATGCACCATGACTACTTGATTTTATTTCTCCTGGTAACATTCATAAATATCTTTCAGCACACTGCTGAGTCATTTGAAAGACACTGAATAAAATGTCATTGTTGCCTTGTTTTTCCTCTCTCTCTGCTTCAAACCCAGTTCTGACATTACAGCTAGGATGCAGAAACTTGTTGGGACAGGGACCGCCTTTGCCAGGTGATTGCCAAGCTTCAGCGAATGGCTCCAACTGCATCCATTAGCACAGCGCAAACACACAGCCATAACTTGGGGTTTGCTTTCAGGTCAGCTCCATGTTTGGACAGCACAAAAGAGTGAGTTATACTGCAGTAATAAATGAGCTCTCTATAAACGTACAGTGAGCCTTTCTCAAGCTCTGGGTGGGCGAGGAGTAGCAGGGATGACCACTGTTCTTTCAGGGGCCTGCAGAATTGTAAAGACAAAAAAGAAAAGCCCAACTGGAACTGTTCTTGTCCTTCCTTTTATTTTAACAGGGCACAAATCACTCAGCTGTCCAATTTGTAACATCCTAACTGCTTTCTTAATGGGAATTAATATAGATAAAAGAGTGAAAATTAATCTTCTGTACCAGAAAGCTGTATTCTTTTGTGAGGGGGAGGTAAGGGGAAGATGTAGTTAGAGTAAGCCATTTAAGAGTACTGATGGTGGGCAGAGACCCCTGTGAGTGAAACTTTGCTCCTGTGACTGCACTGAGGCTGGAGCAAGAGGTTGTGTCCCTTGGTAGTGGGATGCGTAGAGCCCTTCTGCAATTCAGAAAGTAACAGAAGAGAGATCTCTTCACCTCTGCTTGCCAGGCTGCCATTCCTACCTGGGGTGGTCAGTCAAACTGTGAGACTGTGAGGAATAGCTCCGAGAGCTGCAGGAACTGTAGTTTATGCTGTGAAATTTCTGGTAAATATTGAAATGTTTTACTGAGATGATAATTTTTTTATTTTTTTTTTAAGAACGATTTGGATTTCTGTAAAGAAATGCCAAAATTTGGAAACGGTAACTTAAAACCGAGCAACATTCTGTGTTGCCAGGCAGACCATTGTTTTTGGAATTTTATTTACTTATTGTGGTTATTCCATTTTCCTTTATAGAAGTGTTTGACAATTTTTTTAAATTATTTTTTAATATCACTTAAATTAAATGTTACTTATCAGTAAACAGTGTTATTCTAGTAACCCATACCTTTAAACCTGAAACTTAATGAACTGTATAGCAGTCTCTGTCTGTTTCTTTCTCTCTTCCATTTTCCACAGTCCCATGTCTTAAGGTTTGAAGAGGTAGCTGCTTTTTTTCTTTTGCTTTCATGAGAAGACTGTTTTGCAAATAAGATACCTTCTAAAAGTTTTTCACTTGCAAGCCACTCACTACTATAAGGTTCCATTTATTGCTGCTCATAAAGTAGTACAAAAAGCCATCTGTAGGTCTCTGGGAACTGTGTGGTTATGAAGGTTAAGATGAGTGTGTGTTTAGGATGTGTGCAGATTTTCTCCATTATGCTGGGTTTGCATTTTCATTCTTTGGAAAACAGTGTCTTTCAGTTTCCCTTCTTCTGTATTAAAATAAACATTTATCTTTTGGAATGTCTCCTTTTAACATATTAGTGTATCAGGATCTCCTTTAAAAATGTTGATGTCCATTTGCCTTGCAAATTGGGGAAAGTTTATTTAACAGAGCAAGGGTCTGTGGCACAAGGCTCGGGTTCCTTTCCTGGATGATTCACACATCATAAAGCAATATGCGCCTTAACAATTCTCTGTGCTTTGCTTGACTGTGGTTCACTAAAGTTATAATCAACCAACTAAGCCATGTTGTGAGAATCAATTTTTACATGTCCTGATGAACTTTGAGATTAATTATTAAACAAACATTTTCAACTGATACTTTTTAAAAACTTCTAGGCTAATAAATGATGGTCTTTGACACCAATGATGTAAAGCCTCAGTTGCAAACTTACATTTAGAAATCTTTGGAGCAGTTACGTCATCCACCCAGCAGCCTCAAACCTATTTTACATCGTGATTAATGTTCTCATTTGGCTGTCCTCGTTACTATAGCTTCTATCTCCTGTGTTTCCTCTTAATGTTAGGAAGTTGGTTAAGGTGGGAGCCTCACATGGCTTTTTAATGGAAGGTCAGTAAACTACTGATAGTGTTTGTTTTTGTCCCATGATCTCCATGTGCTCTCTGAACTTGCTTCTTGCTGCACTTCTGAGCAGCAATTCCGAGTGCCAGCTTCTGGGAACAACTCCTGTAGCTGTGATTTAGCACTGGGTGCTGGCTGACACCTGAAGATAAACATGGGGTGTGGTTTTAATTCCGCAGGCTACAACTTCAATAATTTAGTGTGCTGAAGTGTCTAACTGTGATTACCTGCGAGTTTCTGTTCCCAGTCGTTTACCTATATGGTTTTCACAGATGATTGATGGTTTACAGGACTTGTCTGTGTACAGTCCATGAATCCCAGTTTCAGCTTATGAGTGCTTTTACTGCATCTCTGTCACATTATGGTTTGAATTAACTGGCAGCCAGCCTTCCAAGTTGTCTTTTTAAGATGGGGGATTTAGCGTGAAAGTCCTGCGTTTAAACAGGGAAATGTTACTGAATTTTGATCACGACCAAAATTTCACTTCAGCAGAGGTGGCAAAATCCATGAAAGCAGTGCATCCAGGCACGCTGCAGTTCAGTGCTAGATCCACGTGTCTCGTGAGACAAAGAAAACACAAGGAGAAAGCAGACATGGGGCAAAGTAAAAAGGACATTGACCTCTGTGCTGGTGGAGCAGGCATTGTAGGACATGTGCCTTCTTCCACTGCAGTCCTTGGAGGGAGCTGTGCAGGGTGGTGCTGGAAGCGGAAGCGTGCATCCTCTGACACTGGGGCAGGCGTGAGAGGGCGTGTGGAACTTGCTCTAGAGGCTCTGAAGCACTGAGGGGGAACCCACAGCTGCAGAAAGCTATGCTGCTACTTCCCAGCCATATATAGTGGTGAGGCTGTTGATCAAGCCCAGGGACGCTAAGGATGAGCTCAGTGCTACAGCTTAAAGATTTGTCGAGGGACCCCTTGTAGACAAAGTTCTCCAGGGCAAATGTTTCAGCTCAGCTCCTGGGGCCAGCTGTGCTCTAACAACTTGAAGCCTCCTGACTGTTGTTGACACTGATGTCCCCTAGAAACGTCTGAGCACATGTGGGGTTGTATACATGTTCTCTATGGGCACAACTGTCCAAAGGCAGCCTAAACCAAAGGAAGCATGAGTGTTAGAGGTGCAAGACATAGTGTTAGGGCTCAGAAATTCTTCACTGCTAATTTTGGCTGACATATACCCCCTGTGGCTTTCCATGCATGCCAGTGAAGACAAGGGGACTTACTAGGAGTCACTACTTCCCATCCTTAGTATCTGTAAACAGGGCAGTGTTTTAACATCTGCAATTTAGGTGAGGAAGACACATTGATTATAGAAGATCTGTCACTCAGGAATAGCTACATGAAAAGAAATCTACTTTTTGCTTTCTTTCCTGTCTCTTCTGTGGGTAAAATTTAAGTTCATATTTTTAACTTTAGCTTATTTGCAGAACCGGAACTATGGAAAGCGTAGGGAGAAGTTGGTCATGATCACCTTACTCTGCAATGGTAAACAGTGGAAAGAAAACTTCAATGTGCTTCTCTATTTTTAGACTTTCTTCATACCATGTTCTCACGAGTGCTCTCACCATCAATCTTTGCCCTTTCTACATGCAGTCAGCAAAATCTCGCCTTACTGTATCACGCCTGCTTTATTGCTGCTATCCACAGGCTGCGTGTGAGCTGATTGCACGTGTAAATTGGATAGTTCTGTGGAAGCTGGTCATAAACACAGGTGAGTGCAATATGCTTACCTCCACCCACGCCTGGGGAGAGGCTGATGCTAGCAAGGTGGCCTCCTCCTAGTTCAGAAACAATGTTCTTCTGCATAGACATCAGCAAGGAGAGAAAGTCTATCACAAACTACATCGAGTAACAGATTGTATAAAACATGTGGATTATCTTGGCCGTTCCATTTGGAGGCTTGTTGACTGTCAGTGGTAGGAGGTATTCTCCTTGCCCTTCTCCTTTAATGGCAGGGTCAGAGCTCTGCAAGCATGTGGGGTGGATGCTCAGGAGACCACCGATGTGGCCTGATGGAGCTGTTTCCCATGAGGGAAGAACTTTGTTTGCACTGGCAAGTAACAATTTCACATACACAATATATATTGAGGGATGTAAACCAAATGGAAAAAGAGGGTACGAAGGGCAGGGAACCCAAGAGCTTTCTGCTCCCATTGCTGATGGGAGCAGAGAAGCTGTCTCTCCAAATCTGTGCTGTCTTCAGAAAGAGCCTGGCTTTGGCTGTTGTTTGGTGGTATGGCTGTCCTGTGCCCTGCCTATCCCCAGATGGGTGCTGTTGTGAGGTTTAATTTAGAGGCATCATTAATGTGCAACTTCTGTAATAGAAATAAAATATGGTTCTGATTTTTATGGAACTCAAACTGCATTTGCAGTTAAAAATATGCCTAGTAGCTAAATACAAGTAATCAGCTGTATTGGCTTACTATGCAGCTGAGTTACCACCACTGCAGCAAAGAGCATTTTTCTGGTTCCTCCCCACCCAGTAGGATCAGTGCAGGTAAAGCACCCTGGCAGAGCTGCCTCTCCTACTGAAGAGCTTCAGAAGTGGGAAGTAAAGGGTGCTCATTATTTTGACAAGCAGGGATTTCTGCCTGCAGCATGGGAATATGCCAGGTTGTCCCTGGGGAGCTGAAAATGGCAAGAGCTTTTGACATGGATTGGCAGTTGGGAAATGGTTTTAAGAACAATTGGGTACACGTCTTCAGTCTCAGAAGGGAAGGGTGGTTTCCTTCAAAACTAGGCTGCCTGTAGGTAGACGTGACTATTTTTGACTGGTTACGTAAACTTGAAGAGGGGAAATTATGGAAGACTGAAGATGAAGGGAGGAAAGTATTCAGAAACATGTTAAGTTTGGCTGCATTAAATGTTTTGCTCCAGGTTTCTCTGAGTAAATCACTGTGCAGATTGTAGGACATCAGTGCTAAAACAGTGAGCTTGTCTCTTTCCACCTAAGAAGGTGATGGCAACAAAGGTGGTGCCAACAATTGCATATTTTAAGGAGAAATCCTGAAGAAAGAGTTTGATATAAGAGGAGTATGGGGTTGAAGTCTTAATCAGTCCTTAGACACACATAGCCAAAGGAACTAGAACAAGAAAGCAAATTGTATTTGGTTTACAACTGCACTTTTGCTTTGCAGGGTACAGTTGTACCGTAAGTAATTGAAAAGAGCTGCAGAGAGCTGCTCCGACCAGAATTTAGCATCTTTGGCCACCTGTTGTGGATAGTATGCTATTTTTTGAACCACAGAGCATTTGGAGTATGTTGCTGTACGTGCTGGGTTAAAATTGAGCAAAAGGCAAATTGGTATAAATTCTAATTACCAATGTAATAGGCAGAATTAGCGGTGGGGAGCATGTTACAGCAGTTATTCTACTGTCCAACTGTCACCCAGCTTTCTCTTCACTTACAAGTATGTTGATAGCTTGGTCAGCATGGCTCTAGCTAGCAGACAATCAACAGGATCCAGTTTATTACATGTTTTCCTTCTGGCCTGCAACCTTTTTCTCAGAGCAGTGTGGAAGTGTAGTGCTTAGGTGGCCAAGGATGCTGAACCACTTCAGTGGTTCCTCTTCTGTACAGCCATGTGATTTGGGTCATATGCATCTATGCTGGGTAGAGAGGGGTCAGACAAAACTATGCCCATGAGTATGGTATAACATCTAAGAGTAAAAGCTGGTTTAATAGCTGCACAGATCTAGGGGGCATCAGAAAACTGTGGTCTGAGTGATGTTATGGCACTGCCAGGATTAGGTCCTGTTTGATTTATTATTACATATTCCTACTCAGGCTGTGACACTATAAATTATTAGAGTTTTGATAAGTATCTGCTTTTAAGTGTTTTGGGGTCAGACTGAGTTTTCCTGGTCTAAATCCTTAGCTCCTGAGTGAAAAAGCCTGTTGCTGAAGCCCAGAGGTGTACAGCAGCTTTTTTCTCCTGCAGCCTGTGTCTTTCAAAAATTTTGCTTCTCTTGGTGCTATCCATATAAGCACAGTCCTATGCTGTAAAGGGATTACTAAGAGCTTCTATAGTATTTCAGGACAGGATAACAATTGAGTCATATTTATGAGGAGGTGTGGCTTTTACCCATTTATATTTATTTTAGCATTACCATTACTCATTTTAATGTGTAATTTTGGCATTGCTGCATTAATGGCTTACTTATTGTTCAGCCTGTAGTCTGTTTCTAAAGCTAAGTGTGTGTCTGTCTTCAAAGGAAATTCTGAGCGCTAGATGAAAATGTTCTCCTAATTTGCATTTAGTTTCTTAAGTTTGTTCATGGAAAAAAATAGTTTAATCATGGCCAAAAAAAAATAGTTTAATCAATATGCAAAGATATTTTTGCTCGTTTTGTCCTTACCTTGACGATATTATCTCATTTCCAATTAATATAATTACTTTTTAGCTGTCATAATTTTGTTCCTCTAGAGATCTTTCTTGTGTGATTGCAGAGGAGGCAGCGGTACTCAGGATATGCAGCTTTCAGCAGACGCTCCTTCTGATGGATTCGGCGAGATGAAAGACAAATGAGGAGAATGTCAAAGCCAGCAAGGAAGGCAGGGCAGTCTGGCAAGACTCTTCTAGTTTTGGAAGAGCTTTCAGGAAATAGGATGGAAAAATTGTGCAATACCATTAGTGCAAACCTTGTTCCATAAATCAGTCTGAGGAGACTGGTATTTGTGGGCTTTTGTCCTCTCCTATAAAGTAAGCTGAATGTTTTTGCCATAACTGCAGAGAAGCAGTAAAAGGCTAGTGGAGGCAAAGGTTATAAACAAATCATTCAGTGCCGACAGAGGGTCCCACAGAAGCGGACAAGAAACAAATAAAGCGAATAAGGCCGGTACTCTGTTCTGATAAATTTCATTGATTTCTGCACCATGTCATTTTGTTGCAGCTTGCCCTGTTATCTTGTAGCTGTGAACCTTTCATTATGGCTTCAGATGATAACAGCTGTTGATACCCTGCATGAGGTTGCAGTGACTACCATGGGAGTAAAGTACCATTTGCTCAGAATTAAGTAGGAAAAAACCCTGTGGCTGGGCAGCTTTGATCTGCCTGCAGTGTTGTCCTTGCAGAGGACTTTATATGCCAACACTGCATCTGTTTCCTGGATGAATTCATGAAGACTTGAAGAGAGCACACGTGCTCTATAAAACAGAATAACCAGAAGGGTCCCAAGTGCTGTGTCGGTGAAAGCGCTGTGCTGGTGCGTTGTGCATGGGCTTCATCAGACTGCTGTGTCAAGGCTGTCTGGTGTCTGCCTCTTTTTCATGTAAACACGGGTATCTGAAGCTTTTTGCTACCGTAACCACCCTGCTGCCTGTGCCACCGTAAGCCGTCGTTGTGTAGCTCGGGTATCCACTTACACGTGTAACAGCAGCCTAAACACGTCTGGAGCTGTCACTCTTGCGCAGGCCTTGAGCCAACAATATTAACAAAAATAGGAAGGTAAAAAATGAAAGCAGTCCCCAAATCCTGCTTGATTCCCTAAGAGTATGAGGTGAGATAGCAGATACCTCTGGATCCCAAGCATTTTAAGCAAATAACTGACTCCATTTACTCTAGCTAAGCACAAATCCAGCCATTAGTTTCTGGTTTGTTTCTGATGCTGGGAGGAGAAGGGGGCCTGAAGCACAGTCTTAAGGAATTTTTAGCACACAGGAGCACAAACTGTGCGTGTGTGGTATAACCTGATACTGGCATACGCTGTGGGAATGCTGGAGAACTGCCAGAGCACCTGCAGGCTGCTGCTTGGCAGGGCTGTGAGAAAGTACGTGATTCCCTTTCCTTACTATAAGAGCTGGTAAAAGACTGAGAAGAATATGCCTTACGTGGAGGAAAAACTGGGATAAGAGGACGAAAGGAGCACAAACCAGGTCATGCTTGCAACTATCGACAACACTGGAAATAACTGTGGGCTGTTTGTTTCTTGAAGAAACCCCAAGCTCCTGCTATGCTAGGATGAATGAATCCGAAAGGAACTCCTCTTTATTCAATAAATGGGCTGCATGGAGTAGCTTACTGGAAGTTTTCCATTCCTCTGCAGCCTACCTTGTCATACCAGCTCAGGCTGCTGCAATGCTCCTGCAGTGCTAGAACTGGTTTCAGATGATCAAAATGTCACTGGAGCTTTCCTGTTCTTTGCTTTTACATGTGATTTTGTATCGGTGGGCAGAAAAAGTTATTTGTTTGCTGCCATCTCTGGAGTAGCCCTGAATCTAAATGCCTTTGACCATTAGTGTGCTTTGACCACTAGTGTACTGCTTGCTGCTGTACTGTCTGCCTCACCATCCTGAACCTCTTACTCTTCTGCAGCTTCTGAATATAAGTAACAAGCCAAGGACAAGTACAGGGAGTCCCAGGGATGCAGTTCCAATGACTTACTGCACAAATATATTTCAAGGACAGGCTTGGGCTATGAGATCGCTGTCAACTAGGAGAGAAAGTGGAGTACAGGATAGATGCCGTCACGGAAGAGATGAGGTGGCTCTTTGGGGACCTACCTGATTGCCTGCCCACTGCTGCTTGCTGCTGCTCTAAAAGACATGTATATTGCCTTGGAATAGGCTTGTGTGCTCTTCCTTGGCAAAAGATACTGAGTTTGGGGGTCTGTGAGGAGCACATTTAACTAGAGGTGATGGATTATTGAGTGTTAGGATAGGGGGAGGTGTCAGGATATCCTCATGGTACCTAAACCTGAATTTTGTTTACACCCATACTCTTCTGATGCTATATCAGTTGGAAAGAAGAATGTGGTGGTGGAGACTTTGAGTGCTGCAATTCTTAACCTTCCTTATGGAGGGCATCTAAAATCCAAAAGTAAGATGGTTGATCCAAACTCTTTGTCTTTATGGGATTTACACAGAAAATAAATCTTGGCCAGTGTATGTGTTCTATAATACTTTTTTCTTTATGACTCTGGAACAGTTATATTGTAGAAGTTTTCATGGTCTCTTTGACATTTTGCAGGGCTCCTTTCTTGCAGCACCGTGGAATGCTGTGTTGCTTTTGGGAGGTTGCCACACCACGTTGTCTAGCCCCAGGCAAAGGGATTTTATTTATTTTTATTTTGCATTGTTTCAGCTGTTTTCACTTGTACTTTATTTCCCTTCTCAAGCAGAATTTCTTCACAAATGTGGCAGCACGTTGGGTTTCTCGGTTTAGGAGTTGCAGTGAGTTAAATAGCCTGCTGGATTTGTTTGCCTTTATCTGACAAATGTTAATAATGTAGCAGCAACAGCAGAATGAAAGGTGACACTTCAGGAGCTGAGCTCTTATCAAAGTGAGGGAAGAGATGGGAAAGCTGTTCTCCCAGAACACTGCTGATCAGAGATTTTTCTGGTTGTCTTGTTCTTATTCAATTAAAGCTCCTGGTTAAGACACTGTTGTGTTTGTAAATGCAAAAGGAAACCTTTGCCAGAGTATATAGCAATGCCACTTGCAGTGTAACTGTATATGTGGCTAAACTGCATGCACATATATATGTTGAGACCTGTCCTCTACAAATTCTACATTGTTGTCTTAACTATGAGTTAAAAAAAAAAAACAAACCAGCTTTGCAGTGGTTGCTTTTCTGAGCCTGTGTTGCTTGTATGCTTTCTGCTCTTTATTATATAGGTTCTATGTTACTTAAGACCGCATTAAATTGCGTTCTTCATCTCTGTTTTTACATTTTTTTGTCTTTGAGCCAGCTAAATGGTCGTTTAAACTGTTGCTGTGAACGAAATCACAATGCGTTTGTATTTCTGTACCAAGAGAAATGTTGACTATCCTGTCTAAGGGCTATAACTTAACATTCAGTCTTTTGTAACTTTCTTGGTTTCAGTGAACAGATTAAGTAGTGTTACCTTTCATAATAGAGTGACTGTTCATAGAGGGACTGCTGAAGGCCTTACTGTAATAATAAGGGGAAACTGATATAATGAGGCTCATCTTGTACAATAAGGCATAGCTCCTCTTACTCATCTAGAAAAGGAGTAAATGTCTGAAGCCCTCTTTTGATTTCTCTTATAGGATTACCTTGACTGTATCACTGACCAGACCAAACTCTCTCTGGGGACAGAAGAGCGATCAGCCCTGTTTGGAAACATACGGGATATCTACCATTTCAACAGGTAAATTCATATTTAACAAAATGAGAACAGGTCCGTAGGCTGTGTTAATGGGGGG
>VXBZ01007020.1:239369-270290 GCA_013399135.1 Heliornis fulica | reverse complement strand
GGGGGGGGAGAGCAAGCCAAGTAAATACTCTTATTTTTTTAATGCTGTCAAGATAGTCAATTTCTCAATGTATATATTTTTTATTTTTCAGAAAGGTTAGTTTGCTGAGGTCATATATTTTAGATGTTTATTTAATGAATCAAATATGGTCTCAATTTACTTTTTTCATGTTGGGTATTTCCATGAGTTTAGGCATGACCTGGTCTGTGCCCTAGCTGAGCCAAATGGAAGACCACTGTGAATGGAATTCTTGCCTTACTAAAAGACATCATTTTACTTCTTCTAGATTGGATCCTTTTGTCTATCAATAGACATCAACCAGTTCTGGCTTTTGTAGTGTTTTATACTACTAGGGAAATCCCTGAATTGATTTCTCAAAACTGCATTCAAGTACCTTTCCATTTATTGAAGACTTCTGTTCAGGCTCTTCACAGCCTTCTCTCAGCCTCCAGAGGGATTCCAGTGTGTATTGGGAGGCTGAAGTAAAATTTCTTGCTTGTATAGCCGATGCTACATTGTGTGGGACCTCTGCAGTTTTGGGAGCTTGCTACTGCTACTTTCATTTAAATCCACTGCTATCATAAAAATAATTCACTTGTTCATGTTTTCCTTAAATGCCGAATATTCAGTTGATGCAAGAAATGTATTGGCATAAAATTCCCACGTCTTTTTTGTTTGATGACTCCTTTAATAGTTCTCTTAGCTTTACTTTAATTGACTAAACATCTCCCAAAATACTGTGTTCTCTGAGAAAAACAAATAATTTAATGACATCAAAAGAGGATTCTGAAGTGGAGGACTAATGTCAAAGAGCATCTTCAATGTTTTTCCATCATTGTGGAAAGCTAAATTGCTTCAGCTGCTGGAATCGCTGTTCAGTATCAAAAGGAGAAGTAGGCATGGATCTGTTCAGAACTTGTGGACAAAGGTGAAACTAAAAATCTCCTAAAACTTAAAACAGCTACTGCAGAGTAATGGAAATACACTTAACTAGAAAACTACTATATCCTGCTTCAGCTGCAGTGACTGACTTGACTGAATGTCTAACGTGATGGAAAATACATTGTAGTATCCTGATCGTGTGTTTCAGAGGCATGAGACAATGATTGTGAGTTTACAGCTTTCCAGAAGCCACAGGATAAGGGAATAAAAACCATAAGCCAGTCCTGGCCACTGTATTTTTCTGATCCTTCAGAAGCTATAGAAATGGCAGACTTGATGTCTAGGACATCATCATACTAGTATCATTGCAAATATTACCTAATAAAAATAACTTCAAGTATGATTGGAATAATTGTGTTGCAAAAAAAGGAAAAAAAAAATGGAGGGGGGGAGAACCAAACAATTTTTCACAATTGTAGAGATTGATATGTTACAATTATTAAAACTCATTGGAAAGTTTTCAAAGCCTCTAGTAAATTACTGATGTATTTCAGGCCTTCTAATTTAAAATTCTGCATGGAAACTGAGTTTTTAAGACTGAACACTTATTGTAGATCCCAATATAGCTTCAGGGATTAAGTTCCCTCCTGTGTGAAACTTGGCGTGTTGCTTCTGGGTCCTAAGCATACTCTAAAGCCTTTTTATTTATTTTATGTTTGAAATAGATCCATTTGGCAGTTCTTTGTTAGTAGTTTCAGATGCTTTTTGTGAGCATGATTTTATAGTTTTGGAATTACCTTGTTTTTCTTGACTTTGCATTTGACTGTTAATCAATGATCAAAAGTTTTAGTTGTGGGGTTTTTTTTTACTTTGTACAGATCTGAGAAATTTTATTTCAGTATATAGTAATTTCTTTCAGCTAAACCAATAATGATTCTTAGGTGTTGTGTTGAATGACAGAAATGACAGTCAGGATGGTAACTGCTAGACATCTGACTATCTTTTTGGAATGCTATTTCCTAAAGCAGAATCTCTGGTCCTGTTCCATCTCGTGCGAAAAGCTCCCCCACAATTTATTTATTCAGAAGAGGGAAGTTTACATTTGCTGCCTTTCTTCCCTGGCCTCTCCTGTTGAGATTCCTTTTCATTGTCAGTTTAGGATATATTTTCCACCTGACACCATGACACTGTTCAGAAATGGGAACTCTGCAGAGAAATGTGCTCAAGTTTAGTAATTCTGCCAACACTCAGATGACAAGAGAAGCTAAGATGGATCCTCTATTGCTGATGCAGATCATTTTGCACAGACCTTGTCCATCAGTGATCACTGAAACACACAAAACCAGTGCAAAGGCATTTTCTGTACTTGCTGTATTCTGCATTTCCTCTTCTCTGAGCTTCATAATGGTACAAATCACTTTGCTATCTGGAGCAGCCTTTGTAAAACCTGTTAGAAGCTCACCTTTTCTGGAAAAGTGTGTTGGGTGTTTTTTTTGTTTAAGGGTTTTTTTCTGAGTGGAAAGAAACGAGTCTTAGCTGCAGGATTTTGTGACAATGAAGTTATATCAAGGCTAAATTTCGCTCAATTGTTTAATTTTTTTACTGACAATCTGAAGAGATCATATATGGTGAAAGAAGACTGGATTGTGCCTGCTATGTCTATTTATGTTGTGAATTCAGTGCTCTGTCAGGCATTGAGAGAATAGTTTTCAGAGATGCCATTACGTTAGCATTTATGGCTAGACTGTGCAGTACTTGGTCATCAGCTGGTTTGAGGGGGGTTTTTGGGTTTGGGTTTTTTTGTCATGGGTTCAGGACAGACCACTTCCTGTGTCTTTCCAGTCTTTCCATTCCACCAAAATTAACTGTCTGATGTCCATTGCCATCTCTCGCTTGCTGCAATTCAGTTCAAAATGGAGGAGAAAAATACTTGTTTTAAAATGGTGTGGTGATGGTATAAAATGACTAAAATAGTTCCCCACCTGAATTGTGTGTATAATTATGGTGATTATTTGCAGGCTTATGCGTTTCACTGGTCTCACTGTTCTGTATTCAACAGCTTGATACTAAGCTGCACTTTATCCTGTTCAAAGTCTTCACCTGCTGTGTGGGGAAGATAAACGTATCAAAGCATCTGAAAAGACATTCTAATGAGACTTTTATTCATTGATTTGAAAAGGTAACAAATGTGTTGTATAAAAATTTGTCAGTCTGGTTTTGCTTACCTCTCTCATCCCAAAGGAGTTAGCGTTAACTTCTGAATATGATCCTACAGGTGCAGGTTTTTCCATCCCATAATAATCCAAGCTGTATAACTCTTAAATAGCCTTAATGGCACTGGCACTTGTAGCATGCTTCCATCAGTCTCGCTAGCAGTTGAACTGCAAGACCACAGAGCTTCTAGAACGGTGCTCCCTCCTGCTCTCTTCTGTCCAGGGTGGTTGGCACAAGCGAGCTGTGGAGTGCTGTGGCACCATCTCTGGGCAGCCTAAAACCTCTGGGTGTTCGAGCAAAGGGGACTAACGCTTTTCTCTCTTGTTCCTTTGGCCTCCTGTCAGGTACTTAGATGTAGCCTATAATAATATCCCTGCTTTTTCTTGTATTGGCTTGGTACTATGGGGATTCTTTTAATTTTTTTTTTTTAATTTTTCACGATTCACAGGCATGCTAGATATGTTATCTGTACAGTGGCAGGCTGCTGTTACCAATCCTATTCTTAGCAGCCAGGTGAGACAGAAGAGGTATATGTAACAAAATCTTTCAAAGCAAAACCCTTACACTGTGGGTTTGTTCTAAAGACACTAGCATATTTACTGCATAAACTTGGACTTGTTACATGAATATATAGGATCTTTTAAGTATTGTATTACCGTATACTGCAAGAGGATCTTCCTGCTATTGTAGGAGACCTGTAGGAATAAAATGCCAATCAAGGTGCTAGGTACTCTAAGGATCGGGAGAACATCTGCCTGCCAGAGAGCAGGAACCCTCTGAGCCTGTTCAGTGTGTTGTATGTTATTTCCAAAGCTTGTGTGTCAGTCATTAAAAGTAGTGGTCATGGTCACCAATGCTACAGCTTACTTCCTTTGTTAACTTAAAGGAACTTCATGAGTGGGGGGTATATCAAGCAAGGGTGATGATTTTCTTACAGTTTTGATAAAGGGAGAGGTTAAATTGCTGCTGTAGAATGGCTTTGTTACCACTGAACCTAAGGTTTTTGTCTTTGTTCCTTGTGAGGGACTGCTGATTTCTTCCCTTCCTTCCTCCAGTAATTAGAGAAGCAAAGAACAAGTCAGGAAACTTTTCTGGTTTACTCCTTTTCTTACAGAGGGAAATTGTGCCTGCTTAGAGGGGAAAAGGGTAGCTCCCTAGATACGGGCTTAACAACTCTTACATAAAACTTGTTCAGGGAACCAGCTGTGAACTGGGAGAAAAGTAGCACTAAATGGAAAATCATCTGACAAGAAGGGAGCAGGGGAAGTCCTATCAGGGAAAAATTTGGCAGAAAACTCAGTTTCTTTTCTTATTTTTCTGAGCACATCTTTCAGTAAGACTAAAGGCTATTTGGATCAAGGAGGGACCTTTGAGGTTTTCCTCTTCTGCTTGAGCTCTTGCTTTCACTGAATTGGCTTTCAAGAACCAAGTTCCATACCATGGTGAACATGCTCCCTTATTGCTTTGCTCCTGTTACAATGAATTCATTTCCTGCTTGGCATGTCAAAATAATAAAATCCTCTCAGTAAGGTTTTATTTTCATGCGTGTAAAATTTATATATTCCCTTCTAGATTTTTTTTTCCAGGCTAACCGTTTTTCTTCATTGAAGAGACCAACTAAAGATAGACAGGTTTTCCTAAGTGAGCTTATTACCATTCTTCTTGTATGTGTAATGCATCCCTGGTTTTCATCAATATTTTCTTCACACCAGCTCCTCATCTCCTTCAGTCAAGTAAAGCTTCTTTATAAGAAGTCTTTATAGGATAGGGCATGTGCCTCTATCATTTAAATTTTGTTAGTTTAAAATTGTGTTAGCTGATACACAAGCTACACAGCTGTCTGACTACACCAGTAGAAGAGCTGCTATCTGTTTGAAGGAAAGGGTTCAGCTTTGCTTAGGAGATCAACGATCCACAGTCATTGCAATGAATTGAATTTATAAGTATGTGGGAATACCATTTCTTAAGAGTGCTCCTCTGCTTTCCAATGGAAGAACCCAGCAGCTGTACATCTGGGGTAAAGCAGGGGGTTCTTGTTCACTTTCTAGGACTCCGTGCATTATGAAGTGCTTTGGGCATTGCTGCCATGAATGATGAAGCACAGTCTGGCTCTGAATATTCAGGTGTGTCTACTCCAAGGTGTGCCGTAATTGCTTTTCCTGTTCTTTCTTTTAGTGAACTTTTGCAAGATCTAGAGAACTGTGAAAATGATCCTGTGGCTATAGCAGACTGTTTTGTTTCCAAGGTAAGTGGCTGCTGCAGAACTCTGCAGCACAACATCAGTTGCAGAGTGATATGGGGTGATAAGATTAATTTACTAGCTTTTGAGACCTATTTCTGTGAGGTTGTTTGACTTCAACCAAAAGAAGTTAGCAAATCTATGGAAACAGAAAGTAATTTCTCTTAGTAGGTGATGGGGATATGTCTTTGATTAGCATTTAAAAAATAATGAAGAAAAACATGTTATTTTCTCCAATGTGTGTATGTGAACAGGTGGAGCTGTTGATTTAAATCATCAATTCCGCTTTTAGATCTTCTTTTGTGTAGCGTTACGGGCACACTTTGTTTTCTTCCATTTTTTTTAATACAGGTGATCAAGTGGTGCTCCAATTATGCTTTGCCAGCTTAAAAACCACTAAAGAATACAGCTTGGCTGCGTTTTTAGAAAAAGGCAAAAACCCCCTTAACATGTTTGTGGCTGTATTGTTTTCTGGAGTGTGTTTTTTCCTGAGTCCAGCAGATATGCCTTTTATTTTCTTTTTAAAGGGGATGGTCTAGAGTCTGGCCTTAAGATTCTCTGAAACAGTTTGAACTTTGTGAACATTGCTCTGACAACTTTATTTTGCTAGGAAATTTTGAACCCAAAAATCATGGAGAAGTTGTGAGTTGTAAGAGAAATACAGAGAACCAGCATAGGTGTTCTTCCTTGCAGGGCAGCCACAGAGCCAGTGAGGGAGAAAGGCATTGGGTAGAACAACAAAAGATTGAGTAATTTAGGTAACAGGTGACTAGTTCACTGCTGACTTCACCAGAAAACATACATATGCTATGAATCTATAGAGCCAATATGTTTTAAAAAGTAATGTCATCTTCATGGTTTTTCTGGGGGAAGAAGAGGCATGTAGTTGTTCCAATTTGGATAATCTCACTCTAGGAGTCTTTTCCTTTGTCCATTGGAAAAAAAAATCCCAAAACCAACAAACATCTCCAAACAAATCAACATCAACAGAAAAATCAACCTTGTCACATTTTGGACTTTGTTCTGAGCTTAGTATTGCCAGATTCAAGCATTTGGTGTAATGGGTCTAATACAAGGATTTAAGATCAACTGGATCACCCTCTCATGGTGGTCAGTAATTTGTTTGGCATTGTGACACAAGGGACTTTATCAAAAGAGGGAGTGATGATACCAGCTTAGTTTCACATGCTTGAGTTGAGTTTGAGAAAGCTGTTATTTATCTAGGAGTTGCCTTTTTTTGTAAGTAGTGAGAGATCTTGGTGTTGGCACCACTGCAACAAAAGTACATTGTTTTTTTCCCCATTGCAACAAGATTTATGGTGTGTTATCATTCCAAATAGCCTGTACTGAATTGAAGGAGAGAGAATGGGATAAAGGCAAGCACAAAGTCCTGCTTCAGGAACAGAATAACCCTGTGTGCACACTGGGACCAGGTGACCAGAAAACAGTTTAGCAAAAATGGATCTGGGTCTTGGAGGATAAGAAATAAGTCAGCAGAGTGCCCATGCAGTGAGGGCTGACTGTGAAGCCCTCAGGATATTTGCAGATATCATAGTTTGGGCGGGTAAATCTTTCTGCTGAATTGCTTGCTTATAGATGGGACTGCTGGGACTACTCCTGGCTGGGACATGAAACAGAGGTGGTGCAAGTGATAATAGCCAGTCCAGGAAAAAGTTGTGCTCTGATTCATACTGGCCAGCTGAAAGGAGCTTTCTAGTAGACTTTCTGGCCATTAGCTCCAAAATCCATCTGCTTATCATTGCTTGTGCTTTTTGTTCCCTTGTCAAATGCTTTTAGCATTTATATATTGGCAGTCAACTGCCTGATGTCTCAGAAATTACTAGAGATGGCTGACCTAAGGAGCATTTCTTAGCTTCATCCAGACAAGCGCAAACTTTTTAAAAGCAAAATCAAACAATACCAAAATACCCACAGTTCTGGTTTTGGCTGTGACGATGGCATTACAGCAACTGCTGACTGTCTTAACAGGCTCCAGTTGTCCATTCTTGGTTGCTTGTTTCTTTCCAGCATTGAGCAGTGGAAATAAAACTGCCTTTTTTGGCAGTCTGCAGCCCTTCAAGTCTTACAGGACTTTGGCCATTTATTGTTTGATTGCTTTGAGTGTGCTAGATCTTCCCTGTGAGTTAAGCTTGGGGATAATATCCTGCTGAAGTCATAGCTCACAGCCTTAGCTAATGGATATAGCTCTGCTGGAGCTTCTTTAATGCTTCCAGTAGAACTGTGCTTAGGTTACATGGGCTTGGGCTCTTGTGCCGTTTCCTTCACCCTACTGGTGCAGCTGTGAATACCACAGCTGGTGAGAATTGAAGCATATAATCAAGTTTTCACTGTAGGTGCTGTGTTTACTTTTCACATTTCATGAAGCTCAGTAGCTGCATAAAGTAAGAAACATTTCTTCCTTAGGGGTTCATATGAAAGGACACAGTTGGTTTGCCTGTATATCGGAACAGTTATGGTAAGAGTAACTCTGGAGCTGGATGGAATATAAATGTTTGATATTCATGAAGCTTAATTTCTAAAGTCTAGTGGGACTGTATTTGATAGACTGTTCTTTGAACTTGGCTTTGTTATTTGGCTTTGCTCAATAAAATTTGTTGTATACTATATTATACTTCCCTCACTCCATCATACATCACTGTTTCTCCTATGTATAACTTCTGTGCTGGAATAGTAGAGATCCTTGCAGCTTTTAAGAGAAATACAGTAAGGATTATCAAATCACGTTAGTGTACTTTGAACAAAAGCTCATAATTGCAGATTTGAATCTTAAACATCTGGTGTGCTGAATGCCCAAGAGAAATAACTCCTAAAATGGTAGATTTTAAGGACTTCAGCATGATGTCTTTAATATAAACTAGACAGGAACATAAAACTCACTAGCAGCTAAAATAACCGTGCAAAACTATGGCTTATATATACATATATATACACACAGAGACACAAATATTTTATAACAGCTTATAACTTTGTATTAGATCCCTCTGTTCCAAGATGTTTTTCATTCATTAATAACTCATATGCAATAGACACAAATGCCGAAAATTCATGCTTTTCTAAAACCTCCTTTCCAGTCTTGAATTGGTGCCTTTACCTTTCTGCCCCATGATGCAGGTGGTGTAGATGGGTATTTGTTTTAATAGTGTGGGATGTTTGCTGCATGGAAGTAACCCACCACAGAGGGTAGTTTACTTACCTGCTACCTCCTCTGGTTCCTGTCTCTTAGTCTGGAAGAACTCCATTAACTGTATGTAGTGCATTGAATGTCTTGGAAACATTTTGCTCGTAACTGTAATCGGAGGCTATAAAAGGATTCCAGTGCAATCTTAGCTATAGCTTAATTATTCACATAAAAGGTTGTTTATAAGTTTTATTGCAAGCTCAGTCTTTCATTTTCATAGTAATTATGCCAATGTAAATTAGAAGATTGACTTCAGTGTTCTACACATTTGCATTTAAGTGAGTAGTTGTAAAGGAGGGCTTAATTCTGGCAAATCATTCTTCTTACTCAGCACCACATAATTCAGGACATGTGTTTTCTGGAGGACACACCAACAGTTTAACCAAGAGAAAAGGGAGAATTATTATAATCTAGCATCTCATTAATGAAGAGGAGAGCTGGACAATTGGCTTCAGCTTACACTCTGACTCAGCTCATTTTCTCAGTCTCCATTTTCTTTCAAAGTGCCTTTTATGGCTATAAAAAGGCACAGTACACCAAGAGCTGAGAGAAGATTGGGAATGTAGCCACGTGCTTGGCATATGACTTTGTGTGGAGAAGATGCACAGTGAATTTATTGAGCTGCAGGAGATAGCTGAGATCTGCTCGTACTTGGCTTTGCTCTTAAGGAGGGTGACTTGTAGTCAACAGGGATGAACTCTCAGCTTGGGTCTCAGTATTTGTACTGTTGTCCACAACAGCTTTGGGCCCTTGGATTGAAAATGATCTCTCAAGCAATTCCAGTCTTTCTGCAGAGATTATGTTTAATCTGTTTTGGAGGCAAATGAGGTGAACAAAACAACTTTCAAGCTAAGGAAGTTTAGGAATGTCCAAAGAAATACTGATGACCATAGCTGGCATTCTGATTACAGTGCAAATGTTTTGATAGAATTATATTAAATCCATCTTTTTCCTGTTTCTCCTGTTGCTTCTGAACATAGTTCACAGCATCAACTTGAGCCTGCGCAGCTTTTACTGAAAGCACTTCAGGGCAAGACAGTGCTCTTGCAGCAAAGTAGACAAGATGAGCTGGGTGTGTAAACTCCAAGTCCCTCCTTGGATCATCCAGAATCGCTGGGTAGACAGACAGGCAGGGGGAGAACAGCTGTCCTGAGTACTGTGGCTTCCTCAGGCTGAGGAAGAGCCGCTCTCAGAGTCTGCTCCCTTGGCTGCTCTGCTCTCCCCAGGTGCTCACGTGAATCCTGCTGATGCCCGAGCAAGGTGTGTGATGTTGATTCACACCAGCTTCTGTATCAACAGTCTTGTTCTGGAGGCAAAATACACGTCGTTGACTTTGTACTGGCATTGTGCTCACATAGCTTGGTAAAAGCGAATGTTCTCAGGAAAAGTAAATGGTTTTGTGTGATGAAATGAGCTGTGGTGCAATTAAACAAGTACACATGTAAGTCAGTATGAAATTTGGCATTGTGTTTGTTCACAAAGCAGGGATGATTGTGAAACCATTCTTAAACTTTTAGAAGTGTTGAGAGCATTAGAAACTAACTTTTTTTTTTTTTTAGAAGTTTGTTCCATTTAATAGCTACACTAAAACTGTTTTCAAAGCCAAAAATCCTGAAGTATTTTTGACCTTATGTAAAAAACAAACTAAAAAGATTAAAACCAAACCAAACAAAAATATCTACAAAAAACACCAAAAAACCCCAAACCCAAACCCAAAACAAAGGGAGAGAAAGTGTGTGAACAGGCTTCTGGGGATTTTGTACTTGCTTTTGATTTTGTGGGGAATGTGTGTTCACCCACTCTGAAAACCTTTGAAAACCAAAGGTGTTTGTCCTTGATTGTTTTACAAAGTTTTCATTTGTTAAAATTTCACAACAGATATTGTTCTTCTTTTTTGTTTGAAAAGTGGAACAATCATGCGACTATATTTATGAACACTATATATATTTTTTAAAATAAATTTGCACTAAATATTCTGCACCTCATTAAGAACTTCTATAAATTACATTATTCAGTGATTGTAGCCATGGAAATACATTGCCATTTGTTTACCAAAAGCCCCTAAATAAACTCCTTGTATTAATATATGCATATATAAACTAAATCACCTGGTTTTATCACACTGAATTTCATCCTAATCCTCTCATGAGCACCCTGACTTATTATGTGCGAGCTAGTTTAGTAGTTAATTGCCATGGAAAATTACAGAGTGTAATACGTGTAGTGCTCTGAGGGTTGTTAATTCTTTGGAATGAGTGAGGAGAGGGTTTGGCGCTCTGACCAGAGGTCCCAGGTGTGGACTTGGACAGGCTATATGAGGCAAGCTTGGTGTCTCCAGCAGTGACATGGGGCACATGTAAGCCACTGTAAAAGCTAGCTGTTACAGCAGAATAAGTCTGAATGTGAAAAAAAAAAAAAAACAAACCAAAAACAAACAGGCTAAATGGTTTAACTGTATTTGTACCAAGACTACCTTTGGTTGGTCGGTTGATTTCTATGTGAAGAGCAGTTTAATAAGTTTAGAGCCTGCTTGTGAGTAAATGGGGATGGCAGTTCCCTGGAGAACATTTATTCAAGTTTTGGCTGAGTTACATTTTCAGAACAATTAATATGGAAATTCAGTGAGAAATACTGAAATTATTTGGTTACTTGTACTCAGGCGGAGTAGTACCTTACTTTGTACAGTGCCCTTATGAGGGAAAACTGAATGGCACCATCAGGTTTACCCCTGTGAGAGGGGGAGGGAGAAGTGCTGTTGGAAATGGGGAAGGGTAATGCCTGAGATGGCTCTTGCAGATGAATAGCAAAAAAAAAAAAACCCAAAAAAAAAACCCCAACCCTTCAACACTAAGAAACAAAAGCTGAAGCCTGTGTCAGCCCTCTTCCCAAGTGCTGTCGCTCCTCTGAGCGCTGTTACCTTCTGTGAAGGCAGATGTTTGGTCTTGCCATTCACCCCCTCATGCAGCACAGCTTTGGTGCTGCAGAGTGCCAGGGTCTGTTCTGGAGATGCTTCAAGTAGAAACTGGGTTCTTGTTAAGACTGCTTTTTTATCAGTGTAGGGCTCAGGAAAGAATAAGCATTTTATTTTAGGAGCACTTTGCAGCTCTGCAGAGCTTTCTAGATCTTTAGGACTTCAGCAAGCTGCAGAAGTGGCATGCTATTTGGGACAGAAGTTGATAGGCAGATGGGAATTTAAAGTACAGTTGCTGGAAACCTGTTCTTGTACAGACTTAAATTATGATGATTAAGAAAAATTCTTATGCCAGGGAGGAAAGAAATGAAACTCCAGCTTTTGCTCCAAGAAGCTTGTCAGCATTAAGTGTGGGTAATTTCACTGTCACAGGCAAATGCATAAACCCACTTCAATCTAGTTATAACTTGTTTGGGTAATAACTGTCTGCTTTCACAGAGTCGTAATTTACTTTGGGGAAAAAATAAAAATCACTTTTGTGGTTTCTAATTTTCACGCTTAGGCTGTGCTTGAATGTGGAAGTATTTATAGTTGTTTGAAAATTGCACCCCAAACATAACCCACGAAATTTACTTTTCTGAGTAAGCAGTATGTGCTTTAGCACACACAAAACTAAGTATGTGCAAGCCAGTTGTTTGAAGGGGATGTGTGTTTTGGTGTGTTTTGTGTTTGCTTGTGTTTGGGGGTGTTTTACTTGATTGGTTTGGGGTTTTTTATATTTGTTTTGGTTTGGGTTGGGGTTTTTGAAGATGGATAGATTGGCATAAGGGACCTTGTAGGCTCTGTTGAAAAGCTGTTTGCTTTATATCTGTGTAGGGTTTGGTTTTTTCCCTTTGAGTAAAGAAAATATCCCCAATAAAGGAATAGTGAAATTTGGTTAGTAGGTCTATAGTAGCATTAGGACTACCATAGTGAATTCATTGATTAGGAACTGGAAGAGATGTGGTCTTGATGTCATAATCAATATCTATGTTAGCTGCTAGTTTGATAAAATCTGAATATCTGTAAACCTTTCCTCCCCATGCAGAGTGAAGATTTCCACATATATACTCAATACTGCACCAACTACCCACGGTAGGAATACTGCGTTCTCTTTCTTTCGATGTCCCTTTGCCTGTTTATGTAACACAAGTTACAGTTGGAGGGGGAGGGACGGAGTTGTACTCTACCTCCCTTCCAAATTGGAGGGAGAATCAATGAGTTTACCTTTTTTTCTTAAATTATAAAAAAAAAAACCCTCATTAGTAGTTTTATGTTGACTGCTATTGTCTTTCATTGCTATTACTGTCCTTTAGAAAATGGTGGTCTTACTCTGCACTGCTCCAAATATGTGATGCCCAGTAAAAGAGAGTGGTTGCATGTCAAAGGAAAGTAGAAATAACTTTAAAAAAAAAATAAACAAAAAACAAACCTGCACCCACAAACAAGCTACAAGAACCTTTTACAGAGGGAAGAAAGAAGCAATTCTTGACTTCTCCTACAGTCTTATGGAGACAACATGCCTTAAAGCTATGTATTGCTGTTTCCAGGTCGGTGGCTGTGTTGACAGAGTGCATGAGGAACAAGATGCTGGCCAAGTTCTTCAGAGAGCGACAAGAAGCTCTGCAACATTCTCTGCCCCTGGGCTCCTATCTCTTGAAACCTGTCCAACGCATCCTCAAGTACCACCTGCTTTTGCATGTAAGCGCCCATTAAAAATCCATTTAATTTAGGGCTGCACGTCAAAGTTCCTGCCACTAGTAAGAGGCTTGATGATTAGAAAGGTTCTGGGGGTTTTTTTGATGCTCTTTCTTTTTGGGTTGATTTCTTCATATGGAGACTCTTCATAATTTTTCAGCATGTGCATGTATTTGGAGGGGGAACTTATGGTAATTGTTTTAGGCGTAATGAATCAGTCTGGGCATTGGTCTGTAATACTGAACTTATTTGTCAGGTTATTGTCATGATCAAATAAATTTATACACAAATTTATTGTTCCAGTGAAAACCACCGTTTTTCCACATGTTGCAATGCTGGGGATGGTTGAAAGAAGGATTAAATACATATAAACACATTGATTAGTAAGAATTTTGTGGGGAGGAATTACTGAGGAAGCGGGAACTCTTTCCATATTCGGTGAATTGAGTTAAGCAAGTTTTGGAAATTCCTGCTTTATTGTTAATGTTTTCCGCGTATGTTTCCTATTAGAGAGTCATGTTCTAGTGAAGTGTAAAGACACTGATCGTTATTTAAAATGTCTGGTGTTTTTCTGCTCTCCAACTGCAAAGTAATGCCTGGCCTAATTCCATCGGGGTTTTGTAAGTGTGTAGATACGTTCTGCGTTTTAAGAAAAGCATTAAATGCTGTCTGAAAAGGTCTCCTGTCAGCGTGCTGCGCTTGCTGTGCCCCTCTGTTCGCATCAGCTGCTCCAAGTATAGTTGCTGCTAAGCTGACCGTGAAGGCATGGCTTTGTTAGTCATCTTGTGTTAATCAAATTGATAACTACATGCAATAGTAACAAAGGCAGGAACGTTGCATTTGGGCGATTGTAAGGCAGAGGCTAAATAGTACAGATAAAAACCGTAGCATTGTGTCCGTCTGGGAAAACTAATTTAGAAATAACAGGACCTTTTTCTATTTCTTAGGAAATAGAAAACCACCTTGACAAGGACACCGAGGGTTACGATGTGGTGCTGGATGCCATAGATACAATGCAGAGAGTGGCATGGCATATAAATGACATGAAGAGGAAACATGAACATGCCATCAGGCTCCAAGTGAGTTCCCAGAGATTTTATGTGTCTGTGAGTTGGTTTTTGTCAATATATACGCCATTAACATATTTTCAGTTTATCTTTTCTTTTAATCTTTGTCAGTCATAATTTAGACTCCTGTTGAGTATGCCTGTGGCTGTTTGATCTTGGAGACCATGGTTGTAGCTGCTGCAGGAAAATCTCAGACATCTCTGCCCTGCAAGCGGCATCCTGTAAAGCATTTCACTCGCAGGAATATGGAACTTAAGATAACTTTTCTTTCTTCCTTTCCCTCGGTTGTACAGCGCTGCTGTACAACCCTAGGGCACGGCTTTGTTCAGAGATCCTGTGGTTTCCGATTTCTCCCCTTTGTGCTGATTAATTTTGTTTTGAGGCATTTTTTGTGCTGCTTCTTGTTTAAGTACTTTCCTCTTGGGCTTTTGAAGCCTCATTATCAGTTGCTTTGTGAAAAGTATAGACCTGGAAATACGATACCTAGAAAAAAGTTGACTTTGCTTCGAATGAAGAATTTCTGAGAAGAAAACAAAAGCTACACCCTGAGTAGCTTTTGGCATCAAGAGCAAGCTATTTCATTGACATTTTACAGAACAGTCACTCAGTTTCAAACTTTTCAGTGAATCACAGTTTTACATTGCGTTTTCATCAGCAGCATTTATATTGCTTTAAGATAACTGTGTGTGGGGGGAGAGGGGGAGTGTTAGTTTATGAAATACAGTAATACCTTACACCATTCCAGAAATCTGTGTCATGTTAATTTTTTCCCCCCGTTTTTTAAGGTTAAATGGTACTAATTGACCTTTTTTGGTATTTGTTAGGTGGTTTGGGTTTTTTGGAGGGAGTGGGGGGATATGGGGTGCGTGTTGTTTGTGTAGGGAGAAAAGGGTTATATTTGATAATGCCTGCAGCAGTGTAGCTTTTTACCTGGGAATACCTGCTAATGACTTACCAACAGTCTATTGTAAATCTGAGTAATGATAACCAGTAATATTTTACAGTAAAAAGGGTTAAATGCTTTTGGAAATGAGATGACATGACAATGTGACTGTTGGTTCTTCAATTTTTATTACTTTATTTGGCTCAGCTGGCAAATGCATGGGGTTGTGGAGAATCTTTATGTTCATACTTACTATTTTGAAAAGTAAGATCTGTTTCTGCACCCATTAAGGATAGGTCTTCTGTGGGCTATCACACTGATGTTTGTTCTGTAATGCTGCAAGTACTACAACAGCAGTTCCTGTGTAGAGGGTCCTTCACAAATGGTGGACATGCTTTCTGTACTGTATCCTGACTTATTTACAAGTTCCTACTGACACCTGATAAAATGACTTTTTTTTCTTTCCTTCTTCCCATTTGTTATGTCTTGGTTTTGTGTTTGGGTTGGTTGGTTTAGGTTTGGTTTTTTTTCCAACAGTCTTGTTTATAGTGTATAGTGTGGTGCTTTTGGGTTTCCTTTGTGTGAATGCTGTAAGCTGTGTTCCTGTGTCAAATGTACTGAGACGTTTTCTAGCTGGATGCTGTATTCAAGTGTAATGTTCTAAAGAGACCAGCCCAGGATAAGGAGATCTGTCCCTGCTTGTTTCTGAAATCCCATCCAGGGGGGCATACACAGGATGAGAAATGTTGAGAGAGACTGGTTAGGGACATAGAGGGCAGCAGGCAGAAGGAAGACTGATGACTGAACTACAGACTATGCTCCATCTCTGTGAGTCCAGGGCCATGGGGTTGTGCTCTCTCACTGAAGGCTGCCCTTGGTGAGCACAGGGCTTTCTGTTGCATCCACATAGAGGTAACCAGTACTCAGGAGGGCATATTTTCATCTGGGCTTAGCAACAAATAGGTCTCCAAGCTCCTAGCTGCAATGTTATACATGACCTTGCAACCTCAGTACCAGTCTACAGTGACTTCACGCAGTTGGATTGTCTACTTCGTATAGGAGAGCGAGAATGGCCTCAACAGTTTTTGTTTGAGTCTTTATTTAAGTAAGATCTCTGAAGTGAGTGTTGGTTGTTCTTTGATCTGTTGCAGGAGATACAGAGTTTGCTCACTAACTGGAAAGGACCAGACCTTACGAGTTATGGGGAGCTGGTGTTAGAAGGAACATTTCGCATTCAGCGAGCCAAAAATGAGCGCACATTGTTCCTCTTTGACAAGCTGCTGCTAATTACAAAAAAAAGAGATGAGATGTTTGCATACAAAGCTCATATACTGGTATGTTGGAGGGCAGGTTGGTCATGCACTCATTCTGGGTCTCCCCAAAACTCCTCTTTGACTCATGTCATTGCCTCTCTTTTTGCAGTGTGGGAATCTCATGCTTGTTGAAGTAATACCAAAGGAACCGCTTAGTTTTAGCGTCTTTCACTACAAAAATCCCAAGATGCAGCATACTGTTCAGGTATGACAGAAGCCTTACTGCCTACTGGGTAACCTGAGTAATGACTGTGTGCTATTCCTGAGCCTGCATAGTAGTGCAGTAATGCATTTTCTCATGGTGGTAAAATATTTTTTTTATCAGGCAAAGTCACAGCAAGACAAGCGCCTTTGGATTCTTCACCTGAAGCGGTTAATTCTAGAAAATCATCCTGCTAAAATTCCTGCCAAGGTAAGAATAAAAATTCAGAAAACCCCAACAAACCAAGAACAAAAAAAAAAAATTACCCACAAAAACCCAAACATCACTTCGCTGTACGTGCATTTTACTTAAAGCGCTCTTGTTAGCTGCAAGATGAATGGTAGTTTACAGGAAGTTTACACTCCAGGAGATTAACATAGTGTGTTTCTATGTCTTTAGAAGTGCCTCAGAATTAATGGGAAAGTTCCACTAAAAGCAGTTACGGGAGCAGAATAATTTAATTGGGCTGGCAGCATTGCTGTCCACATCAGGATCTGCTTATGAAGACATGAGTAACAGAGATGCCATGTCAGTAAACCCCATTGTAAGGGCATACCATGGCTTGATACTGCCTGTCTGCACAATCCTGAGGAGCACTAATTACAGCACGTGTACACATTACCAAGCCAGTTTTAATCTGTCTTGTTTCGATATCACAGCAGTGAAGTCATTACCAGCGCACTCTTCACTTTACAAATACACACACCCATGCTGAACCCTGCATCCATAGCCGGGACACCTGAGCCCTTTCCAGTCATAGACAGCGAGCTTTATGCCAGAGAAAATGAGCACTGATACCATATCTACCTACAAGAAATCTGGAGAGTGACTGTTTACAAGGGCATGGAGTGATGGGACACAAGGGGTAATGGGTTTAAACTAAAAGAGGAAAGGTTTAGATTAGTAGTTAGGAAGAACTTCTTCCCTGTGAGGGTGATGAGGCCCTGGCACAGGCTGCCCAGAGAAGCTGTGCCTGCCCTCTCCCTGACAGTGTTCAGGGCCAGGTTGGATGCAGCTTTGGGCAACCTGGGCTAGTGATGGGTGTCCCTGCCCATGGCAGGGTGTTGGAGATAGATGGGTTCTGAGATCCCTTCCAACCAAAACCAGTCTGTGATTCTGTGATATTCATAGTAGGAATGTGTAGGAGTAGAGGAGCCCTGTCCTTGTATTTATGAAATCCTGTCTTAGAACTCCAGGTTGTGTTTCTCATTATAACATATTGCATCACTCAAGAGGTGTTAACCCTAATTAACTCTTGCCATAGCACAGCACCCACCCACCAACTTGTGTGGAAGAGGATTGGTTTTGTTGATTCCCCCCCACCCTTTACTGCTGGATGGGGGGGGGCGTGTCAGTATTTGTTTCACTGACCAGTTTCCCTGAGTTTTTTTTTGTTCACTGAGTTTTGTGCTGTAATGTCTAAAAAAAATGTTAGCTGTGACTGATGCACATAGTGCTCTCCTAACTCTTATCTTCAACAAAAAAGAGATATGTGGAAGGAAAAAGCCTGTTATTAATAATTCTTATCTTTTTGTTGACAGAGTTTATCAAAATTGTAATGTTAATGCTAGTGTCCATGCTTACAATGTAAATACTTGTTGCAGTTTATTAGGCTGTAAAAAGAAATACTATGGCATGATCTTAACTTTTGTATCAAGATTTTTTTCTTCTTGGGAATTTTTTATCTGTGGGAAAAAATCTGTAATCAAAATTCCAATGTCATTTCTGCTTATAGAAGTATTTCCACATGAGAAAGGAAAAGTCTAACCAAATAAATCTTTGAGGCTGTCTTGAACTTTTTCTTAGGCAAACCAGTAGTTGCTAGTTGCGAGACATCTCTGCCGATTTTGCAATATTTACTAATAGTCCACCTGTGACATCTGGTGGAAACGTACTGAACTGCACCCGTAGAAGGGCAAGTGGGTTACTAGCTGATATGCTTGATAAAACATCCAGAGTTTTATTTCTGTTAAACTGTGACAAATTTTAAGCAATCGTTTTTATTCTGGTTCAATCTTACTTAAACTAAAAGATTTTTTTAAATAGCTGTGCCTCAAGAAAGATCTTAAAGGAAGCAAGGTTAATGGTGTATTCTGTGCCAAGAACCTCAGAATTGAAAAATAATTAAGGAGTTAAACTATTTGATTTTTAAGGAGGAATTGTGCCATGAATCACAAAAAATCTTCTGATTTCTAGGTACGAGGGCCGATTTTGTGTCCATCTCAGCAATATGGAGAGGCACATATATGGTTTTAAATTCTGGGACTTGTTGAGAGATCTCCAGAGGCTTGTGGCCCTCTGGAGGAGACCCAAGAGTGTGCAGCATGATCCCAGCACAGCACAACCCTTGTCTGAAGCCACGGTAGTCTTTGCAGTCAGATGAACCATCGCTACACCTTCCAGAAATATCTCTTGTCAGTGGTGCCAGGAGGGCACGTGTGTGCCGGCCGAGTTTCTTCCCATGTGTAATGTGTCTAGCATGTAGAGAAAGAAAAGAAAGAAAAGAAAGAAAGAAAGAAAGAAAGAAAGAAAGAAAGAAAGAAAGAAAGAAAGAAAGAAAGAAAGAAAGAGAAAGAAAGAAAGAAAATAACACTGCTGACCATATTTATTAGTTCAGAAATGAAACTTGCTTTTGTTTACATGTAAACCCATGGCTTTCTGTAACAAGCAATGTGATTTGTCCTTCTAGTTTAACTTTTTCATCTGTTTTGTTTTTTTTTCTTTCAGGCCAAGCAGGCAATTCTGGAAATGGATGCCATACGTAAGTTTGTTCTTTTTCATTTTAATGTTTAAAATGTTCCATCTGAGAAGGAAGAACACTGGGCACTGTCTCTGCTGCTGCATCTTCTGCTTGCTGCCTTCACTGGTGTGAGCTGCATTAGCTCCTCATGTTGCCAGTGATCCCTAACAGTGTAGGGAAGTGAAGAACAATAGTCCTATGATGTAAATACAGATGAAGTATTGGAGTAAAGCAGGCTTGTTATTTGCTTATGTAGTTGTATTGGTCAGGAAGGCAGTGACTGAGAAACTGGAAAACAGTTAAACATGATGGCGATGTGTAAATGTCTCTGGGTTTGCCATCTGGAGCAAGACACAGCGAAACGGGCTGTGGAAACACAGCGTTTCCTTGGCTGGGTGGCAAACAGGTGCCCTACAGGAACCCTACAGCAGCACAGCTCCTTGCTTGTGTTGCTTCAGGATCTGATGAAGTGCCACTTTTTCAGTTATTAAAGGATGATGGCACTGCCTCCCGTGTGAAGTGACACCCTTGTTGCTCTCTTATTCCTTGTGCCTCTGCTTGTTCCACAGATCATCCAGGCTTCCACTATAGCCCTGAGGGAGAAACAAAGTCCTCGTACCAGCCTAAAGAAGGTGCTCCTCACAGAGTGAGAAGGAAATCAGGTAAATAAACTCTTTTACCACTGAGATGACAAGAAGGAAAGCAAACAGGGCTGTTTAGGGTTGGGCACTTTGAATTGGTCTTTAGCCTGTGCTCCACACAGATTGAACATGGTGTAGTAA
Source organism: Heliornis fulica (assembly GCA_013399135.1). Lineage (NCBI taxonomy): Eukaryota > Metazoa > Chordata > Aves > Gruiformes > Heliornithidae > Heliornis > Heliornis fulica. The sequence continues at coordinate 250,121 of VXBZ01007020.1, read as the reverse complement.
CTCTTAGATATGGGTGGAGTATCTTATTAACCATTTGTTGTTTGTGTGATTAGTTTTTTTAGACAGTGTTTGTATTGAATTTCACAGATACACATTCCTAATGAGAGAAGCATAAAGAACATTTTGTACTTTCTAACGGATAAAAGAATGCATATGCAGGAAAGCCAGTCATGTAATGTAAATGTGAACTTTTTTCCCCACCCCAAGTAATTACTCTCTCAGAAGTAGTTCCTTTCTGATTGCGATAGTAATTATGTTTTAAAATAACAAGGCTACCTTTACTTGGTGTAATGTCTGCCTTAAAAGTAATAGAGCTTTTGGAGGTGGTTATGCTGACTTCTCATCGTCACTTTGTTTTCAGGTTTGTTGTTTTTTTTTGGTCACATCATACATGCAACCATAATTTCTGTTATCTTCCTCTTGAAGCCACTAAAAATGTCTGTGTATTTAGGTGACTTCATGTTGCAGTCACTGTGTTCCTTTCTCCAGCGACATTTCCAATCTTAATATGGGATGAAAATTTACATGCAGCTTTTGTTTGGAGGGAAGCTTTTATCACATTAAGAAACATGTATGTGTTTTGGTAACAGCTTTAGACTTCACATCTCAACAAATACGGGTTTTTTATATTTTGTGAGGAAATTAGGTGATAAAGAAATTAAAATCTGGCTTCCCTGCATTGGCACAGAAGCTTGAATTTGGTCTCTGCGTTGCTAAAAGGTGACCAAGATGCCCATAACTTTTCTTAGGACATTAAAGTGCTTAAACACCTTGTTATCTTTTTCAGAACCCTCGTCTAGAGCCCATAAAGTTTTGAAGTCAAATGGTAAGCTACTTTTTCTTTTTTTTTGTTTATTGACCCACTGCTTCTGTACTTTGTAGAACAAGTAAAGATGGATCCTTTCCTCCCATAATTTTAAACACACGTTTGCGGGGAGGAAGTGTGCAAAGAAAACAAAATGCTTGTGTTTAACGTCTGGTTTTACACGTTTGGGTCCTTGTCCTGTAAACACCCTAGCAACTGGGAACAGAGCACACAGAGCCTGGCCATTGTGAGTGGTTGCCCATATCATATCAGTGTTGCAAAATCAGGACCTTGAGTGCAATTCCGTCTGTCTCGTGCTTATCTGAGACCTTGGAGTCTGTTTGCTCAGTTGCTGTTGTGTTTAATCCTTCCTTTGGGAATTCATAATTGGGATATCAGTGTAGCGGTAACATGGGCATAGACTGACATGGGTTTGATTATTCATTTATGATGAAGTCTGGATTTCTCTTTCAGATATAAGTCCGGATATGCAGAAGGTAAGACATTTCTTTAATTTCTTGGTTTAGCACATTCAGATGACTTAGAGCACAGTTTTTACTGTAGAATCTGCATCTTCTTTGTTGTTTTCATTTTAAGAATGGAAACAAAACCACAAATATTGTTTAGCATCTCCAGTAAGGCTATTGGCATGAAAGCAATAGAAAAACAGCTAACAATTTCAGGAATTTCTGATAAAGGAAAAAAAAAAGACTGACCTCTACATTGTTTATACTTTATAATGCTAGAAAATAATTAAAAATACCACTCTAATTGCAGATGTTCTGTGTATAAAATTAATATTTATTCTATGGATCATGTCTTTGTATTTATTAAATAAGACTGGAAAGTTTCAGATTATTCTGATAAAGGTCCTATATGTGTAAATCATGATAGATAACCAATTAGAGCAAATCACTGTAAGCAGTTAGAAATGAATGTTTCTAATTTTTATGTCTTCTGTAAGAATTTGCTATCAAGTTCCCAGTGCAGTTTGAAAGCATCATGTTGAAATTTAGGTTCTAGGCTTTTATTGGACTGGAATTTAAAGTAGGTGTGTGTGGAAAACTGACTAAAAGAGTTTATTAGATATGTCATCACTGGGATGCCATGACACTGTAGCTATGATTGGGATAGGGAGGTTTGTAATTTTTTTTTCAGTTCTGTGGGAAAATAATGATTGTTTTACTTCTTTATAGATCTCATTCCAGCTAACTAAACATAGTTTAGCTATTGCCTATAAGACAACAATGACTTACTATCCATATAAACTTCTAAACAAAGATTTGTGTTTGGTTCTTTTTGTGTGTGTGTGTGGTTTTTCTTAAAGCGGATCAATCTCGAAGGAGCTCTGATATCTCAAACCACCAAACTAGGATCAAATGAAGCTCTGCTGAATTCTAGGAAGAAGGTTTCTTTGGAACCCAGTGTGCTAGAGAGCCAATTTCAAGAGTCCATTGAGCCAGCATACAGCAGTGATCAGGACGAAAATCTCCAGACTTCTGCTGCGGAACAGATTGATGCTGATGATGAAGAAGAGTCTGAACAGGTGGGAAAAAGCAGTGGGGGGGGAAATAAACACTTTTTTCCTGAGAATGATGGAAGAGGGATTAAAGTTATCTGTAATAAAGGAGGCAGGAATGTGTTACAAGTGTTTGTAACTCTTTCTCCTTAGAAATATTTTTATTTAGGCATAGTGCAACACACTTGCATTTAAACAGAGATGATGTAAAATTATTGCCTATCCATACACTTAAATCCTCACTGTCTGACATAGATTTTACTTAGCCATATACAGTTCTCAAGAGTTAGTTTTAACAAAAAGCTATCGTTCTGTCAGTTGAGCACAACTGACCTTTCCTTGCTTCTCCAGCTGATGCCATGACAGAAACCATTTCTTAAGCCACGTGCAGACAGTGCCTTCAGGTGTCTGAGGCTGGGAATTGAATATTCAAGTTAAGATTCAGGCACTGCCACATGTGGTGTGGTCTTGACCTTCAAGCTGCAGGCAGTAGATAGGAACATGTGCACTCTAATATGAGATGATGCGAGTACAATTTCTGAAGATGAGAAACTTTCTCTCTTACGATTGCACAGGCATTTGACAGGTGGTAGATTTTCCCACTCTGCTTGATGTTTCCACATTTACAGAGGACTTCTGAAAGACAAAAATCCTGGTTTTGAAATGCGACTGCATTAATGTTGTTTTTCAGTTTGACATAGTTGATACTGAGGTCCTATCTTTGTGAGGTCCATTCATTTTGTGAATTTTCCAAAACCTATTATCAAAATTCTTTTTGAAGCTTACTGCGTATTTCCTCTTTGAAATCACAGTATTTGCTTTGTAAAACTCTGATAAAAATAGCATCTCATATCAATATGGTAGTGTCTGGTAATTCTCCCTCTTCCTGACGTAAGTACAAAACAATGAATAAATGCAAACTAGTAACACTATAAATAGGTATAATAGTAGCTTACCATTTAATCCTACGAGTGGCAACAATACCTTCTCAGATTCCTCCCATTCCCACTGTGCGTGCCCTTCACTCTGAGCTAATTTGGACACTGTTCAGTGTGTACCATTATGGCCCTCTTTTTGGTTTTGCTTGTTTTCTTTCTGGAAAGTTGGGTGACACATTTTTAGTTCAGACCTCTTTTCTGTTTTCTAAGGCTGCAAGTGATAGCAAGTAGTATATCCCATCTCCATTTTACAACAAACAAGCAAAAAATTTTAAAAATTTACTTTTTGTATGACCACCACCACCTGCTACAACTTGGGCTGTGAAATAAGCCCCTTCCCTCATCCAATTTCCATATGTTCTTTTAAATCTATATTTTTATACACAGATTCTGCTTTCAGCCCCTTTTTACAAGTTGTGTGGGTTGATTTAACTGGTTAGTCTAAAGAAAGTTTTCTTGGGTCTGAATTGCTCTTGTGTCAGTGCTCTGACCACTCATGAGCATTTGGTCCTCCTGGTGTGAATACCTGGCCTGTTGTGTGGCTGCTAGTATTTCTTCTGAACAAGGATGTACAAAGGACTGTAGGTTTTATTATATTCCTTTGGCTCTTTTAAATTACAGGTTGTGCAGCAAAATTCACTGCAGAAATCAAAAGGGGGAAGGAAAAGACTAAACAGTCAAGCTGCTGAAAATGTTGAAAAACGGCGAAGTGTTAATCTCAAGTGTGAAACGCAGGTATATATAATTTTTTTTCTTCTATTTTTCTATGCATCATAGATATGACAAAGTAATCTGTTTTTCCTAGATAGGTAAGTCATCTTATGTTTATATCATGTGTTAATACTCACATTATTGAAATATTCATATGATGAAAAAGTATTATTTTGGGGGTAGGGGAAAAGACAAACCAGCCAAACCAAACAGCATTAATTTAAGCCAAAAGGAGTTATCTCTTCCTCTCTTACCCAACATCTAGCCAGGAATATTGACAGCATCCTTCATGTTAGCACTAGCAGGCATGTGGCTTGGCTTTAAATTAGATCTGCTAGCTGATCTGGATAAAAACTTACTCCAGAAATGCAATGAAATTTCAGTGGCATGTGCTAGAGAGCATAACATACCTTTCTGCTGGAATTACAGGGAAGGGGAAAGGGAGGAGAACAAAATTTTTGGCACAAGCCCAAAGTCAGATTAGCTTAATCCAGTTGTGAAACTGCAGAGTTAGCATTGAAAGTTTAATCTAACCCCTGCTAAACAAATTTACCTTTATTTACTCATGTGTTAGTATAAGCCAGTCTCTTGTGTTTGAAGTAGGATGCTATTAAAAGCCAGGGGTAAACTCTGAAACCATGGTAAGGATTAGGAGGCAGAGTGGTCTGGCGTTGCCAGCCTAGCTGCCTGGCTCTCTAGCAAGGAGGCTGCTCACCTTGCCCACCTCCATATGACTCTGTGCTGTGGGACCCCTTGGTGCTGTGGCAGTGCTGTGGGAGAGAATCAGTGTATTATTGTAGGGGATAGGCTAACCTTACCTGCATATTATTCAAACCTCCACAGAGCTCAAAGGACCCTTCAGATGAAGAGTCAACCCAGTTGAATACTGACCTTCCATTTTCCTGTGCAGCCAGACAGCCACAGCTGCCTAGGCAATTCAGCACACCCCAAAGCAACTCGCTGATTGTGAACATCCTGGGGGGAAGCACCTCTGTCAGAAACATCTGGACTGACCATCAGATCAGGCAGGCATTGTTTCCCAGCCGGCGTCCACCTTACGAGAATGAAGATGATGAAGATGATTATCAGATGTTTGTACCACCCATGTCTACATCCAATGCTAGTTCAGCTGCCGGTGGAGAAAGGAGAGTAGGTTCTGGGCGTCCATGCAGTTGGCACTTGGGGGTGCATCAAAACAAAACTTCCAGCCCCACTCGTCACAAGATTGTTAGGCGGGCCAGTAGTGCAGGGGAAAGTAACACGTGTCCAGGCAGTGCAAGGCATAAAATAGGGGAGTGCAGCTCTCGAGGGGAAGTGAAGAGAGAAGAGGTGAGCTGTATGAATGTGTATCCCGAATCTTCAGAAGACCTGACCATCGATGATATTGAACATGTTTATGATAATATAAGCTATGAAGACTTAAAGCTGATGGGTTTGACAAGAAGGGAGGAGACAGACCGTGGCCCCCAGAGATCTGCTAGAGACTCACTCTATGAGGCTGAAAACAAAAGCAGCTTAGATTCACCCTCCAAAAAGAGGACATCAAATCAAAACAGGGCCTCTGTTCATGCTAGTAGGGACGAGATGCTACTCAGTAGAGAAGCACCTGCTTCAAGTTTGGATGAGCTCAGAATTGTTGAAGACAACATCTATGACACCATAGTGCTTCCAGAAACACCTCTATTGAATTTTAAATGCAATCCCGTAAAATACTCTAAAAGGCAGAGCTTTCTGGGCCTGGAAAAAGACTTTGCATGTTGTGACAATCTACGGCAGTTTGTTTCTGAAGAGAGTCTCCAGTTCAGTGAAGATGAAAGTCCTTACCATCGTGTTCCTGTCGACAATGACTACTTGAGCTTAGTGGACAGCTCCTCTAACTCAGATTCACTCTCCCATAAATCTGCAGCAGATAAACTCTCGGAGGAAGTAGATGAGATTTGGAATGACCTGGAGAACTACATCAAGAAGAATGAGGAAAAGACAAGAGACCGTCTCCTTGCTGCCTTTCCTGTTTGCAAAGATGATATGCAGGAAAGGTTGCATGCTGGTAGTACACCTGAGCTGAGTAAAGATGTAGAGTACTCACTGTCTACTCTCTCTCTGCCTGAAACTCCTATTTACCCTAAAACTGCGAAGCCCAGGGCTGCCACCTTAAGCGAGGTTAATCTCAGGCTTGAAGACACTACACCATGCAAGGAGAACTCTTTCATGAGTCTGAACAGATCTTCCTTCTCCAGTGAGATGCCTTTTGTAGACAGCCCGTATGAATCTGCCAACAGCATTCTGTCCAGTGCACATACAGAGGGCATGGAAAATGACTTGGCTGTTGTAGATAAAACAAAGAACAGAGTTTTTATGATGGCAAGGCAGTACAGTCAAAAAATTAAGAAGGCTAACCAGCTTTTGAAAGTTAAAAGTCCAGTGCAGGAGCAGCCAGCTAGCAGACAACAAAAACTGAAACACAAAGATCTTGCTGCCATTCTGGAAGAGAAGAAACAAGGTGGTCCTGCTATTGGTATGTCAAAAATATTTCCATACAGATCTATTTCTTTAGTAACTTCTAGTGAAATTTATGTACTGAATTGGAAGATTGTGAGGTTTTCCTACCTTATAAATTGGGATTTAGTATCGTGTTTTCTGTGTCACCACTGAAATAAGTTTTCTATGGCTGCTTCTGAAGTGAATAGCCCTTTAAAACACAGTAAATTCTTGTTGTTTCTTGATAGAATTTGGGATAAATAATGGGGTAGTGTCAGGAAAGACCAGTTTAGCCTAGGCTGGAAATAAGACTTATGCCTGAGGCTCTATTGACCTCTTTACAGAAGAGCAGTAGTTTCCTTTAGGAGTGTGATCTTGACTATAAAGGTCCATTTTCCAGATGTGTTCACCTTCTAACAAGCCATGCAGGTTTGCTGTAGGTTTGCATCCCCATCATACTTCCAAGCATAAGGAAAGGGACAGATAAGAAAGAGCTGGTCTTCTTGCTCTTTCTAATGAATGTGCAAAGGCTTGTGCGTGTAACAGCTTTGGAACTATTTTTGTCTGCAGTCCACTGAAACAAATTGGAGACCTCGAGCCAGCGGACTCCATGCACTGGTGCCATTCTTTCTTTGTTTCTTGTGATATTTATAGAAATCCCAAAATATGTTATTTACAAGGCCATTTTCAGAATGTTGGTTTTTTTTTTAATTTTAACATGATATAAGCAGTGTATTATTTGAACTACGTACTACACCATGCCCTATGTGACTGTTCACTGTTGAAAGACATCTTGTGCTGCTTTTTACAATGCAATATACTGAAATGCAAAGTCGTGTGTGGATCTCCCAGCCTCCATTGTTTCAAGTTACTCTGTTGAGGCTGAAGAAGTTGATACAGCTGTAAACCTTTCCCTTGACCGATACAAAGTGTTTTGGAATTTTTTCAATTTTTACCCTGCTTGTTTGAATGAATTGCTTGACTCTGCTAAGCTAATTCTCTCTCCTTCCTAGGTGCCAGGATAGCTGAATATTCCCAGCTTTATGACCAAATTGCCTTTAGAGAAAGTCCACTGAAGGTCCAAAAGGAAGCCTGGGCCACCCCTCAGGAGCCACCAGCTGGGAAATATTCCATGCCCCTGGCTGCATCTCCTCCCCATTCCCAGGCTGCCAGCGAGTGCTCAAGAGCAGAAGATTGGTTTTTGCATTCTACGTACAGTAACGGCGAGCTGGCCGACTTCTCTCCGTGGCCTGAATCCCAAGACTCAAAGCCCAAGAGCTCCTATACAGAATCTGGGACAAAAACCAATTCAAGGCAGTGGCCATCAGCTGGCTCAGTGCCTTCCCTTCAGATTTCCAACCGCTTGCATGTCCCGGCGCAGCGGTGGAGCGCCATTATAAGCCAACCAAACAAAGAAAATTTACACCAAGATCACATCTATAACTCCCTTGGGAGAAGAGTAAGCAACGTAAAAACACCCTCATGCAGCAGGTCACAGTCATCATCTTCAGTTGTGGTGAGCAGGTCTGGAGAAGCGATCGTGTATCCTAATGAAATAGACAAGAAAAAGCTCCATTCGAACAAGAATTTCCGATTCAACAGCCATCAAATGCCAGGTGTTGCTTCGGGATGTACAGGGCCTGATATGAGAAAACAGATCCTTGAAAACTGTTCGGATATGATTCTGCAGGATTCTCAAAAGGTCCTGAGAGTGAACAGGCCCTCCCCTCTGACGGCACAGATGGCCACTCAGAACTATTTTTCCAATTTCAAAGATACTGAAGAAGGGGATGATGATGACTATGTTGAAATAAAGTCTGAAGATGAGGGATCTGACTTGGAGACCTCTCAGAACCAGACAAGGAAAACAGATCCTAAACTGCATAATGCAGACGCTGCTCCTTCTGAAACACTTTGCGGCAAAACTGTCTCTTGTACTCCTGCAAAGTCTGCCAGCAGCAAACACGTGCTTACCCCATACCTGACTGCGTATAGTGATTCGGATAAACTGAACGACTACCTGTGGAGAGTGCCGTCTCCCAATCAGCAGAATATTGTCCAGTCTCTAAGGGAAAAGTTTCAGTGTCTCAGTTCAAGTAGCTTTGCTTGATGCTTTCAGTGACCTCTAGCTGCGCTGCCTTATCACGACAGAGTATATACTAGGACTAGTCAGTGCTGGCATCATGTATTTCTGCAATACTACGCAATCAGGCATTGTTATCACAGTAATGTTGTAAATAGATGTGAAATGTATCATTTTTTTTAAGATGGTTTTAGAAGCCTGGAAGTGGAAAAGGCCATGTGTGTGCTGTCTGCATAGCGCAGGTGGGCTTCTCGTCTCCTCTTCAACCTTTGCATCTCTTCCCTTGTCAGTTGCGATACTCTTCGATTCTTACCATTGAACCAGGCGTGATGCCGTTTGATTCTTGAAACCATTTGATCATGTGGAGAACTTGGGATTTGGACTTTGGAGTTGGTGGCCAGTGTTCTATATCCAAAATACCCATGTGATTATTCTGGTGACATACAGGAGCATTTAGCTGAGCAGCTACCACTGTGACTGTGCAGCTTCCTGAGCAGGGTTGTGGTAATTACACCCATGTGCTGTGTGTGCGATTTCATATACTTTTGCACGCTACTGTTTGGCAGATGGATTCCAAGTGTGCAGGGATCAAGGCAAATGCTGCATTACTCTGGAACAGGCTTCTTCTGTTTCAAACAAGATCTTGTCCTAGCTCTTGAGAGGGATAACAGACCACTGTCTCTGCATCTGACACCTTTTGTTTGTTCTGTAATTGCATAGTAGGCAGAGGACAGCCAGTGGCAGCTTTTTATGTGGGTGTGATGCAGTCCTTACCTGAAGGATGTTTTGGGCAGTAGAAGAGGACTTCTGCTTGTGAAGATCTTGGCTAGATCTTGTTTGGTACCTCTAGTCGTGGTGATGTTCTCTGACATGCAGGCACAACTGTGCCTGGCACAACTGGAGCCCAGCAGTTGAGAGCTGCTGTGTGTGGAATTTGTGAAGTAGTGACATTTCCTATGCAGTGGCCTGCAGTGTGTTTGCTTGAGTCCCAAAGTCAGTGATCCCAAGAGAGGAAGGGACTTTGCTAGGTGCGTGGGTGAAATAACAGCCACACTGCGTGTTCAGCCAGTGGGGTGATCCAGCAGTAGTACCACTTGGGTGACAACTTCGACTTCCCTTCCTCAGGGAATGTATCTCCTGTCGTAGGAAATGACCCTTCCTGGCAGAGAGAGGTAAAATATATGTATATGTTTAAAAAAGCTAGCCAGGGCTGAATTGAATTCAGTTTACGTACTTTAAAAGTAGCTTAAAAATGATAATACATTCCATTCTTTTGCAAGCAACGTACAGAGTAAGTGCTGCCAATCGTGAGAACAGGCTTTCCTATACAATCCACATTGTCTCCCCTTGGTCATCTTTGTTGCACAGCTTTGGATTCTGTTACTTGAAAACATTGTACCTAAAGGGAAGCCTGCACGTGTCTACGCTGATCATCTTGTGTGACTGATGTTCTTCTTTTGGTGCTTAACTTCTTCACATTATGTGGATAAAGCCAGTACCAACTTAAACATATCAAATAAATGAGTTTAATTGAAGTACTATTTTCACTAATGACCTATCATTCGTCCCCACAACTGCAGAGCGCTGTGCTTCCGGGGCAGTCTCCTGTCTGCTACATTGGTTACTGTGAGGAAAACCTGAAGTCATCAGTGTACAGCTTAATTACCTGTAGACTAAGATTTGAGGATTTATTTGTTAGGATGGATTAAATTATTTACCGTGTGTACCTTGCATTGGCTAGGGGCTGTTAGTTGGAGGGCTGGTGGGTCGCGGTACTTACTAGCTCGTACCACAGGGATACTTGTTACAGTCAGCGCATCCACGGTGATGGGACCCGCTTCTGTCTAGTAAAGTCTGACCGAGAAATAATGTTGTACATATTTAAGAGGCCGAGGTGTAGCAGAGCCCATATTTATTTAATATAGCTTGTAAAGTATTGTAAATACGAATAGAGGTTAAATCTGTGCTTTACCCGTGCACGCCTAGGTTGGTTTAAACGGCTTTGGGGAATGTTGTTTAACTCGCATCTCATACAGCCAGTGGAGCTGGGGCGGGGGTGGGATCCAAAGTGAAAAAAGGGACTTCTACTCGCGTGTAACTTCTCCCAGGGACCATTTCATACTATTTCTAATAAACGTTGAGTATGTGCAAAAGCTTTGGGCTCCGTTCGCATTGGGGGGTGTATGTGGGTGAGGACGCTGGGTTTATTAGCGGGGGG
>VXBZ01007020.1:161110-238803 GCA_013399135.1 Heliornis fulica | reverse complement strand
ACCGGTTTCTGCTGGGGGAGACGGGGAGGCAGCGAATGGGCGGCTGGCAAAACCAGCTGCGGGGACAGACAGACAGACGGCCTTCGGTGTGTGTGTGTGTGATGTCTCCTGCTTCCCCCGCCGGGGAAGTGCCGTCTGCGGGCGCAGAAGGAGTCGGAGGAGGCGCAGCAGCCTTATTCGTCCAGCTTACGCGGACGAATTCCCCGGAGATTTTGCCGCCGGTGTTCNTGTCGAGCTGTAGCAGCCCTGGGTGTAACGGCCTCTGTTCTGTCACGGGCCGAGGAAGCCAAGGGTGCCGGATGGGCCGCCTTAGGACACAGCGTAACCGCGAAGTTTTGGGCATATCGGACGCATGTAGCTGTAAAACAAAGGTGTTCGAGGCTGTTATGGTGCTTTCTGCAGCCCCCTGCCGCCACACCAGCCTTCGTTTGCAGTCTGCATCAACCAGTGATGGAAAGCTTGCGTGCCTAAGCATGTGTTCCACACTGCTGGCTAGCCTGGGTTTCCGCTGTCTGCTGTTGGAAAGGTTTGTTTCGCTAAAGATTTACTTTACTTGCTGTTGTTGCGTTGCAGCAAAATCACCAAGAATGCAAAGGAATCCTTGGCCTCTCTTAAGAGAGAAAACCCTCGGCTCGAGCCCACGCTGGCCATTATTCAGGTAAAGTATCTGCACGCTCGCTGGCTGCGAGGGATCTTGTCTGAGACTTCAGCGCAGGTGATGCCCCAAGCCACTTTTGTTCAGGCAGGGCGGAGGTAGATCCTCCGGACTGTAGGTTGCCCTTCCCCGGGCCTGAAGCTGCTGTAGCAAACGTCAGGCTGTGGGAAAGGTATGCAAAGCAAGGGAACGGTTTTCTCCCTTCCTCCTTTTGCTAGCGTAGTCTTCCCTATCGTAAGTGCAGATGGTTTTTTCTCATAGTTTTTCCAAGCTGATTGTCATAATTGTGTTAAAGCTGTTATCATCAACCTTTATTTAGCCTGAAGTTTTTGTGGCAGTCCTGAAAAAAAAAAAAGTATTGATGTGGCTGGAAACATGGGTCTGCCTTTGGCTCCCACCTCTGAAATGACATTGCCAGGGTTAAGGAAAGACCCCGCCGCATCCTCCCAGCAGCCTTGTTGCCTTACAGCAGCTGCGGCTTGTGACTGTGGTAACTGCTGGCCTGAGGAGAGGAAAACCACACCGAAGAGTCCCGGTCAGCTCAGAGGGGCCTGTGTGGAATAAATGCCCTGTGCAATACGTCAGTATCCTGTAGAAGTAGCAGCACTAAAGTGAAGCAACCTCGCTGTGAGGGCTGTTGTGTTCCTAAAGCAAAGAGCTTTACTTTCTCTCCCGCTGGCGCTGCTGTCCTTGACATGGGCTAATTGAACTCCTAGATGAGGACTGCTATCCCTGCGAAGCTGAGAGCTCTTCCTCTTTCAGTTCCTTAAGGTTTATGGACCCAGAAACAAGAGGTGTTTGTTGTTCAGAGTGGGACCCAGAGGTGTGCAGGCAAAAATGGGTTTGCCCTGTTTCTCAGGATGACGTTGGATTTGAGTGGGTACATGCTGGATCTCTGACACAGTAGGTTTTAAGTTTAAAACCTAACTATAAATATTTTTAGGTACTAACAGTGAATCTAGGAAATGTGGCACTGACTATTTCAGTGGATTTTCTAGCAAGGCTGACTGAACAAGCCCTCCCATCTCTTACCCTCCCCAGGGAATTGCAGTTAATGTTTCCAAATACCTCTCCAAGGCTGTAAGTATAAGGTCTGCTAGAAAAGCAGTGACGCAGTGGCTGTAGAAACATATGGCCTAGATCCTTCTGGATAAAATTCACCCAAACTGTTCTCCAGCTATCAGCTACCGTAGCTCTAGTCTGATTGTAGGGACTGAAGCGGAACTAATTTTAAATGGGTTTTTTTTTGGTACAGAAAAGTCTTGTGTGAGTCTGCAGGTGCTCTTGTGGGGCACTGCTCTACTCAGCAACATGAACAGAGCCTTAAGAGCAGTGCTGCTCTCTGTGTGCTGCATTGCTCCCAGAATTGCAGAGGGAGAGCAGTAAAATTATCTCCCCTTCCAGTTGTTTGTGGGTAGCAGCAGGTAATGTAATGTGGCACCAACTTTGGAGCAGTGCTGGGAATGAGGAATTGCAGGCTGAGCCTGCTCTGGAATGGCTTTAGTTGTGTTCTTTTCCTCTCAAGCCATCTGAACCTGATTCAATACCGGGATTGATGCCTGCACTCTTAGTGTCCGTGCTGACCCTCAATTGGAGCTGTATGACAGTGAAAAATGATTCTGCTTCTTTTGTTGAAGCTGACAGCTAATACACAGTGGGAGGATCCTGCTTAGCAGTGGAGCTGTTGCCCTGCAAAGCTGAGCAAGCACTGCCACCTCCCCTGCTTCCCCATCCTACCTCTGCTCTCTGCCAGCCTGCATCCTGTGCCTGTGCCGCTCCATGGGCTGCAATGGGAACTGGAAACCACAGGGCAGGGACTTTCTGTGCCCACACGAGGTGAGCATTCGCCAGCCAGCACGACAGGAGCAGAGACATTGCAGGGGACAGTGTGGTTCTGCTGGTGGCTCCATCCCAGTTAAACCTCTGGAGCAGTCCTGGTGGTTATGTCAGTGTGGGGATACAGTTGCACATTTACTGGCATAAGGGACCAGCTGCTGAGCTGGCCTTAGTCCCATCACTTCTCCCCTTGCTGCAGTGTGAGCTCCACTCCAGATCTGGGGAGCGGGAGACTGGTAGTATAGTCCAGGGATGCTGTGTTGGGCTGAGGGAGGTAGTCAGGCGCTGGAGGGCAAACGCTCATCCTCTTGGGAGCTGCCTCTCTCTGCAGAGCCTGTCCTTTTACGTGCTCTTTTTTTCATTGTCAGCAGTCTTGGAGCGTTAGGGATTAACAGGTTGGTAAATTGTTATGGGCTTGAACCAAAATAATTTTGGGTGATGCAAGTCACAGTCAAGCCAATGCTGGCAACTAACCATGTGACGTGAAGTCGCTGGCACCGACTCCTGTGGAAAAAGCTACGTAAAACATATTCATGAAATTGTAACAAACCCTTTTTAAATTATTTATTTCAATCCCATTGGCTGGGTTGGAAGACAGATTTTGTACATGGTCACATCGCTGTGAGAAGTATTTTATTAATTTTCTTACAAAGCCACAAATGTTTTTGAAGGTGGAACCCTCACTGATCTGTTGGTAGGAGGTTTCTAGCCCTGGATATGGCATTCTCAGTTTTATTTTTGTTGCAGTATCTGAAAATATTTGAAGAGCCTCCTACAGTTCATGAGTAACCCAAAGAGTAAATTTCAGTTGTAATTGTTACAACTCGATAACTTCTATTGCTTCTGTATTGGCAGAACTCCCTGTTACATACAGTGATGAGTATTTGCCCCAGTTGTGGTGGGAAGGCCGACCAGTACTGTCAGGTGATATGGGGACACTGCAGGACATGTTAGCATTGCAGTTGCTCATTTCATCCTTGTTATGTGGCTGGATGGAGAATGGTGTCCTCGGATACGGACTGGTACCTTTCTTAGATGGTAAACTTATGTTAAGGGAATGGCCACTCCTGTCTATAAAAGCTGGGCTAATAGCAACACACGCTTAAACTAATAATGCCAAAATCAATTTGCTGGATGGTCTTTTGCTTCTTCCTTAGAATCGCCAGGCTTTTTATTTGTTTGTATATTAGCAGACACAAACATCCTCACTATGTTTCCTTTTTAAATGTAAATTGATCATTTTAAAACTTAGTTTCTGTTTTGTTCCCCAAGGCACATAACGATCATTTGACTCAAGAACTAAACAAGAACTTTGCCAAAGAGGTAAGCTTTACAGAATTGTTCACAGAATCGTAGGGGTTGGAAGGGACATCAAGTCCAACGCCCCTGCCAAAGCAGGTTCCCTAGAGCAGGTCGCAGAGGTCAGCATCCAGACGGGTCTTGAATGTCTCCGGAGAAGGAGACTCCACAACCCCCTGGGCAGCCTGTTCCAGTGATTCGTCACCCTCACCGTGAAGGGGGTGTTCTTTCACAGTACGGAACCTCCTGTGGTCCAACTTGCGGCCATTGCCCCTTGTCCTGTCCCCACAGGTCACCGAAAAGAGGTTGGCCACTTCCCTTAGTTTCCCACACTTCAGATATTTATAAGCATTGATGAGATTTACCTGATAACACGCTATTGATCATGAGTTGCTTGCCTTGGGTAACTGTAACTGTTTCCTTTTGGCAGGTTGGTCTGCGTGTTATTCACATCTGTCTCCCTGAAGGCAGCAGCAAGGATGAGGTAACTGCGGTACCTGAAGGACTCTTCCTTTTTCACTTTCATCATAAACTCGTATTTATTGCTGACGCTCGTAATGACTTTGTCTAACCTCTATTAACTCTAATTAGGTTTGGGACTGCCTTAGTTCAACTAGCAATTATTATTCCCCCATTGGCAAGCATGGGATAAAGGGAATTAATGGGCTTGTCTGCTGTCCCCAGGCAAGCTGAGGCAGAGTCAGCAGAGTAATGCTCTGGTTTTGTGTCTGGGGCATCCCCTCATGCCATCCTATTTCCCACAGTTGCTCTTGTGTCTGCATTTAATCCTTGCCCAAAGTATTTTGGGACATTAGGATTAATTGATTGGTGGTGGAGGCTGAATTTATTTGCCTGTTTATTAATCTTGTGATGTATTAAAAGTATTAAGGATGCATTAAAAAACCCATCCACCCCAAATCACTCGGGCTCTGAATTCTTACCTTATTGAAGGCATTAGGTCGGAGGCACAGCATTAGCATCAAGTTTGTTTTAAAGATAGCAGACCGTGTTAATATACATGGTCCTGAGCATCTGAAATTAAAACCAGCAAAGGAACATGCAGTAAAAGATGCCACTGTTGCCAGCTAGCCATCTTGTGCTTGGTCAGTTTAGTAATCCTGCCAGGCTCCTGGCTTTAGCTTACTGCAAAGGATTTTAGGAGTCCAGTTTTGTGGATGATGAATAGTCAGCTACCCATTTAAGAAAGGTGGGCTTCTGAAATGAATCATAGAATCACAGAATGGTTCATGCTGGAAGGGACCTTAAAGTTCATCTAGCTCCAACCCTCTGCCATGGGCAGGGACACCTCTCACTAGACCAGGCTGCTCAAGGCCCCATCCAACCTGGCCATGAACACACACCTTCAGGGAAGGGGCAGCCACCACTTCCCTGGGCAACCTGTGCCCATGACTCACCACCCTCAGAGTGAAGAATTTCTTCCTCATGACCAATCTAAATCTACCTCCTTCCAAATTAAAAACAGCACCCCTCGTCCTATTGCTACATGCCCTTCTAAAAAGTGAAGATCAGGTACACCTTGCTGTTGGTAAATGTGTTATATCTGCTGAGTGACACATGGTAGGAAATAGGTAAAATACGGAGAGTGTACAGCAGTAGTTGCCGATACTTGGAAGTTGTATCTTGGCAAGTGGCAGAGCTGTCGTATGGGAAGAGAAAAGCAGGGTTGAAGAAAGTTACTTTCAGAAAAGTTGTTAGTGGTTTGCTTGCTCACTGTGACAAAGGTTTATTTAATCTTAAAATCCCCATGGTAGCTTGCATTCCCTGCTTTGGGAAGGTGGGAGGGATTTCCATACTGTGCACTTCTTGTCCTGCCATAACTGCGTGCGCGCAGGGAAGAGAAGTCAGTACACGAGTGCTTTACCCTGCATGAGTTGTCAGCATTTCACATGCTGCCAGGATGGAAAGCCAAACTGAAGTAAAATGCAGTGAAAATGGAAAAGAAAAAAACTGATTTTTTTTCCCAGGAAGCAGAAATATAATTCGATGTTTGTTAGATTCAGGCTATTTATAAACTTCAACTGCTGTATTGGCCCCCAGTGTTTTGCAGCACCTCAGGATTTTTTGAGCAAAATGTAGATGTTTTGCGTTTTTTTTTCACATCCATATTCTGGTGTATACACTCATCCTTACTGTCTGTTAGAATGTATGCCAGCTTTATAGATGTCAGATGGCACAGGGTTTTAATATACATGCCTATTTCTGTCTCAGAAATCAGCAAACAAAAGAGACATTTCTGTAGCGCTGACCAAATTCCCCTCGCTCAGTACTGATTGCATATCAAGCATTTGGGCAACAGAATTCACAATTACATTGAATATTTTACACAAAAAGCATTTTAGGAAAGCGTGGTACTAGCTAAGGAGAAAAACTTCTTAAGCTCATTTTCTGTTGGATATTAATCCAATTAAATGATACAGCTTTGTGTTGATTGCACCCTGATTTTGTTTAGACATTGGAAAGACGTGCTTATGTGGCATTTTTCATGTGGGAACATTCAGCACGTTTATTCCATTGTATTCTTCATGGTCACAGCAGAGTAGCAGGTATCTCACTGAGGATCAGCACTGTGCTTTAGAGACAAGGCTAGGTGCTTTAGACACGAATATCAAATAGGACCAGTTATAAGACATTTGAACTCACATCTCATTTGGTACATGAAATTAATAAATTTTTTGTGCAGTGCCTTTTCAAAAGAACAATTCTTGACAAGATGACTGTCAGCTGTTGGGATCAGGGTGTTTTGAGAAGGAAAACTGGCAACAATGCATGCTGGCTTAATAAAGTGAATTTTTTAGAATTTTTTAGAATTCTTTTTGCCAGTGTTAGAATTTCCATGTTCTGTGTTGGAAAACGAGTTGGTCCTACTCTGAACTAAGGTTTAACCAAGGCTTCTTATGGCTAATGTGTCTTCTGAAGCCATCATGGTGTTGAGCGTCTACTGAGATTTGGAACGGTGAAAGACAAAATGCTTTGAGTAGCGTAGGGTCACGTAATATGTGTTGGCTTTGCAAAACATTTAGAGTAGAGGCAGTGTGGCTTAATTTGGTAAGCAGTGGGAATATAAACCAAGCAAAGAGGGGTACTGCTTCTTCAGTTGGAAGTTGCGCTAATATGTGAGGGAAGCAAAGGTGGCCCTGAGGTAGTGTTAAAATATAGGCATTGTCCCCTTCTAATTAGATTCTGCTTTTGTCTGTTGTTTGGGTTTTTAATGCTTTTTATTAACTTCCTAGATTGTTGATGAAATCTTGAGACTTAATGAGGATCCTAATGTGCAGGGCCTTGCCCTTGACCTTCCCGAAAGCCTGTATAGCAGTAAGGTATTAAATGCTGTGAAACCAGAGAAGGATGTGGATGGGTAAGTGAAACACTGAGAAATACTATTAGCAGGCTCAAGGCTGATGGCTCTGTGTAAACAGTTTTCCCCTGTGTGTTTCTTTAATGGATTGCTCAGTCGGGGTGTCCAGCTGTGCTATGGAGCATGGGTAAAAGATGCCACTGAGTCAATGAGAAGTCTTTTGCTGAAATCATTTTGGTCATGATCTGTTTAATCTTTATGTGCTGTATATTCTGGGCAGGGTCTTTTCAAAGAAATCAAAACCCAAGTTCAGATTTAGTGATGCTACTTAAGGTATTTCTGATTCAGTAATACAAACAGTAGTCATGAAGTACTGAACACAAACCCCAGGATTTTCTCAAGAAGGATTGATGGAATTGTTGCAGAAAAGGTTTTAACTTCCTTACAGCACACTCTCGCGATGAGATAGGCTGTAATGGTTTAAGCCTGTTGGTGCAACTTTCCAAGCAGTCTTGTGTTGAATTGCTCTCTGGAGAGACCATTGGCATAACATTCCATTCTGCTGCTTTTGCAGCCTTCCTGCTCTCAACTGCAGACTGGTAGCTTTGGGAGTTTGTTTTACTTTTTTTTTTTTTTTGCCTCTTTCCTGTTTGTTGGGGTTTTTTTTCATGTTGGGAAAAGAATCTGAATCTTGCTAATTAGTTACCTTGCAGTTATTTGGAGTACTGGAAATTGACAGAGAATGGAAAATTCAGACTATCCTTGAGTATGAGAGAGAGCATGGTGTGATGTGGAAACCCCCGAGCTCCTCCGACCCCAGCAAAGCATCCTGAGCCCAGAAGAATGTACCACCTCTGGCCCAGCTGGGCTCTGACAGCACTGATCTGGTTCTGCTCCAGCCACTGAGGTGTTTTGGCCCCACGTGCCGTGGGTAGCCCACTGTGACGAGTGAAGAGCTGCCTGTGTATCGTGAGCCGGTGTTACTTGTTTGAACTCACAGATCCCTTTCCTGGCCCCTGTTGAGGCTCAGTGTTTGCCTAGCTGGAATGTGGGATGACACAAATTAGCTACAGTATATGACTATCAAAGGGCTTATTTTATGAGACGTATTTGCTTTTAGGATTAGCTGTTAGCCATGTTACAGGGTTTACCGAGGATTTATGTTACACAAACTTTTCTTGTTTTTAAATTGCCGTATTTTTCCACTGCAGATTATCTGATGTAAACCTGGGACGTTTGGTACGTGGTGATGCCTATGACTATGTAGTCCCTCCTACAGCATGTGCTGTGATAGAGCTTCTGGAAGATTTAGGTGAGACCTTCTGCTACGTCAATTTTAGCCCAACTAATTCTCTCAGTTTTAGTCCTGACCGAGAGACAAATATAATCTCACCTTGCTGTGTTTTATGATTTGTGTTGTTTTCCCAACCAATATATATTTGTTACCTGCTAGTGAGGAACCTCAGTGAGATCTGTCTGTTTGCAGAACTACTACCAGCCCTACAGATTTCAGAGATTAGGCAGGGATTACCTGCTGTCAGCAGAACTAGTCTCACTGAAGCCACCCGAGTCATCGGAGCCTTCAACACCAAAACCACAAAAATCGCTCTGGGATTTCACTTGACGGTTTTGATTAGTTTGAACAGTTGGAGAAATCCATATCTGCCTGTAAATAACAGCCAAGCGGATCTTTGGGTTTGGGTTGTGTCGTGTAAGTGCTAACATTGAAATGGCAGATAGAAACAAGCGGCTTTACCGTGTGTAAAGACTCTGTTAGCTTAAGGCAGCGTTTCACAGAATCACAGAACATTAGGAGTTGGAAGGGACCGTGAAAGATCATCTAGCCCAACCCCCCTGCCTGGCCTTACCATGATTCATAGTTGTTGAGATGAGGGCTTCTGTAACAAAACTGTAAGGAGGAGGTCAGATGTACTCACTAACAAATATGAATTAAAGGATTTGTGCAAATAAAATACCAGGAAAACAGAAGGACAGTATTTGCTTAAAACCCTGTGGTTTGTCCTACTGCATGGGCTCCAGAAGAGCTGCCTGCAGTGCCCTGGCTTCCATGGTTCTGCAGGCAGAGGCTGCTCTCTGGTCATGAGCTCTTCTGGAGGGCTTTGGTAGAGGGTGGACTGGTAAAAGGGGAGGACTTCATGTAAATGCTCCCAGCTCTGTGGCCTGTAAGAGTCTGATGCCAGCACCTTTGCAACCGAGGGTGATCGGACGACTTGACTTGCCTTGCCTTGTGTCCACAGGTGGAAAGACAGTGCTGCTGGTGGGAGCCGATGGGGCGGTGGGTGCTGCCTTGCAGTGCATACTGCAGAGGGAAGGAGCTGCGACCCTGAGCTGCCGGTGGAAAGCCCCTCAGCTCCAGACAAAGGTGAGTGCTCTTCTTTCTGCACAGTGCCTGGGGGTTACCCTGCATCCCTGCTGTCCAGGCATCCCCATCAACTGCCCGTGTGGCACTGCTCCTCTTCACTGCCATTCCTGAGAAGAAGACTCATCATTTCAGTTGTGGGTGGAACTGGAGCTCGCTCGCTAGTAGCCAGTGTGGGTTAAGGTCTTCTCTATGTGGCTTGCTCAGAAAGGTGCCAAGACAAATGGAGGCTCCTACCAGGATGTTACATTTGTAGCAACAGCTTCTGTAGCTTTTCAGTAGGCACAGGTTAAAACAGATGTGTTATGTCTCTCTTTTTCTTTCCCTCAGCCCAAGAGAGTTGCCTTCTTTTTTTTTGAATCCTGTGACATAGTAATCTGTGCAAAATTACTTCTGTGGAATTTGTGTCTTAAAGGTTTGCAATTGCTGCCCCTTTTGGGGCAAGGGGGGTGGAATTCGTGACCTTTGTCCTCGAAGAGATCTGTAAAAGGATGTGGAGAAATTCAGGATTCAAAGGATTTAATTTATGTGGTCTTCCTGGGTGCTTTGTGCAGGGCTTTTAGCAACAATTTAGAAGTTGCTGCAGCTTCCTTAATCCCAAACTTCACAAGATGACACAACCGGGAACGTGTTGTCCTTGGGACGTGGGCAGCGGGGTTCCGATTCCCAGCCCGCAGCCTGGGCTTCTGGGCCCGTTCCCGAGCAGCTCGGGGCGTGGGGGGGTGAGGTGCGGGGACAGCTCTCATGTTTGGTTCGACAGCATCATGCCACGAGGTGGCGGGCAACGCAAGATGATGGCGTCAGACCTCCGGGTTTCGAAGGCAGGGGCTGGAGGAGGAAGGAAGGCTCGGCGGCCGTGGTGGTTGGAGGGCGCCCCGGCCAGCCAGGGGTTTCCCAGCTGCGGGTGTGTTTGGCGGACTCGCCTCAGCTCGGAGCTTTAGGTGACTGGCAGCATTTCAGAAGCGTTTGTCTCCCCTGGAGGTGGGAGCCACCAACTTCGTACCAACCAGTGTCTCCTTTATTCCCCCCCCTCTTTGGGCTTGTGCTGGAGGACTGCTTTGGGCTGGATGGGGCAGGTGATGGGGTGGCCCAAGGTATTTCCACCGGGTCACAGCAAGAGACTTGGGCCAGACCCAAGCTGCTCGTTTGTGCAGTGTGGTCTGTATGCTGGAAAGAGATCCGCTTCCTCCGTCCAGATGCTTTCCCATAATCCTGCTTGGTGTTTTGGCATTCCCCACAGCTTACCTCTCGCAGCAGGTCACTGATGGGAAACAGAATAGGAGGCCTAAGCAGGAGGCAGTTTGAGGCTCTGCGCTCATTTTAACTTTGGCTGTAAAGGAGTTTCAGCTTTGCCTGGAGGACTAATCATCAGAGCTTGGGGAAACCTGCCACCTTCTTCCTCATCTGTAAGCCTGGGGCAGCGTGTCACTAGTAATTCCCCAAGCGCTGCTGAACCTGGCTGGATGTAACTCTGTTAACAGTTAACTCTAGATCCCAAATGAAACCTAATGCATGCAGGGAAAACTCTTGTGTTTCATATTCCCAGAGGCCAGAGAGTCAGAGACTGAGCACAGATTTCCTACTGGGCAACAAGGCACTGCTGTCTTGGGACACCCTTTGTTTGAAGTACAAGCAGCGTTGTCAGATACATGATTACAGCTGATGATAAAAATTTATTTGGTCTTGATCATTCTAAACGCTGATAAAGTGAAAACAGTTTAAAGGCTCGGGAGGTTTTTCCAAGACTTAATGCATGTCTTGTTTTTACTGCAGAATTGACTAACTTTAGATGTGGCTATATACTTTTTCTCCTTCCTCTGAACAGTTACATTAGCTGTATGTGTGCTCTTGTTTGGATGTATAACCTATAATAACATGATAGATTCACTTACAGAGTTAGGGGATAAATTTAGAAAGAGTGTGAAGTTTTCATTGGGATGTATTTGCTTTGCAATATATACCAGGAAAGGAAAAAATGTTCTTAAGGTTATGTGTTTCTTAAATTTTCTTAATTCACTGGCCAGACCTGTTTGTACTGAAGCACTAACGATAAACCTAATGGTGTAATGTCTTTCTTACGCAGGTACTACGTTACCTTTGACTATCTCTGCTGATTTTTTCTGCTTTCTAAAGGGTGGCATAGCAAGTGTTTTCTTTCAAAATTCTATCTGATTAAATGAGATGCACAACAATAAGGTGGTAGGGTGTTTTTGAATCAGGTTTTGTGTTGCTGTGTACTTGTTATTGCTTCTTTTACTTTGCACTTTTGCAAAAATATTTTTAAATGGTTGAGATGATGGTGTGCTTTCATAGAATCATAGAATCACAGAATGGCTAGAGTTGGAAGGGACTTCCAGAGGTCATCTAGTCCAACCCCCCTGCAAGAAGCAGGGACACCCTCAACTAGATCAGGTTGCTCAGGGCCTCATGCAACCTGGCCTTGAACGAACCTTTTATCCACCTTAGTTAAAGACTAACAATGTAGTGGTAGCTCTGCTGACAAATAGCATAATGCCACCTACTGCCTGCCTTAGTGTGCTCCTTTAAAGCAATTTTTTTCCTTGCTGTGACCTACATGAATGAAAGATGTGCTTTGCACGTCCTTTCCCCTCCCCTCTTCATATTTTGTTCAGGTGAACAGATCATTGCTGTTTTTTCTTGTTCCATTTTGAGTTTGCTTGACTTTACCTCTTAAAAACAATCACCATGACACAGCTGAGCCATGTACCTCAACACTCTTGAGTTTCCTACATTTTCAAATAACATTACAAATGAAAGCAAGCAATACATTTTGGAAGGTTCTGGCACTGCTGTTCATAGTTGCCTATGAAATGCTGTTCTTTTTGCATTGATACATTGGGTGTAAAATCAATAATGAATCAAGAGATAAAGACTTGAGCATTCTGGTGGGAATAGGTAAGATGTTACCATTCAGTTAAGCTTTGCATAGAGTGCCTGAAGGACCTGGTGACATACGTTCAGGAATGTCCCGCTTGGTAGTCCTGCTCTTAAATAAAACCAGAAGTCCAATTCAGCATTACAGTTAAAGAGTGGGAACTCTCTGTTGTTTTAGAGCTAGGCTTTCTTTCTAGTTTGGAAGGGGATTACCACATAGATTCAAACTGAAAAATGGAGATTGTTGTCTTGTTGTCTTGCTTAACTAAGTGTTACACAGGTAACACTTAGTACCTATGAGGAAAATTAATTTCAATGCAACAGTTTCTTCACAAACTTACACGTAGTCTGCAAGTGAACTGAAGTCTATGCAGGTTTGAAGAGAGCTGCTATCCTACAAGCCTGTTGTAAAAGAACTGGAAATCAATCAGTCTAGGTGTAATTAGAGAGTGGTTCAGCTGGCACGTGGAGTGGAAGGTTCTTTGTCAGATCTGGTAAGAATCTCTTTTGGCTCCAGTCTGCTTTTGCTTAGGGCCAAAACAACCTTCAGGCTATTAGACATCTCCTCGTCATTTGCTGCCCTGGTTTAACTGTCATAATGGTAACAGGTTTCTAGGCATGTTTCATGGCAAAATGTTTTTTCTCTTATCTAGAATGAACAGTTACTTTGTACCCTTACTGTTAAATACTTGCCTGGAAAGTCTGTATTGTTGTTTTAACATTTGGTGTTCTGTCTTGGGAATGGGTGGTGCCTCTTAATCTGCTTCTGCTTAAATCTCGGTGGAGAGAGCCATACTTTATTATGAGGTAAGGTTTCAGATTATTTATTGGCACAGCTCTTCTCAACTGAAAAAATATTTATAGGTGTGAAGGCAGGGTACTACTCGAGTATTAGCTTACTCTGACTTCAGCCTGTTGCCTAGTGCATTAGGGCTGAAGTCGTTCCTTCCCCTAGCCTGCCTGATGGGATGCAGCATTGCTATCCAGGAAGCTCCCTGGGCAGTCGGTCACCAGGCAGCTGCGTGTTCTCCCTGAGGGTATCTCCTCAGTCTTCTGGTCATGTCTGCCTGTAGCATCTGGCATCTGGCAGATGTGTGTCCTCTGTCTGGGGACTTTGTGCTGCATTTGCTAGGGAGGTTGGATGTGATGATTTCATAGGTCTTTTCCGTCTCTAATGCCTGAGATTTGTTTCTGATGTAAGAGGTAAGCCTGTGCGTACCTCCCAAGGCTTGCTGCTTGCTTTAGGGATTGCTAGGCGGTCAAAAAAGTAGGTCATGGCAAGAGAGGGGGAAAAACCAGGAGAGTATGGGCAGGACTACTTATGAGTGAAACCAAAATGCCCTGATAGAGTGGAGATCACATAAATCTCTTCCAAGTAGCCCCACAATTCTGTAAACTGCTTTGCTTTCCATGGGTTTGCTCTCTCCATCAAACAGTGGATATAATTTTTTCAAGTACTCATGGGGCGAGGGGAATCTATAAAGTGTTTTTGATAATTTATTGACTCTCTGGGAACTTTTAAATAGTTGCATATAATATTATTGCTTTTATCAAGAGTGTTACAATTGTACCTGTGTCTTTGTAGGTTAGTTGTTTTTTTGTTTGGTTTTTTGTTTGTTTGTTTTTGTTTGTTTTTTTTTTACATTAACTTTCTTTGTGAAACAAGGAAAAGGAAAGTTGTGGTGGGAAAGGCTCTAAGATCAGTGTGCCTTCAACCACAGGACAACTGTTGTCTGCCATATGGTGCAACTTTTTTTATGGTGGCGGTGGAGCAGGGCAATGAAATGAAAAGTTCAGATGGGTTACCGATACGTTTATGGATATATGTGACATTAGCCATCCAAACTAGTGTTAACGTTGGTGTTAAAAATAATAGTGTTCAGCTGTTAGTAGCATTTTTGAACATTATGATCGGTAGTCATAGAGATGAATATTTGTCCAGGTTAGTTGCTTTCTGGCATTTTAGTTACATTGGATTGATTCTATGATAAGTATGTTTGGCTGAACATTGTCAGAATTATTACTTGCTGCATACAGCTCTTGACTGGTTCACAGTTTCACTATGATAAGTGGTGTGCAAAGCCCTTGGTCCTTGTCCCGGAGGCTTTGCCTGGAAAGACATACATGATTTTCAATATATGAATTAGAAATGCTAGAATACAAATAATTTTTTTCTTACCAAAAAAAAAAAAGAAAGGAAAAAAGGCTGCCTTCATATAGCTGAGAATAACTTCTTTTTTTTCTTTTGGCCGGCATGGAAGAGACTTTCCCATTTCGCGGAGCAAAATGTGTCTTCACATAGCGTTCTTGGTGTGTGAGCCTCTGCAACATCTTATTAACCAAATTTGCTTGCAGATTCCTCAGTATGATTTGACCTGACTCTGGTCAAGCATTATAACTTATGTGGCCTTTGAGGTAGTGGCGTGTAAGTTGATATTTGCATCAGACACAGGAGTGTAAGCAATCTGGATACGGCTGAATGACACTTGAGGCTGTATGTTCGGAGGCAGCCATGAGTGTTGCAGGACTCCTGATTGAAGCCTGAATCAGTTCATTGCGTTAGTCACTTGTCAAGCAAGTAAATCTTCTCCCACACGTTTGGCTTCGTTTCCACATGCATATCTCTAAGGAGGCTTAGGCCATCCTTGTGTCCTCTGAAGAGAAGATGGAGTTTTTTAGCTTTCTGCCTCTTTCCACCACAGTTATGCTCTTCTTCCCTCCTGGATGCTCAGCTGTGCCAAGAACCTGTTATCCTGACACGATTTGTAGCTGTTCTTTCTTGGCAGGAGCGTTGGGCAGGGTTGCGTCAGAGCACTTTTGGCCAAAAAAGAAGCTGGAACGCTTGTCAGTCACAAATCAATTCATAGAGAGGCTTGCCAAGTTTGTGACAGTGGTATTAATTTACATTTTCCATAATATTTCCAAACTCATCATGTATCTGAAATAATTTTTTCATCCAGGCTTGAGGCAGTGCTGTTGCCTGTATTTTGGGTTTTAGTAGATCTTTACACATCTGCCTCTGGTGCTGTCTCTCTCTCACGGTGACTCCGGTAATCAGTGCAGGACCCTGTTTCAGAAGAGGGAGACACTTAAGCCTTTGATCATAAGAATTTTTGTAGCAACCAGTTTTGCTCCAGCATCTGTCAGGTTGAACTAGAGCAGAAGCACGGGTTCTCAAACATGAACTGAGAAACAAACAAATGCTTTAATTGGTATTCTTCAAAGGCATTGATGTTTGCAGATCGGGTCATCTTGCATTTCCCTCGGTTGGCCCGGTTTTCTACCGCCAGATAAACCGACCATACTCTTTATAATTGCCTAGTTACAGTCTTTCAGCCCTTTTCTTTCTTAAGTCTCTCCAAGTTGTCTTGTTGGACAGGACTCTGGACTTTTTCTTTGAAAGTACATAATCCCCATTAAATATTCTTGGTGCTGACTCTGACCCTGCTTGCCCAATCCCACAGTTTGCTTACCTGACTTCATTTTCATGGCTGTTCTTGAATTGCACGTGTGGTAAAGAATCAAGGTGTCAGTTTGGGTATTTGAATTTTTTTGTCTGCAGACTTCTCAAAGGTTTGTGTGTAAGTGTGAATATATTTATGAGACATTTCTAACATTAAATGCTTGTTGTGTTTCTGGGGGGGTGTTTTGGTCTGTCTCTAGCTTCATCATGCGGATGTGGTGGTAGTTGGCAGTAATAAACCCGATGATGTTCCTGTGAGCTGGATAAAGCCCGGAACCACCGTTATCAGCTGTTCTCCTGCCTCACTTCTAGGTAAGAGGCCTTCAGAGTGAGTAGTTCTTGCAAGTGATGTATGGTGAGTCTGACATAAGTGTGCAGCATGTTGTTGACAGTTAAAAGCCACGTCTTTGGGAGAGGGCCTTTAAAAGCAGGCGTTTCTGCACAAGGCATATATACATGTGTATGTCAGGTGATGGAAGAAAAGCTGGAATGGCTTCTTCATACCGAGATTGTTAAGTAAGTTTTGATCCTATGGATTCTAAAAATTCAGGGGGGAGACACTTTGGGATGAGCTATTGTTTAGCGCTATTTTTTTACAGTGTGCTATTCTATGACTTCTATAAAGAACCCTGCACACTGGGAAAAGAGAAAAGGGGGGAAAAAACACCAACCCCAAGTGCTGTGAAAGAGTGTGTGCAGAGAATGGTGCGGGAGGGAGTGGGGGAACCAGGTATAGCTAAGGGCAGGCAGAATGTCTCCTGTGGGAATTACTCCTACAGAGTTTGAATTCTCCCCTCTTCCCCTGACTAGCTGGGGAGGGTGTATAAGTCCATTGGTTTCTCAGTTGAAAAAATGCTGCAGAATTTTATTAGAAATAAAACTAGGAAAGCTTCCCATAAGTTACTCTATTCTGCTAGAATTGCATTTCCTGTACAATTCTTTGAAGTCCTGTGATGACCTCTAGATATTTTTCTAGATTTTTGTATGTGTGTATGAATTTCACTGTTGAGTGGCCAGGCGGCATTGTGCTGTGAGTGAACAGGAAAACAAGTACTTACGTGGGTAGGGCGATTTGTTAATGGGTTTTTCTGAGTCTGTCACAAGTGTGCTTATTGACACCTGTTGATACAAAACTGGGGAGATGGGTGTAAGACCAAGGAGAACTAATTGTATGGTTCTTAAACTAGACATATTGCCTGAGGAGGAATGAAGCAAGTGTGGTGCAGAGCTAATGCAAGGTCCAGCTCATTACAGAGCAGCTGCTCTTCCCATGCAAAGCATGGCCTTAGCAAGAGATTCCTTTCCATGCCTTCAATGATAGCATCTTGACTTGAACACACTGTGGGATACTGTTAACTCAATTGTCTGAAAGCATTTGGGCATTCAACTTCCACCTCCCAGAACGGTCCTTTGATCCTAATGGGGATCTCAAGCCTTCTCCTTGCTGGTGTTATACAAGTCCTCAGAAGTTAATTCATGTTTTCCTAGCCTAGTGATTAGGAGACTCATTGCACCTTTAACACCCAATTATTTTGCATAGGGATTGTTGGATGTAATTGTTAAGTACCCGTGGGGCAGAGTTTGGACCATAGGTCTTTTCAGCAGGCACCCAATCTACTAGTATAACATACTCCTCTGTGGAGGAGGTATGAGGGAGAAAGCAAGAGGGCAGAGAAGAGGAATGGTGGTATGGCAATAGTGTCTATAAATAAATGAAAATGAATGGCCCCTCCTCATCCTAATCCATGTAAGCAGAAGCCTCAGAGGCATCGGGCTTGGGCAGAGGTGCAGGTCTCTGAAGGCAGGGTGAGGGTAAGCCAATCTTTGTAGCCTGAGTGGCCATCTCTAATGACTGATCTCCCCTGGCTCTGTGCAAGTCTGACTTTCATATACCTAACTCTGTCCTCCTGTTGCAAAGGGAGTAGGGTTTCAGAGACCTACTTAAGAGTTAGCGGTATAACTACGTGCCAGGTGTTATCCTCATGCCTCAGTTGCTCTAGACAACTACAGGTAGTATTAGTGTTCCCTTCCCTAAGAGAGTGCTGTTAGGAGAACTGCATTAAAGCATGAGTGGTATTCACATACTACACCAACATTCATCCTGAAGGCAGGACATGTAAGATTTGGCATAAACATATAGATAATCTTAATTTTTTTTTAGCATTTCTGAAGTTGTAGCAGTGGGCTGTGCTACACTTGTTTGGAAAGTCAGCATGAGAGTTTTAGCTAGATAATTTAAATAGGGCTTAGGTACCAAGTGTCCATCTGTCTTTATGCTTATGCTTTTGAGATTGTCAGAATCTTGGAGGAACTCCACAAGAATAGCAGAAATGGGTTTTAACAGCTTTAAAAAATGCTGACCTCAATTCTTACTGAAGAGGTACATGAAACACAGGTGCTTGTTTGACAGGAAGAATGCACTTAGTTTTAATTGCAAGATATTTATTAAAAGCCTATTGTGGAGCAGCCGTGACCTTGGAGAAACAACTGAGTCTTACAACTGACTCTTCATTTTCAGTATGTGGTAGAATCTGGCTGAGGAGCTTGGAAATTGTTCTGGTTTTTTTCTTGCCTTAGAAATGTCCAACTCTAACATCTGTGGGGTCATGGGAGCAAAGTGAAGCCTGAAAGCAGCAAAGGCAGTGAAGTTGCTTTTATTCTTGCTAGGTGATGGCTATGTTTCTTCTATTATTTTCAATAGGTATACATGCGGTCTAACACTGTTGCGTGTTGTAAAAGCACTCAAAGTTTGCAAGGACATGTTTGACTTGGGTAGCTGTAATGGTGTAAGCCAGGAGAGTAGAACTAGAAGTGCTTGGTCCAAAGTGACAGAATTCTTTTTCAAGTATGTTTTTAATCTGGTCAAAGATGTTTAGGAGATCACAATTTTAAAACAGCCTGCAATTTCTAACAGCACAACATCTTACTCTGCTGCACTAGTGATTTCGGAATCAAGTGAGTGCCAATAGGTTCTTGCAGGAAAATGCTTTTTATGTAAATGTACAGAAATGACAATCGAGTCACTGAACACAAGGATACCAAAATTATTTTGGGTTCTGATGTCCAACTCCTTTGAGGTCACTTTAATGCTGAAATCCATATGGTTCAAGTACGTTAATGGCAAATTCAACCCTTTCCCCACCTCTTCTCTGTTCTGATCGAGCTGACAGGTAGTGTGTGACAGCAACTCCCACCCACCCCCACAACAGGGTGCAAATAGATGGGTGGGTGGGCCCTCCCCAGAGGAAGGAGCACAATGTCTGCCGTTCAGCTGATCTTCTGGCCAAAATCCAAAGCAGAGTGCACTATTTCAGCTCCCATCTGGAAAACGTCTCCTGAGGGAGCTGTTGCAATCCTGTGATTGTCTTGCTAGCTCATGTGTGTATGACTTTCGCCTCCAGCTTTACCTTCACCCCTGTAAAAGCCTGGTTAGTCAGTTGAGTGTGTAGCCCAGGCAGCCTGAGAGAAGCGGTTTATTGAAGGGAAATGTCTAATTCTGGTATGTATTTACACACATGCTAGCTCTGCCCTGATAAAGGAGTCGTATTAAGCCAAATAACATAAAAAGTTGAAATGTTTCTCTATAGCACAGCTGTCTGAAAGGGGATCTTAAACTTCATTCCTCCTACTTCATTTGTCTCTTTGGAAGCTCTCCCAGCCTGATCTCAAGGCAACAACAGTCAGCTTATGACTGTGATAGACTGTTCCAGTAAAACTCCTCTGTCTGAGTCTAAAACTGAGCATCTCCAGGACACCTTTTTTTTTTTTTTTTTCTTTTTAAATGACAAGTGTTAGTACAAATAGAAGGAGTTTTCAGGCACTTTCTTAATTAGAATTCAGTGTCAGGATTGTCACCTTCTGCTTGGTTGGCTTCAGCACTGGTGTACAGAGGTCTAGTGACAGGGAAGTTTGAGAGAGGATTAGAATGCATACTGAATGAGGCTGAGGGTGTCTGCAGGAGGGGAGCCTTGCTCTGTCGGTGGTGGGTGTGAGAGTGGGCTGCAGCTGGACATCATGCGGTGAGTTGCTGTGCTGACCCCTCTGGCTGCCGCTCTGTCTCCAGACAGTTTTGTGGGCCCAACCACCGCAGGGACCTTTGTCGGAAGGGACGATTGTGCAAATCAGTGTGATCATTTTGTGATCAGTACATTGGGATGAGTGTGAGCTTGACCAGGTCAGAGTTTGTGCTTCAGTTTCTCTGTGGGCAAAAGGTTAAAGCTGTCAGCATACAGTTGTTATTTTTTATTAGAGTTATGTCTACGCCCTTCAGAATGCGAGTGAGGCCTTGATGTGCCCATAGAGACTGTGAATTTCAGAGAGATTGTGTCTAGAAAAAAGTCAATAAGCAACAGCAGAAGAACAAGCCAAAAGAAGGATTACAGGAAAATGACAAAATAATATGTTTTGTTAGGATAGCTAATGCATGATTATTATATGATATATTGTCAATAGAAACAATTATAACTATCTCTATAGTTGAAGGCACTCCTAATTGTGTAGACTCTTCAGAATACCTGTTTTTAATGCCACACTGATGAAGATAATTTTTGCTACTCAGAAAGCTATGCTTATTCCAAATTATGAATCCCATTGAATAATATTGTATATAGTATTGTTTTCATTGTTCTGTTTTGCTGTAATGGTTACGTGGAAAGGAACAATCTTTACTATGGTCACTTAGGTGTTCAGTTTAAAATTCAGATTCTCAAATCCTTACAGGTGTCTGGCTTTTGGTTGGTTTGAGAGGTTTTGAGGTGCTTTTGTCCAAAATAATTTCTTTGAATCCTGGAATTAATATCAGTGTTTATAATTTTCTTTTTCAGATGTGTGTATGCATTTACATATACATGCATATTTACATAATATGTTTCAGAGCATGCAGTTGGTCTCTGATTTTCATGCTATACCCATCCTACCAAGTGATTTAATTTGAAGTATTAACGAAGCAACCTATAACTTTGTCAGTGACATCGTTAAATTTCTTAAGTCAACATTCAGAAATTTTTTGTTTGGACATAGCTTTCAAATTCACATGCTTCCACTCGCAAAAGCTTTGCGATTTATTAGTGTAATACTTCTTATTTTACAGAGAAACACAACTATGGTCAGGGGAACAACCATGCTGCTGAAAGCACTGTTGGCTCCCTTGCAGTAGCCATGAGAATGCAGGTTGGTGTAACTTCAGACACTGTCAATTTGTTCTTCCTGTGAGTTGAGGAAATAGCTTTTCCGGTTTAGATTTTAATTGGTGTTTTTCTCTTTTGAACATCATTGTAATAGCAACTCTTAATCAGTTAGGATGAGTTCTGCCTGCTACATTTAGTTAGAGAAAGGTAAATGAAAAATTCATGTCTCAGTTCTGATGATTACAGTAAAGCTTGGCAGAAACACTTGTTATCAGTAGACTAATGTTACTTATTCTGGAAGGACAGTGAAGATTAGTTATATCTGCACATGTTTTTGTGGCATGGTGGATAGAGTCTACAAGTTTGTTCTTTTATGCAAAAGCAACACAAGTCAGCGAAGAATTAATATGTTCCATTATTTTAAACTGTGAGAGGTTAAAATAATTCTTCGTTTTACCAGAATAAAATCTCCGGGTACCTAATTAGAGACTTTTCTCTGCCACTTACATGCTTATAGCTCTTTCTGAAATGTAGAAAAGCAACAGGGCAGTAATCGTGCAGTGTCTGTGTCTTCTTTCATCCTAAACCCATGAAACGGATAGGTTTTTAAGCTTGGATTTTTTTTTTGTTGGCCATTACTGTAAAAGTTATTTCGACATACTCCTGAGATGGTTTCAAATTAGCATTCAGCATTTATGATGCAGCTGGGGTGTGCTGTTTTCTTGTTTAAAAACAGAACATGGTGAAAAACATGGAGCGATGGATCCGGTCCCAGAAGTACAGGAAGTGGGACCTCCACTGCTTGAAACTGCAGCCCCTCTCCCCGGTGCCCAGGTAATAATAAGTCAAGGTTGGTTTTTTTCTGAATTAATAAATAAATAGATAGATAAATAAATGAAAGGAGGCAAGCATTAAATGTGGTGATGAACCTAAAATATGATCCATTCCTATGTATTTTTTTTTAATCTGTAGTCATGTGGACTACATGTCTTTTTGTGGTATGCCATGTTGTCACCATGTCCTTCTGTTTCCTATCAGTTTTTATTTTCATGATGTATATTGGAGGCAAACTTTGTTTAACGAAGACATAAAACTGGAAGGTTTCATTGAGGGAGGAAGGTGAAGCCTTTGGTAATGTTAATGGGAATACAAAATACAGGAACTTCCTAATCACTGAACCCTAATGTAGGAAGAATCAAGGCAAGGCCTGGTGATTTCAATGGCATTTGATCTTGTGTTTATTTTCTTACCTCGGCAGAAGTACTCTCTTCTGCATTAGACTTTTAAATTCCTGTGTAGATGTGAAAAGCAGGAAGCATATTTATTCTCCTAGCCAGAATCTTTTCAATCAGTTCCTGTCATATATCTCCCAAGGCCAGTGTCTGAGCCACAGGGATTTTAGTTGTCCTTGGCAGGGTTGCTGACATCTGTGACATTTAGAGCAGCCCAAGCCCTTCGCTTTGCAGTGTGTTGGTTGTGGTGGGTGGTGGAGAGAGGAACCAACAACTTGAAGTGAGGTTCTGCTCCTCAAGAAAGCTTTGGAATTTTTTTTTTTGCATGCTTCTGGGCCACGCAGATGATGAAGGGACTGGAGCACCTCATGTAGGAGGGAAGGTGGAGAGAGGTGGGACTCTTCCAAACCATTCCATGACATAGTGTGTTTAGTACATAAATATTTACATAATTCATATATAATGACATATGACCAGTAATAAGACTTCCATTTATTTGATAACTGTAGATTTATATCTTTCTTTTTTTTTCTTTTAAACATAAAATAACTCATTGTTTGGAAAGTATCCTACAATAAAATGTAATCTTACAGTAATACACCACGAAACAGATGGAGTTTTCATTGAAAATGAGGCAAAGCTACTTAAGCACTAAAACTAGGAACATCTGCTTTTTGATTTCTGTGAGATCTGTGTGTTAATTGAAGTATTTCCAAAGATACTGGAAATGGAATGGAAGAAAATTCCAGCACACAGGCTGAGCTGGATGTAGAGTCTTCTCCCATCTTTTAAATTTTCCTATATTTTGTAAATTATGAGTTACCATTGTCAGTGGTGGACTTTTTGTTTAACAGTTCTCATTCATGCAGAAGAACCACTGTTGCACATTTCCAGCAATATCAAATAATGTGGCTTATTGAATAATTCTGGTGTTTCCAATATAGAGAATATATTGTCAAACTACAAGAGCCAGCTACAAATATAGAGTTCTAATATGCTAGTTATAATAAAATCTTTAATTTCCTGTTGTTTAGAAGATATTTCTACCAGAATTAGCCTATATGTAAACATTTTGTATGTGTTGTTTTGCCCCAGTAGTAGTCAAGGTATAAATTTCAATTAATTGTGAAATTTCACCTTTTATCACTTTGTGTGAATCAGTGTGCAATCTGTCATTAAAGATTTCCTAAGTGAAGAGTCGAATCGCCCTGAAGGTTCTTCAGGGAACTTCAGATGGGAAAATGATGACAGCAGTGGGGAACTGTTAGCATCCACTTTTCAATTTTAATTGACTTCTAAAAGTATTTGCAATTAGTAATGCAAGAGGATGTGCTTAGTATGTCTTTTGAAAGAAAGCAAGATTCCAGGTTAGTATGTCCAATGAAATTGTTTGAAACCCAACTACTGAGTGCTGTGATTGAGCAGCTTCTTGTCCTGTGGTACAGGATTATGTCAGTGTTAGGGTGAATGATTTCTGGGTTTCACTTAGCTTCTGCAGGATGCAAAAGTGGGATACACTAGAATTAGAATGTTCCCTGTTTAGGATATCATCAAAGAATTGCAAGCAATTAAGTTGGCACAAACTGATTATTTGCTGGTGGATGCAGAACAGCTGAAGTCCTCAGATAGAGTTGAGATCTGGCAGTAGCTCTGTGTTCATCTGTGGATATTTGAGGTCTTGCAGGCATTTTGAAAGTTCAGGATACTAGCTTTGATGCCACTGCCAGATTGTATCTTAAAAATGGTGTAATCAACTCACAGTGCAGGAAGAAATTTAGCCTGGTTAGACTGAAAGTAATTAATCTCTTGGTATTTTTTAACTTGCCGTTGTAGTGATGTGAGCAATTGAAAGTCAAAGGAGACAACTCCTCACATGTGTGCCGGGCCCTGGACTTTACTGTCACAGGAGCTTGCAGCTGCTAAACAGTGGGCATAAGGGTCAAGCTCGCAATCTAGAAGCCCATGAAAGGGTTATTAATTCCAAAGACCCTGGGTGGTCTAGCTCAGGACTTACAGATACAATAGTGTACTCTGCCCTACAGGCACCTCCTGTCAGGCTACCCTGCATGCTTGCTCCATGCTTGTTCTCTTGCATTAGCTGCCACTCATAATCCTCTTGGAAATAGTTGTAAGCTCACTGGACTTCTGGTGTGAGCCCTGTGCATTAAACTCATCCTATGTGGCCATTTTCAGTATAGCTGTGTTTCAAGTGCACTTGGTCTTTGAATGCCTTGTTTCCTTTGGTACCCTCGTAGGGGCAGCAGTGATGCTTAGTTTGCTTAGTGGGACCCTGTGATGAAAGGTGCTACACACACTGGCATCAAGATTAGATGATGTGTTTACATGACTGTTGGTCAAGGAATGTATGTGCTTTTTAGTAAAGTGTATGTGCTGAAATATACTGGGAGGGAGGAGAAGAAAAACAAACCCAGAAACATCCATTCCAGTGGGACATGCTTGAGCATCCAGCAGACACATCTCTAGCTTGATATGAAAGCATTACGTAATACTTGGAATCTGCTTAAATGAGATAACTCTGTGAAATTGTAACAGTTAAAAAACACTGCGCTTGCTTTTCAATATTCCATTAGGTGTTAGTTAATATTTAGGTTTGGTTAATAAAACGTGAGAGTAGATTGAAAAACTGATTACAATAACCACATTGTTGGAGTATTTGCTGTTGTTTTGTGCTCTGTCATCGACCACCTAAGCTGAGAGAAATCTCCTGGCTCCTATTTGTTTTCTTTTCCAGTGATATTGAGATTTCCCGAGCACAGAGTCCAAAAGCTGTTGATGTACTTGCCAAGGAGATAGGATTGCTTACAGATGAAATTGAGATCTATGGCCAAACCAAAGCCAAAGTACGTTTGTCCCTGCTGGAAAGGTTAAAGGATCAACCAGATGGAAAATATGTTCTAGTTGCTGGGTAAGAATGCACAGTAATGTCATTGATGTCCACCCTTTTCACTTATATTAATATAAACGTGCAGCTTAAATCTTTTTAATATGCTGCACAAATAAGAACCCTGAATGTTTTCAGCTGTAGGATGCTCTTTTCTCAAAGTGAGCAGTTTTGAAATTTGGAAGGAGCACAACTTCTCTTCCAAACTGTTATTACTGAAGTAAAAAGTATGTTTTATATGAGGGAGTTCTAAGCTTCTTAAATATTACTTGTTGGTTTGTAGAATTTTTCTTAATGTTTTATAAGAAATTTAAATGCTTAACTTGAATATTTAAGTCTCTCTGTATTCTGCCTGTTTATAAAGAAGCTTTAGCAGAAACTACATGCTAATCTGTTGATACTAATAATACTTTTTTTTAATATATTGAAGGACAGATTACAAAGTTTAAAAGCCATGTTTTCTCTCTTAAATGTAGACATGTCTCCAGGCAGGCTTATCCCGCTCTCTGTTCCCACGATTGTAGCAAATGCTGTGCTCAGCAGGAATTAATGTGCTCCTCTTCTGAAGATCTACGGGGTTTTTTTTCTGCATTCATTGACACAACATTTTTTCAGTCACCTGGTTTGCTGAGTGGAAACTACTCATTGCAGACAAACATGTGAAGGGTTTGTTTCATTAATATTTAAATTGCAGTGTGTTCTTTACATTCTGAATTAATCTATATTGTGTCTTCCCGGTAAGTAAAAGCAATCAGGTACAGCTTTAGGCTGATCCAGACGGAGAAGGCTGTTCTTAACTGCCTTGACCTACCAATTCCTTAGGGTAGTGTTCTCCAAATGTTGGCTGCACTGCCTTCCTGTGGGGACAGCCTGGCTTTGTCTGAGTTGGAGCCATTGTGCACTGACAGACAGACCTGATGTTACAAAGCTGAGGTGTACCAGGTATGAAGCTGCTGGGTGACAGAACTGAGATATATAATGGTGTTGTTGGAGCACGTGTTTAAGGGAATAAAATAATAGCAGTTGAGCCTGGTTTCCTTTGGTACGATTTTATTTTATATTTTTCTGCACTAGAGGAGGAAAAGCAGATCCAGCATTTGGCTGAATTTGAAGAAAGTTGCTAACACATACTTTCAGGCTTATGTTGCCACTGAGTGCCATGCTGCAGGTTGTGCCTGGCTTCTCCAGCAGCAGTGTCTTTGTTTACCGCAGACATCTAGAGGTGAAAGGTAGCGTGATGCAAAGCCCCATTCAGTGGATTTTAGCTCTGTCAGATTTCTTGCAGCAGTGCTTACATTTCTTCACACCGCTTCGGCTTCCACTTGTCTTCAAGGAAAGTATCTCACGAATTTGTCTGAACACTGTTTTGCTGGTGCAGTGTGTATACATGTGGAAGAAACGGGAAGGCTTGACTAGCAAGAGTAAAAACTGGCCACAAGTAGAGAATTGTATCTTCTGAAGTTTGTATAACACCTATAAAGACTGACCTGTGTTTCACAAACAAGTGGCTGAGTTTGGTACCTGAACAACTCAATGGTGCAGTTGTGTTGGTGTTTGTAACTTCTTCAGAGTCCCGGCATCTGGCGGAGCAAGTACACAGCCACATCTGCTGTACAAGGAGTGCTTGGGCAAGGTTACAGTAGTGGGGACGTTCTCTTCTGAGAGAGTTCAGAGTTTGACTTTGGAATATTGTATACGCAAAAAAGATACGTAACTTGGATTTAGGTGTTCTCAGCTGTTCTCATTTGCTGAAATGCCTGTAGCCGACAATGATTTTAAGACAAGTGGGAAACTGCATCTGGTGGGGAAATTATCAGTACAGTGAAAACTGAATACCACTCGAGTGTGGAATTTGAGGAGTGAAGTCCTCAGTGGCTGCCTCCATCCTCTCCCTGCCAAGACAAGGTCACAGAATCACAGAATATTAGGAGTTGGAAGGGATCTCAAAACCTGCATTTGAATTACAATGCTTGTTCACAATAACCAAAGATATTTAGAAATTCCTTTAGAATGATGCAGTAGAGGTCTTCAGAATAAGTTTTCATTTCTTCTGAGGAAACATTTAAGATATATGCTTGTACTTCAGGGTATTTGGTCTGATGGAAATATTCATTACATGTGATTTGAACTTTTCGTATATGAAGGGAGTGAAAATTGTGTGTGTGTGTGTACTCAGCAAGCTGCAAAATTCTCCAACCTCCATCCATGATCCTGTCTCTGACATTTGTACCTGTAATTCCACAATCGGGTTTATGTGTTTCATGATGTCTAGTAATTTATTGCTAATATGTTAGAGCCCAAACTTGTTGCTCTGAATAGAAAAATGCAACCAAATGCAGCTTTTTATCTCTAAAGTATCTGTGGCTTTTTTCAAAAGTTGCTACTAACTGGAAGGTCATCTTTGTGCTTTCTGAATGCATACAAATATGTCTAAATACCTCATGCAGTACACACTCTGTATGCTGAAAAACTGCAACTTGATTAACATACCGTGTCACCCAAGAGTAGGACAAAGACTTAGTTTTCTTCACAACTTACATTTTCTTCTGCAGGGAGAGCATTCTTTTACCTTTTCTTCTTTCTTAGTTTCTTGGGTTTTTCTCCACTCATGTGTGTGTGACTTGTTATAGGGGCTCGTGTTGGGACACTTGGGTGGCAGAGCCAAGAGTTGTAATAGAGTAATTAGCTCCTGGGCATCAACTACCTGTATACAGGCTTTTAGCTAAAAAAAAAAACTTATGTTGCAGGATTTGTTGACTCAAACTGCCTCCATGTCACTGCAAGTTGAGCCCATGCAAAGGAACAAAGCGTGTAGCTAAGTTTAGTGCCCAGGATAACTTAATCATCCATTTGAGCATAGACTGTGTATTTGTAAACACAACATGAAACTACTCCATTGTTACAGAGTCTGTGTATGTCCCGGCGTGTTGTTTATAAGTGCTCCAGTGCTGGGGCTCTTACCAGTTGGTTCTGGGAACTTGTTCACTTAAAAATGCAAGTTGAGGAATAAAAGAATATGGAAAAATTACAAAATATAATGCTGCTTTTAGTACAAAGTGCGTTGGGTATTGAATGCTGGGAAATTTAAAATCAATGCTTTCACCCAACGTTAATGTATTGGTTTGTGATGAATTATCTTTTTGGTAAAGTAAAAATGATGGGAAATGCTAACTTAATGCTTGTACAAGTTGTATGGTTGTAAATATCTTAGTGACAGAATGTTCAGGCGTGGAATTTTAATGGGTACTTATTGGGTTGTATTTCTGTTCACTGTATTTCTGGGGCCACAGGGTGCTTAAAAGAAAAGAAAAGAAAAAGAGTAGACATAAAAAAACAGGAAAAACATAGAGAGGAATAAGTGGGGAAAATACCACTGCATTGAGGGACTGAAGCATCTGACAATCCAAAAGCAAAGTCATGGCCAAAACAGTTTGGCATATATCCATCATGTTGGTGCACAGCTCCTGACTGGAATTGTCTTGGAGGGGCCTTTGTTGGCTCCTGAGAGTTTGTAGTTGTGAATTCCTCGGTCTGTTCCCAGCTTTGTTCAGCTTCACAGTGATCCCTCTACTTCTGTAGCTGGAAGCTCCAGTCCCGTTGGGAGGATTCCACTGAAACATTGTCATCATCTCACCTGGATGAAGTAAGAGGAGTTGCAACGCTTCTGTGCCCAGAAATAAATGTCTGGCAGTTGCAGTCTTGGATGGGAGATGTATGTAGATGAGGCTGTCACTTAGGGGAGCTCACTTGCACATGCCCTCTGTAGCTCAGCTTTGCATGTTTCCATGTGGATCATGGGAATGGCGAACTCCTTAATATTCTTGGAAACTGCTGATACTGATGATTTGAAGATAGGAAATTTGAAAGAGAATTGTCACACATCCAGTAAAGTTCCTGCTGGAGTCACAGCGGCTGGGGTAGCTGTGAGGAGGTTACAGCTGGTGCAGTGTATCATCTCACTGTTGTTTATTTTCTCTTTGGGAGACCTCATGTAGCTTTCCCACAGAAACAGCTCCACTCTAAGCTAATGTGATGTATAACAAACAAACAGAGAGTCTGCTTATTCTTATCTTTGTTTTGGTATACATAAAGAGAGAAGGCTTTCTAGTGTTATGGAACACTTACTTTGCCAAGGAGCTGGTGGCTGCTTGGTAGGTGGCAAAGAAGTCTTTAAGGAGAAAAATGATTGTGGGGTTTCAGTGTTTAGATTGAAAACATACTAAAGAGATTTGAAGAAGAATGCAAATGGGTGTAAAAGTCTCTTGAAGATCATTAAAATTTACTGTGTTTTAAAGGTTTGGTGGGTTTTTTCCCTAGATTTGCATAAGGTCAAAATGCAGAGTTGCACAACTGAGCTAAAGTTAGCCATTGGCAGTTGTAACTTTATACTCGTGCAAGCAAGTGACCTAAGCTGCAAGAGTGTAGGCTTAGTAGCGTAGCCAGCAAAAACATCTCAGTGTCCGCAGAACAGTTTAAGTGGATGATTTATTTGTAAAACCGATCAAAGTAGGCCAGGTATGAAACGAAAGGTATTGAAAATAACCTGTCTAAGGATATTATTATAATAGAAATCTCTCCATTGCAGAGGGAGGGGAGTTGGGGTGGGGGGTGTGGTTGTTCAACTATTTTTTTTTTTATTAACTAGCATTTAAAACTGAGATTCTGATAACTATTGAAATTATTAAATACCTATTTAGCTCTTAATGTTTATCCTGTAGTCTCTAGGCTGCTGAGAATCAAAGGTGACCTGCCAGAGCATCTCGTGTAAGACAAGAGGTTGGGGATAAACAAGCGAATTATCTCCACGAATCTGGCTTTACTGAATAGTGTCATTGGCAGAGTCCTCGTGTTTCGTTAATTTGTTAGGTGGAAATCCAGGTTCCTGGTTTTGACTTCTCAGAGGTTTGTGCACATTCCTGCCTGCTGCAGTGGACAAGGTTTCTTGGGAGAGTGTCAGCCAGATGCTGTAGACCATTTATGAAAGTTCAGTTTCTGGTATTCTTCCTACAGCCCGGCTGCCTTTAGGCATTCTGAGCCTTCAAATACTCATCTGAGTAACTCTAGCTCCAGGAAAACTAAGGATCACAATGCTTCTCAGAAGTGAGAGTACAGATTAAAATGTACAAGCCCATCTGAGGAACACCCGGAAAGTGTAGGATGTTAAAGCCAACCAGCTTTGATGAAGCCAAGTGTCTGCAAAAGCCTGTCTGTTAACGAGCAAACTACCGTGTGCTTGCATGAGTGCCCTGGTGAAAATAAGCTTGCTCCAGTTCATTTTTTACCCCCAATTTGGTGATGGACACTGGTTTTCCCAGAGTGTCAGCTTCTCAGCAGGGCTGTGGTTGGTGTAACAGTGTACCAGAAGTTCAGCAGGGGCAGGATCCGTTCCTCCCATCTGATCAGTGAGCAGTGGTGTTTCTTGTTCTGCTCTCTGGAAAAAGGTCTTTCTCACTGAAAATTCGCAGCACTTTCTGGCTCATTCTACGTAGCCATGTTATAATGCACCAGCCGGGTTACCAGAACAATTTTAGTAATGTGGAGCTCAATTACTTGCATTTTCTGCAGTAGGTAGATACCACTCTTTATGCAACTGCCAAGGTGCCTTCTGGTTATGCATTTGTCGGCTCCATTCTCCTTCCCTTTGCTGAATAAGAGGCTGCATCTTTGATTCTGCCTGTTTCATAAGAGCTGTAAAGAGTGCCTGTGCTGCTGTGGATACCAGGTCAGTCCTCGGCCATGTTTTGGGCTGCACTTAAGTACATAGCCCAGTGATGGTGCCTCTGAATTCCATCTAATGTGAACATTGTGTGTCCAATGTTCACAAAACAGAGGAAGCCAACCGACAGGAAGCACTGCAAATACAAGTTGTTCTATCAGTAGCACAGACAGTGTGCACGCTGTGTTTTGGGGGTTGTAAGAAATTCCTTTACTGGTAACTTACAGTAAACAGTTATAGTTGACTTCTTCATAGCAGAATAGTTTGCGTTTTAGTCCTTTTTTGTCTGTTTGTTGTTGTTTTTGTTTTTAAAATAACTACTAGCTTAAAGAAGTATTATCTTGTTAAGTCTTTGAGTTGCAGTGATGTCTCGAGATTACTCACATTCTTTACATCTTGCTTTAATACCCAGGAATAAGAGGATCATGTAAATGAGATTAGAGCCATAGACAGAAGTGACTGAGACAGTAGGAGAGCAAGGGGACTAGTAGAAACCCTGCTGATGATGATTTGAGTGGGTTTTGGGCAACTAGTCTTAGAACAGTGGTTGAGAGGGCGAAGCTGGCAGCAGAAGTGAGTTAACCTGGCTGTGGTGCTCTGAAAGAAGCACCTTTGTACAAAAAATAAGCATGGGTTAGAGTGGAGGTGGCAAAAATCATGGTGAAAAACCCAAAGCTGTCATCGTCACAACAGTAAAACAAGGAGGGCTTGCTGTCATGATGTAGCAATTCAAAAGTATCTTTAGGACCTGCAAACATGAAAGTGAAAGAAATGGAGTATCATTCTGTGCTCCTGCAGTAGATCAGAAGGACATAAGAAGGCATAGTGTGGATAGAAAGATGACAGGGACCAAAACTGCTTTTAAGAGGAGCTAAAATGGATTGTTCTCAGGATATGCTCTGAATCTTCACCTTATGTTGGCTCTACATAGATATTTTGCTAAAAATCTGGGAGTTCCCTTTCAAGTCAAGGGAGTATGGTTCTAGAAAGGTAGAATGACCAAACCATAGACTGGTTTGGGTTGGAAGGGGCCTTAAAGATCATCTGGTTTCAACCCCCCACCACAGGCAGAGAATAATTTGGATAGTATGTTGTTGATGATGCTTTAGAATGTGGCGAATATGATGTATTAAACGTGGCAGAAAAATGACTGAAACCAAATCCCTAAATTAAGTAACCCATGTACTGTATGGTCACGTAAGGGTAGTTCAGAGCTATCAGAAGACAAAATACTATTTTTGAAGAGTTTTAGGGAATCTTGTAGATGTACTAAAACTCATTAGTTTCACTGGAACATGAGGTAAAACATTAATTTTCTGAATAGGAACATTCTTTCCTAGGAAGATGTTAATTTGACTTGCTTCCCTTTGCCCAGATTTTTCCAGACCTGTCTAACAAAGGCTTTTTAACAACAAGATCAGGGTCTGATTGTGATACAAAAGATAGATATGTGACAGGTTTTTCATGTGTTTACGCTTGTGGGACAGCAAATTGCTTTTGTCAGTCTGAACTAAGCCAAATCTCAAAGGCAAGGGGACAACACAGATGTCTCCTTGCATTTGACGATTTTACTGATGTTTTTATGCTGTTTGAACTGTGATCTGAGGCTAGCAGCATCTTGGAAAAATAACTAGCTGGGAAAGGAAGTGTTTCCAATTGGAGCTAGATGTTTTAGCTCAAGTTTTGAGGAGGTTGAAGGATAAGGGTTCCTCTTTGACTAGGATCTGGTAGTCATATGCGTATATTTCCTTGGGGTGAACATTAGGTCTTAACATCAACTTCACTAAGGTACTTACTCCTCTGCAAGTAGTGGAAGCGGTGAAGATGTGAATGGTTCCACTTTGCCAAAAAGGAGGATTTGTGTGCAAGCAGCGTGAGTGGGAATAGGATTGGAGCTTTCTGCTTTTGCCAGTCAGAAGGAGTAATACTGTGTCTTGAGTCATTTGAAGGCATTTTAGACACGTGAGATGTGTTCACGCTTTA
Organism: Heliornis fulica; assembly: GCA_013399135.1. NCBI lineage: Eukaryota > Metazoa > Chordata > Aves > Gruiformes > Heliornithidae > Heliornis > Heliornis fulica. Next base: position 206,000 of record VXBZ01007020.1, on the reverse strand, counting down.
AGGGAAAGAAAAAGGAAAAAAAAACCAACCCGGAACACCTCCCTGACTTGTAATGTGGGTCACAAACAAATGTGCTGACCTTGAAAGTAGGGAGGACACCAATTAAACTGAGGTGTCTCATTCACAGAAGGCTGATGAAGTTTTCTTCTTGCAAAATCAGCTGTCATTGTCCCTTCATTACAGGGAGAAGAATAGAGTGGAGGTTACTGCCTCTGATTTGAGATTGGAAACCTTTCTAAAATGCTGTCCTGGTTCACTCATGGTCTAGATGTGGGAGTTATAGCATGAGGTTTTTGAGCTTTTGTATTGGAGATCAGACTGTGATTATAATTGTCCCTCATCACCCTCAGCTCTGCAAAACTATCACAAGTCTAAAATAAATCATATTCAGTTGAGTATAGTGGCTTTTGTGTTTTATTTTGAAAGCCATTGATCACAAAATCACAGAATTGTAGAGGTTGGAAGGGACCTCGAGAGATCATCAAGTCCAACCCCCCTGCCAAAGCAGGTTCCCTAGAGCAGATCACACAGGTAGGCGTCCGGACAGGTCTTGAATATCTCCAGAGAAGGAGACTCTACAACCCCTCTGGGCAGCCTGTTCCAGTGCTCTCTAACCCTCACCATGAAGAAGTTCTTTCTCACATCGGTGCAGAAACTCCTGTGGTCCAGATTGTGACCATTTCCCCTTGTCCTGTCCCCAAAGGCCACTGTAAAGAGGTTGTCCATCTCCCTTTGAAACCTCTCTGTCATTGTTGAGAGTTATGAGGACCTCAAAGCTGGAAAGGGATAGTTGAGTTTTACAAACAGAAATGTTAGGATTTAAATTTAAGTATTCCATTGTTTCATTCACAGTTTGTGCAGAGGGAATAAAGCATCTCATACATTATTACAGAAAAGTATTAACACAGGCACAGAATCTATTGATAGATGGTTTGTTAATGAAACTGGTGAGGCTTTCTTGCTATAATAAAAAAGTCTAAGTTCAATATATTCTTTTCAGAACTTTTGCCAAAATAATCTTCTCTTTTTCTGCTATCATAGTAAATTGTTTAAATAGAAGACACATGTATATTAGCATTCCAGCTTGAGCTAGGGGCTAACGTTGTGGCAGTATTTTTGTGGAGATAAAGTAATCTTATTGAAATTTGCTGTACAAATACTCTTCATTGAAATCAAAAGCTGTAAGTGCTGACATCCCTAGCCAAGCTGACATCAGCAAAGAATTTGATTAATCTTTTTTCTTGTTTTGCTAGAATAACCCCTACACCCCTAGGAGAGGGAAAAAGCACAGTGACAATTGGTCTTGTTCAGGCGCTTACTGCACACCTTAAGGTTAATTCCTTTGCTTGTCTGAGACAACCTTCCCAAGGACCTACTTTTGGAGTTAAAGGTACGTCGTATTTTCAGACTCTATCACCTCTTTCAGATTAAAAGGAAATAGTGCTTTTATATTTTATTTCCTCTTTTTTTCCCCTTTTTTTTTTTACCAATTCCTTAGTTGCTTCACTCAATGGTTTGTCTAAATGGCAACATGTTGATTTTTTTTATAAATTATAACTAGTAGGTAAAGGTAAGGTTCATATCTAGGCTCAAGTACTTAATGCGTGTTGATAATGCTGACAAAGCCCAAAGACAATGAAAGTCTTGGGTGTGAGTTAGCCACGAGGAGTTGTGTGCAAGTACATACTCCTGCAGCTATTTGTCTGCTTGGAGACTCTAAAGATGTCTCTACGTGTTACTGTTTAATTCTTCGTTGAGAAGGTGTCCTGGTAAATCCACTGGTATCAATTTGCAGTGTCCAAGCTAAGGTAGTTGGCAATTATGATTGAGGTTTGGCAGTGTCTATGTTGTGTGACACAGAAAAAGTGGTCCAAAACTCTTTCTGTTTTTCTGAGTTTTACACATGGGCTGCTGCCTTTTTGCCTAGAAACCCTTTAAGAGTGTCAGGGCCAGGTAAGAACCAGCCAGAGTTCAAGCCTGTTTTCAATGCCAATAGGAAGTAATGCAATCTTTTTTTTACCATTTCTCAGCTGAGGTTGGTGCCTAACTGGGCAAGCACTCCCCATCTGCTCTACTTTGCTTTGCTGAAGTTTAAGTTAACAAGTTTGATTTCAGCTGGAAGGCTCCTGGTGCTTGGTGCTTCTCAGCCAAGACTGGTGCATGTGAGTGCTTTAATCCCTCCACTCAACTTGTGCGAAGGCTACAGCAAACTTCTTTGCCTGTGCCCTGGGAGGCAGCGGGGATGGAGCGCTCAGGCAAGGGTGTGAAGGTTTCGTTCAGAAGCAGTGCTTGCTCGTGACTGCTGTGTCTTTCCATCTGACAGCTGCATGTGCATGACTATGTCCTAAATCTGGGCAGGAGCAGGGGATAGTCCTTATCTAGCCCAAGGCTGGGCCAGCCATCATATGTAAGCTTTCCTTTCAGTTCAAGAGTTCTCGTTTTACTGCCTGCTGAAAAAAAAGCCAGCAAGGTTTAAGGAAGTCTTGGTCATTGGGGCGCATTATCGGTCCCCTAATAGACATGAAAATGCAGCGACACTCTATGTTTCACCTCACATGTTTAAGGGCAGTGGTGGTGGGTTATTTTCAAAACTGGTGCCTGTCTGATGTGACCGTATGCTTCTCTGTGCAGGTGGAGCTGCTGGTGGTGGATATGCTCAAGTGATTCCTATGGAGGAGGTGAGACAGCAAGTACTTGTCCCTCTGGAGTGGAGGCCAAAGTTGCTGCTGCAGTGCTTGTTTGGTCGCGAGGATCTGCCTGGAGAAATGGAGTGGTCGTTCCCACCTCCACATGGTCCTTGCTACCTCCACGTGCCTGCTGTGTGACGTGGAAGTGTTGTGGGGTAGAGGTGCAGAAACATGCCACTCTGGAAAACAACACAGTATGTGGATACTGTGTTGTTTTCCAGAGTGTAAAACAGAATCAGATTCTCTGGGCAATGGGACATGTAAGGGTAATGTGGGTAAGGTTCTGCATATACTCCCAGTGCTTGTTTGGAAATGCATGATGGTTTTATTCCAATAGAGTCTAATTTAGAGCTCAGCAAAACCACTCCAAGGCCTGAACCAGTGAAGTGTTGAGGCAGAGCCCTAATGCAGCACTTATTTGCAGTTTGGATCCTCTACTGCATGTGAGTTTGAGTACAGTTGAGAGCTTAGAATCATAGAATCTTTAAGGTTAGATAAGACTAAGATCCAATCATAAGTCTAGTACCATTGTGTCAACTAAACCATAGCCTGGAGCACCACATCTACACATATTTTGAGCACCTCATGGAATGGTGACTCAACCACTTCTCTGAGAAGCCTGTTCCGCTCTTTCAGTGAAGAAACTTTTCCTAATATCCAATTTAAACCTCCCCTGGTGCAACTTGAGACAATTTCCTCTTCTCCTATTTCTAGTTACCTGAGAGAAAGGACCAACCCCCACATCATTACATCCTGCTCTCCGGAAGTTAGAGAGAGCAATAAGGTTTCCCCTCAGTCTCCTCCAGGCTGAACAGTCCCAGTTCCTTCAGCTGCTCCTCCTTAAGACTTGTGCTCCAAACTCTTCATCAGTTTCGTTGCCCTTCTCTGGACATGCTCCAGCACCTCCATGTCCTTGTAGTGAGGGGCTCAAAACCAAATACAGCACTCAAGCTGTGGCCTCACCAGAGCTGAGTACAGGTCAATCACGNATTTCTAGTTACCTGAGAGAAAGGACCAACCCCCACATCATTACATCCTGCTCTCCGGAAGTTAGAGAGAGCAATAAGGTTTCCCCTCAGTCTCCTCCAGGCTGAACAGTCCCAGTTCCTTCAGCTGCTCCTCCTTAAGACTTGTGCTCCAAACTCTTCATCAGTTTCGTTGCCCTTCTCTGGACATGCTCCAGCACCTCCATGTCCTTGTAGTGAGGGGCTCAAAACCAAATACAGCACTCAAGCTGTGGCCTCACCAGAGCTGAGTACAGGTCAATCACGTCACTAGTCCTGCTGGCCACACTATTCCTGACACATGCCAGGATGTCATTGGCCTTCTTGGCCACCTGGGCACACTGCTGGCTAATGTTCAGCCGGCTGTCAACCAACACCCCCAGGTCCTTTTCTGCCAGGTAGCTGTCCAACCACTCTGCCCCAAGCCTGTAACGTTGCCTGGAGTTGGTTCTTACTGCTGATCTACCTGAGATCGGTAAATTGATTTCAGTGGTTTCTTATAAAAAGATTATATTGTTTTTACCTTCTAGTTCAATCTTCATTTGACTGGAGATATCCATGCTATAACTGCTGCAAATAATTTGCTGGCTGCTGCTATTGATGCTAGGATCTTGCATGAGAACACTCAGTCTGATAAGGTGAGAATTCTTTTCTGATACAGACATGAAATTTTTTCTTATAGTTTTTCAATAAACTGCATTTCAAAGGAAAATAAGTCTATTATCTTTTTATATCTTCAAAGTGTGAAATTATTGCTTGCACCCATTCTATGTACTTCAGGGAAATTTTGCTTATAGAGATATTCTTCTGGCCAATAGCTATTGCAAGGCAGTCTTTGGTATAAAGATTGTATGCCCAGAACACTGTTAAATGTTTCAAACTGTACTAGATAGTCTAATAAAAATGTTTTTTATATAGATATAACATGTTACTCTTTTTAATAATTTTATACTCCTTTTGAAGTTAAAAATTATGCTCATGATGTATAGTTGAGGTTGATGTACATAAAAAGGGGTTGTGGGGAAAATAAACTAGAGTTTCTTCCCTCTGCTAAATCTGTTGTGACCATAACACAAATGCTAACTTGAGGCCTCAAAGGGAAGGGAGAAAGTAAAAGAAGAAATCTTTCTTTTTTTTTTGCTATAGTGTTAAAACTGAGAAGGGTTGTTATATCCCCTTTATTTCATGCAACAGAAATGTGCATTTAGACCAGCTTGCAGTTTTCCCAATTTCAAAAATTATACATATTTTTGGGGGGGAAGCATAGAAACACAATATTGGTAATCAGATTTAAATTTAAATTCTAGGCATTGCTCAGAAGCTTATCAGCTTCTCAGAACTGTTTTTTAAATTGCTAACTGGAACTCCACAGCTGATATAGTTAGGAAATTCTTACTGAAATTACCCTGAATAAAAGAAAAAACATTAGGTTTTTATTTAGCTATATCCTGGTTGTAATTTTTGTTTTCATTAACTTCTCTTGTGTTTTCTCTAGGCTTTGTATAATAGACTGGTTCCAGTAGTTAATGGTGTGAGAGGATTTTCTGCTATTCAGCTTGCCCGTCTGAGAGTAAGTTGTTAATGTAGTCTCTCCTCAATTACACTGTCTCTTCATAAAGCGTACTCTCTGATACAACTTGTTTAAAACTGTTTGATGTATGGGACCAAGTATGTATAAACCTTGCTCGTGAATTTATCAAGTCCAGACTTTTATTTCTGAAAGCATCGTCCTTGAAGTAATAGGATCTGGGTCTGATATTATTTTCATAGCTATCATTTTTGCTCTTCTCCTGAAATAAACCAATAATGTTTTTTAATGCTGTGTTTTTCCTGATGAAATATTAAGTTAAGAGTTTTAAAAATACTTTTCCTATTATGGTAAAGTCACATTTGAAAGCTCACATTCTTTGGTTTTGCAATATTTTCTGGGTTTGCAAGTTTACTATAGCATATACTTCTGAGGTTTTATGGATGTCAGTTTGGCAGTGTCTTCTTTCAAGGGGTAAAAGGACATTTTTGTGCATCATATATTTTTGCATCCTGTCTTGCTTCCTGAATGCTGACAGAAGAGCTTCCTATGCAGTTCATGAAAAAAAATTATGTATGTGGATTTTGGGCTGCCATTCTGAAAAATACCTAGAGAGCATCACAGTGCACTAGCATAGGGGAAGGGGAATATTAATCCCTTGAAAATGACCATTAAGTACATCTTCAGTCTTCTGATCCAGTTCAGTGTTTGGTGTTGGCTTGAGTCTTAGTCTGTGGTATTTTAGAGTCACTGGGTGGCAACAGGTAGCTGCCAATTGGCACTTGAAATTGGGGGCTGGAAAGAAGGTAATACCAGCCTCTGTTTAGGATTTTAAAAAAAAATAGTTTCTGATTACTTTTTAAGCTCTTGTGCTGCTCATTTGAACTGTCTGTGGTAAAATGCTCTGAAAAAATGTTTCTGGGCAAATGACCAAGCAGGAGGTATGAGCACGGAACTCTGACTCCCGTCCCCCAAGTAGAGCTGCTAGTGGGATATTGCTACTTTCTCAGTTTAGCTATTTTCATAGAATTTCTAAGAAGCCATCTCCTGACTAGATAAAATTGATTAAAATTGACCAGCAGATTAGAAAAATATTAATGCAGGACTTGCAGTTGAGGACATAAGCCTTTCTTAGTTAAAACTGGGGTGAAAAATCTTAGGGTACCAAGTGTCGAAACCTGCACGCTGTGCTAACCAGCGTTTTGCCCTTCTCAGTACAGTGGGAAGTGCCACAGTGCCTGCATCTGGATTTAAAAGCATCTGTCACAGTCTGACACCAGTCCTCAAAAAGGAGCATTGCAAAACCATTCCCTCAAAAGGATGTCCCCAGCTCTCTAGAAAGAACTGTTGGTTTAAATAAAGAAGGGACTGTGGTAGGTCATTGAAATTGAGTATTTTTAGACTTCTAGGGTTACTTTATTTTTAGTCCTGAAGTGTAAAGATGTTGGTTAATTTACTGAGGAATGGTTTCCAATGACAGAGAAAGATTTTTTTAAAAAAATTTTTTTAAGGCTACAGACAGTTCTTAAATATGGTTTTCTGATCCATCTTTCAAGGGAAAAAAATATTTGATGTTGTTGAAATAGTGAATCTGTAAAAGCTGACAGGTGTTGGCTTACTCATTAGAAGCCACTGATTTTATGGATGATGGACTCTTAAAGCAGAAGTTTTTATTTCATGCAAAGGTGATTTACACAAGACAATGCATGGGTCTTTCAAAGATTTCCACAAACTAGAGCGAGCAATTATCTTTTTATTGCTAACTGATAATGTTGAAATTTCTCCTTAGTTTACATTATGAGTTTCTTATGTTTAAGAGAGATTGTTACTCAATAATTTAGAGTAGTTCTCCTTTTTTCTTACATTTCTCCACCTGCATTTTTCCTCTGATTTTGTTGCAGGTGTTTTCCTATGTGCTTTTTAATTTTTTTTTTAATACTCTTGTTGCTGACATGCTTCTTTCTGAAATTTGTGCTGAATGTGGAGGTGATAAGGCAGAGTAGCTATACCTTTTGAAGCAACATTATGTTTCTTTAACTTCTTTTTTGCGTAGAGGCTGGGAATAAACAAGATTGATCCTGGGACTTTAACAGAAGAGGAGATCAGCAAATTTGCACGCCTGGATATTGACCCATCTACCATAACATGGCAAAGAGGTGTGTAGACTGAAAGACTCACTTCAGATACAATGTACTCATAACTTATTTCCTAATTTTCTTAATTTTACCTTAATTTTACCTGAATCGGAGCTGTTACTGCTGTCTTAACTGTGAGAACAACTTATTTGCAAGTGGGAAATGTGGGTGCATAACGAATTTGGGTGCAGTATGTTGCTCTAAACTTGGTCAAATACCTGTAGTAACTCAAGAGACTTTGCTGATATTCAGAATGATAGGTTACTCTGACAGTTTAAGTACATCCCATGTCTTTCTCACATTAGAGAATACATCTTAAAACATATGAAGGTGGCTTCTCTGCGCATTTTACAAACCTTATCCATTTTTTTCTTAACTGTGTCTATTACACTTTTATATTATTTTTACTTACTCTACATGATTTTGGTCCCTTATCTTCTCCACCTTAACACTCCAGGTAGCTCGGAGACTAAATAGGACTCAGGTATTATGTGTTTTTCTTAAAGTGTTTTGAGTTGTTTGCTTTGTTAGGAAGAGGTGAAAGATGTGGTACAGCTTCAACTGTGTATGCCAGTATCATGGTTTAATCCCAGCTGGCAACTAAGTCCCATGCAGCTGTTTGCTTGCTCTCCCCTGGTGGGATGGAGGAGAAAATCAGTGGAGTGAAAGTGAAAAAACTCATGGGTAAAGATAAAGACAGTTTAACAGGTAAAGCAAAAGCTAAACACAAAAGCTAAGCAAGGCAAAGGATTCATTCCCCACGGGCAGGCAGGTGTTCAGCCAGGAAAGCAAGGCTCCATCACATGTAACGGTGTCTTGGAAAGACAAATACCATCACTCCAAATGACACCCTTTCCATCTTCTTCCCCAGTTTTATGTGCTGAGCATGATGTCATATGATACAGGATATCCCTCTGGTCAGTTGAATTCAACTGTCCTGGCTGTGTCCCAGCTTCTTATGCACCCCCCCCTGCTTCCCAACTGGTGAGGTGGGGTGAGAAGCAGAACAGGCCTCGTCTCTGTGCAAGCACTGCTGAGTGGTAACAAAAACATCTCCATATTGTCATTGCTGTTTCCAGAACAAATCCAAACCACATCCCCATCCTAGCCACTCTGAAGGAAATCGTCCCAGCCAAAACCTGCACAGCCAAGCAAACTGCTACGTTCTCTCTCACATCCATAGCAACTCCCCCCTGCATATTCCAGTTCTAGTGCTGGCTTTAATGTCATTGTTTACCAAAACCTCTTTATCTCTCTTTTTTTAAGCAAAAGAACCCTGCATTTTGAGCTCAATTCCATTGGATTTTATTTTCTTCCTGAGTCCTCAAATACCAAAGTTGTTAGGTCAGAATCATTGTTAAAGTGATGTGTTGTGATGCTCAGGGATAAAAGGAGATTTTTTTGAGAAGTGAGGATTCTTGGCCATGTTTCACTGTGCCCTTTGTGTGCGTATTATCTCCTGGCATATTTTTCTCAAGGTAATATTGGGGGATGTGGCATAAGATGTTTTTTATTAGTCACACGGTGTGTTTAGAGGCGGCCTATATTACAGTGAAGGAGTAATATAAATATTTAATGTAATACATCTCATCGTTTTTATCAGGACGCTTTGGGAGCAGGCAGCATTACTCAACAGCTGTTAACCCCCAGTTATTTAATACATCTCAAACAATGTTAGTGAAACTTCTATTCCACACAACTCCATATGATGTTCATATCTTAAACACTTCAGAAAAAAAAATGGGTTTAGGAATGTTTTAGATAAATTGGAAAATTTTGGAGGGGAGAGGTGGTGGAGTCTGCTTCTGCAATCTATGTGTCTGTGGAGCTTGTTACATACTAGGGAGTTTGTAAGGCAGAAAAGAAATATATTAGACTATGTGGAAATGTAATTTTTTTAGAAGTGTCACAAACTTGAAGTTCATTGTCACCTTATACTAAATTGAACAGATACAACCTACTGAAAAGAAGGAAAGCTTCTCCTTACTTGCCCTTCCCTTGGTATTTTGGAACATGGTTATATCTCTAGGGGACGAGTACATACATTAAACCTAACACTTGGTTGAAACTAAATTTTCCCAAAACATTTACTTGGGGTTAGGAAGAGGGAAAATTTGGAGAAAGAAAAAATTGCTTTTGCGGCAAAATGAATAATTTCTTATTGCACTACTTAGAAGTGCAGCTGTTGAAATTTTCCTGGAGAATGCGTTTTGACAATGATGAGAAAGGCAGTGTATCCCAGTGACCAGAAAGAGTTTTGGGAACAGTTGTAATTTCATGGTAAGGCTGTTCAGGTTAAATGACTTCACTCAGGTGGGCCAGACAAAAAGCAGCTCACCATTTGTCCAGGCTGGTGGGAAGGCTAGTTTCTGCTCTCAGCAGTGCCCAGCGATGCAGGACAGACATTTAGATTTGCTTAAGGCTGTCTATGATACTAGGCTTCCTAGGAGGAGAAGGGGTAAATTTGTGCTTGTGATCTGCTTTCTGTAGGGCTTCACGGTTGGCATATGGTACCACAGCTTGGTACCAGGCTACTGCTTCCATGTGCCAGGCTCTGTTTGCAATTTCTGACAGAAGTGTAGTGTTTTAAAGTATGACTGTGTACAAATGGAAACCAAAACGAATTAACCAAATCTATGTTGTCCCATCCATTAAATGGAAATCCTGAATAGATCAGGGATCTAAATACCATGTAGTGAGAAGGCATGTTTGGTATTTAAAACAGCCCCATGAGAAATGCACAAGAAGGGGAAATGCCTTAAACCTTGTTTTTTTCCCAGCTTGCTCACAACCCCAAATTGGGATTCTGTAGGATTGAGAGTGAAAGTCCCTCTTGTTCTTGCGTAATTTCTGTACAGACAAATTTGTTAAACTTCAAAAGCACCAGGAAAAGTGGAGATGATTTCACTGATCTTCAGTACAGACAACTTCTCCAAAGGCTCCTTGATTCACTATTTCTAGATGAACAGGCTACAGTTTACATATACCAGAAGAGATTAACTTGATTGCCAAACCACAGACTGAATGGATCAAGAGTACCTTCCTCCAGAAGGAGGGAGCCTATTTTTGCACACTGTAGGGATTGCCGTTCCTGGGAAGGAGAGGTCTTGGACTTTGGTCTCACTTTCTAACAAACAGAAATATCCTCCTAGCATTTCTTTCTATGAAACATACTGCTGAGTTCTCAGCAGATGAGAGACCTCTTCAATTATTCTCAGTCCTTCCTTTTGGTTTCTGCAAAGGCACGTTTGAAGTTGAGTGTTGCCAGTGCAGAATTGGAATACTTGGCTTGTGATGATTGTTAGTGAAGTTAGCAGTTCCACAGGATGATTTGGACATGCCCTTGCGGTACCAAAAGTGTTTTCAGGTTAGAAATATAATTTTCTGAAATTGAAGTTGTGTTAAATAGCAAATGGTCGATCTCAGCAGAGTTTTTTGAAAAAAAAACTTCTTCTGAATGCTGTGCAGCTGAATATGGAGCTAGTTACTGTGGTGTGCAAGAAACTGACTTGTCTGAAAGAACCAATCTGACAGCATAATCATCCTGTAAAAGGAAAACAGTGTAACCTACATCATGCAGTCTTAAAATCAATTCTTAACAAGTCAGTGACGAAGCAGTTGATTTGAAGTAGATATGAGGTGCACTGTAACTACAAAGGCTGTTCTTTCTTGTGTAGGTGAGGTATTAATTTTTATCTTAGAATATTAAGAATCTGTTAGCTTCAAATACTGTTTGGAGAAATTGTATTTGAGTTACTGCAACCTCTCATCTAATGGTATCAACCAGAAGGGAGATGAAACCAAATCAGTGCTACTGCTATTATGCAGGAGTGCTGCTATTATGCAGTGCTACTGCTATTATGCAGGAGCACAGCTGGTTTCACTGTCCAAGCAGCTCGAATCTCAGATGTACAACAGCAGATATGCCTGGAAAAAAAAAAAAACAATCAGATCCCCAGGTCCTTGTTAACATGTTTTTCTTTTGTTATTCCCTTATTTCAGTGGTGGATACAAATGACAGATTCCTGCGCAAAATAACAGTTGGGCAGGCAAATACTGAGAAAGGATTTGTCCGTCAGGTATGTAAAGGCAATTAATATATCTCGTTCTGACCAGGCTTTGCTTTGGAGTTTGAGAGATGTTTGTGCAGTTGTTTGAATCACAGTGGTAGCATATGTTGCTGTTGTATGGCATTCTTGCAGTGAAAGTCATTGTCTTGCTGAGCAACTGACTGAAGTTTCAGAAACAGAAACCAACGCATCTTGCACAATGTGCTGAAAGCACTTAAAAAATTGCATGTGTTAGGGGATGAACAGTGTCATCCTAGTAGTATAAACAGTGCCCTCAAACTGTTAGTATAGTATGTACATAATTTGAATTGCATTTAATTACATTTAAATTTATGTTTAAAAATTGAGGGGAGGTGATGGTCATATATTGTTGGTCCCATTGGTGAGGCCTGAAAATGACCATTTTTATTCAGTTTTCATTCCCCTATTGTGACTCTCAACTTTGGGATCTAAACTGTAAGAACTTTGAGCATGTGCTTAATTTTGATATGTAGGCTTAAAAGAGATAGTTCATCAAATGAGCACATGTGCACTTTTCAGCAGGGTAAGAAGCTAACATACACTATTAGTCTGTGAGAGTTTCTGGAAGTTTACTAAAGAACTTTCTGCTAAATTGAAAGTCAGACTTTTCCAACACTACTTGAGCAAGCGTAAATTTGTTTCTGGAATGACACGATGTGGAGCAGCAGTGCCAGGTGGAACAAACTCATTGGGATTGATATGGGTGTTGCTTCTAATTTGATGAAGGATATTATAAACTAACATTATGGATCATGAAATTCCTGCAGTTCTAACTGTTTTGAGGTGAATAGCTATTGTGACAAAGACAAGGCTTTCATTCCTTTTGGAAATCCTATCTTTAATTTTTCTTCATCATTTCAGATCACTTATAGGCTTTTTCCCTCAATAAAGAAACAAAAAATAGTGCTAATATTTTTGGTCAATTCAGCAGGTAAACCAGTCAAATTGGAGAGAACAACTTAAGAGAAAAATCACAGAATCACAGATTGATTTGTGTTGGAAGTTAGCTTACAGATCTTGTTCCAACCCCCTGCCATGGGCAGGGACACCTTCTGCTAGAAATGCTTGCTCATTTTGGTTTTGAACACAGGGTAGAGATTTTTCTCTGTATAACTTCCAGAAAATTCAGTATTAGCTAAATACTGAATACTGGCTGGGACTACAGAATATTATAACTTTGTCTCAGGTGTTGAAGGACCTTTGTACCTTCTCCTATGTTTAGATTTGTTTCCATGATTCGGTGTGATGATTAGCTTTGAGACAGGTTCTGGCAGCTTTATTGTGCAGCATTTTGCCATTGTATTTATGCTGTTAAGTTTAATGTGGTTTGTTTTATTTTACAGTATTAATTGACATATGGCTCTCAAATGTTGCTTCTGTGCTGCTTTGGCTAAAATGGCCTTCATGCTTTCAATTTTTGATACATTGGACTGATGCACATCCACTGACATTTTGCCATGGGATCAGGGCTAACAGTTGAGAAAACTCATTTCAGAGCCTAGCCGGAGATCCAGAGAAAACAGGACTTCACAGTTAACAGATGCGCTTTATAAATATTTGGAGTGATGTTCTAGCACTCCTAAAATCAATGCCACCTGTGGAAAATGGCAGAGCACAGCGGGCACAAAAGCCTGCGTTTTAATGAACAGGGATGCCGTGGTTTCAGAAGAGTATTACATGACTGATGCCCTTGATCCTGCAATTGAATCCATGTGGGTGGATCCTTTCATCAATAGAGAACTGACTTTACAGCTAACGCTTCTGTCAGCACTTCATAGGTGTATAAAGGTTATTAGAGTTAAAATAGCACCTGCTACCACAGTCTTTTTTTTGCCTGTTTTTTTTTTTTTTAATTAAATATTATGTCACTCTCTGGGCATCCACCTAGGATTGTTTTTCCTGTCTTTTGGGGTTTATATAGAAACAACGGTAATTTCTTTTTTTCCTGTCTCCTTATAAACATTTCAGATAATGTAGATACTGATCCAGTATATGGGTACAGCACAGATTTTCTCCAGCTTGTTTTCTGTCTTGCATGTCCTGTAATGAATGTAATGAATGTCCCCCCTTACTGGGGACATTCTTGGCTTCAGAAGAATAGTAGCAACCATGTGTGGTCAGTGTGCACTCAGTTATTCTGTTACATATAGAACTGCTTCCAGGGGATACAGAAAATCTGCTTTGTAGCTTCAGCATTCCATTTGAATCCCTGTGCTGAAAAATCTCAATTACAGGATTAATTTTTGTTTTCCATGGTGTTTCCAGTTCTCTCCCTTCCTGTGCCCGAAAGTGCAGAAAAGGGCTTGAGTGCCTTCAGTAGTTTAGACTGACACGCAGGTACCCTGTTTGTCATCCCAAACAGGGCTGCAGCTCTCAAGGCAGAATCTAAAAGCAGAAACGTAGGTTAAAAGGAGCAGAAGCTGTTAAAGTATCAGGCAAAGGGATAGGAGTGGTAGGGTAAATGCTGAACAATTCTGTGTGTGGATACTTTCTAAAGAGGCAAAAGGCCTCATTTTGAACCTATTCCTCGGGCAATGGTTGTCATGGGATACATCTGGTAGAGGTCCTCCGTTGAAACAGTTCTGGGGGCTTTTTTTTACATAGATAGAAGTAGGATGGCAATTACCACATTTTCATGTAGACTGTAATTGCTGGAGATAGAGAGATAACTAAAGAATAGTTCTTGTTCACCCCCAGCATTGCATTCCTATCACGTAATACATAGTAACTCGGTGTTTCTTCTTTATTTATGTTCTGACAGTACGTGGCCTGGGCTTTACTTTTGTTAAATTAGTATAAATATTGCTAATGTATACTGCAAGCTCTTAAAGAAAACTGAAGATCACAACTTAACTTGTGCTGAAATACTACACAATATGAATGTGTTTCTACAGAAGCAGTAGAACTGATGCCACATGCAGTTAGTGGGGTGTTTTTTAACTTATATATTCATTTTTTTAAAAAAAGAAGGACAAAGCTTTATTTTACATTATCATGGGTCAAGCACAAGACCTAACAGCATAGACTCTAAATTTTCAATTTATGTAGAAAAAGAATGATCAAATGTAACAAGAATGTTTTTGAAGCCAGAATAAAAAAAATAACCTTTTGGGAGAGCATTACAGAAAAAAAAAAAACAAACAAAACCAACCCCACAATGCTGTGCTCATGCCAGTAAAGCTCAAAATACATCTGGTGATATTTTTTTTTTTTTTTGGCCACAGAAGAAATTTCTTGGTTCATTGGGGACTTCTGCTATGGGTAATATGAGCCAAGGGGCTAAGCACTCTGCAAGACTGGTCCTTAAGTAAATGAAGTGTAATGGAGAACATTAATGAGGAAATATAAACAAAAGTGTTTGAAGTTAGTATATTTTAAGTAATCTCAAAAGCTGTGGGTGACAGTTTAGAACTTGCTTGAATTCTAGAATGAAATCTGTCTTTGCTGAATCTCTTCCTGACAGTTCCCAGTGAGTATTTGGCCTGACTTTGATTTGGTTCATGATTATTCTAATTTTTATTGTACAGGCTCAGTTTGATATTGCTGTTGCGAGTGAAATTATGGCCATCTTGGCACTTACCACCAGCCTGCAAGATATGAAGGAGAGACTGGGGAGAATGGTGGTGGCTAATGACAAGAAGGGAGGACCAGTAACAGCAGAGGATTTGGTATGTTCAGTGCTGTAGACCTGTGAATAACCTCTGATGCATTTGTTTTGCTTCTCCAAGCATTAAAAAGGCAGGTGTGTGCCAAGGATTTTGCTTTGAACAGCTAGCTCAGATATCGAAGAAAGATAATCTTCTGGGCCAAAACTTGCTCAAAATGAGAACAAGATGCAGAACTCATTTCTCCAACTCCTTGGTAACATCTGGTTCAGGAAGTCTTTGTTCTCCATAACGTACTTGGATAGTTTTCTGTACTTCTTAAGGCAAACAGATTTGGTGGTGAAGGGAGTAAAGAGTGTAGGTTCCTGCTTGAGAGCTCTATTAGTGTTTGCTACTGTACTTGTAAAGTGTGCTCAGATGTTACAATGATAGTTACCACATGAATACTCCTACCACTAAATCAGAATGGAAACAAGCTATCCGTAATTCATAGGTTTGTTGATAGTGCTTGGGGGTCAGGGTTAACTCTTCACATCAGTAAGACTTTTTCATCCTTACCTTCATTAGCAAGTTGCTGTTTCCTCATTCCCTACTTTAGCTTCTCAGAGAAGTTTGAAGTTAAGGGTACCAAATTTTATGAATATGGTCATCACTAAAAGCCAAAACAAATCTACCACTTCCAATTATGTGGGAATCATGAAGAACTGCATTTAATATTCTAGCTGCTGAAGTTTTGTTTTGCCTTTTTAATTACATAACTTTGTTTTGGCCAGATGGAGGGGAGTGGGTAATGGGTTACCTTATAAAGCAGATGCAGACATTTTGGAATAATTGTCAGAATGAAAACTACATTTGTAATATATTACTCTTGACACGACTTTGGTATTAAAGTACATTCATGTATTAATATTTAACAAAAACATTAAACCTGCTGTACACCACTTAATGCTAATCAGCTTAATGAATGAAAGCAGAGGCTTTTCCATATTCCATTTCATCTGTAGTTGCTCTGTCAAAATACAGTGTTAGGGCTGAAATTATGAACGACACGCAATAAAACTTAAATATTTCCACAATGCCCCAAAAATGAAAGTAGTGCTCCGCAAAAAGTCTGTTACTAATTCAGTTTTCTTTGTTTTAAACAAACTTCCTACGCTTACCTCTCGATCACTTGATAGTGTCACTTGTGCTGAACATATGTTTCTATTTCTTTCTTAAAGCAGTATTGCATATTTTACAGTAGAACTGTCCCCCTAAAAAAGAGAAAAATAAAATTTAAAAAATTTAAGAAAAAAAAGTCACCACGGTGCCAAGGATATGTATTATGACCACCTGCAGCTGTGAACACACCTGTGCTGGTGTGTTCATTTTTTTCTGTAGGTTCTCCTCTCCGCACCATGCCACAGACAAGCCTCGGGTGCGTATCTCAATTGCAAAGTGCAGAAAGTCCTACCTCCTTTGTTGCAGGGTGTGATACAAAAGAGGAAGAGAACTGTGGGAAGAATAGGAAAATGATTTCATGGTTAAGGCAGAAAAGTGCCTTTTGGAGAGTTGAATTCTGTTCCTGTGTTTTTCATGAAGCTTGTGTGTGATGTGGTGTTTCTATTAACAAGATTTTCTTACACTACATGAGGAGTTGTGCATTCTTCAGCCTGGCTTGATGCACAGGAGCTGAACAGCTGAAATCTATGCAAAGAGTGAAACACCATCAAGAACTTTGAACAAGGAGAAATTATTTTTTATTGTCTCAGCATGGTTGAGCGTCCAAAACTGTTGAATACTTTTTTAGTTTGATCCTCATGCGAAGCCAGATGCTATGGTGTTGGGATTTAAGAAATGTCAAAAAAGGAAATCGGTAGTAGCTTCTCTTGTTAAGATTTCTTTACCAAATTAAACAGTGATTGCTTTGGACAAGGGGAGAAATCTTGTGAGTAACTGTACTGCACGTGTGAAAGTATACTGCAGACTGTAAGCACATGTCCAGACTCAGATCTCGTCCACCATGGTGCAGACTACACCAGGTACAGTGGCTACACCCTTGGCTGTATGCACACCACACACTGTGGCTAAAGCCTTCTCTGCAGGATGAGGCAAGGCTAATCATTTACTAATGAGTATCTCTGAAATGTCATCTTCATTTTTGACAAGGTTTATATCTTGAGAAAATTGCCGGATATGGTTAGAGATTGGGTGTGAAGCCATTCTCCTCCTGAATTTTCATCCTTCTTTTGAGTTGGGGTCAGAGAGAGGCATAAAGCCTTAGCGTCCAGAAAGGAAAAATCTCAAGACAAGCAAACATAGGAAAAACAATACACATGCTTTTGAATACTCTCAAGAACAGGTCTATCATTTTGACCTACATTTTCATAATGCAAAATCAATTTGAAAAGCTTGAATCTGTCCTAGTCACTTGACGTGGAACGTTCTACCCAAGGAACTATGATTGCATATAGTTTTAACAAATTTTTAAAGACGGCTTTATCATGGGAAGTACCACACAACCTGAATAATGGGTGGTGATCAGTCCAACCCCTCACTTAAAAACATTCTGTTGTTTATGTTTTATATATACCACCGGGACTGAATTTACGCAAGTTTAAATGTTTGACAGTAGTCTTTACTTCATTGGAATCTATGTGAACCAAAACCACAGAACCCTTTTCTGTGATTCCATGTCCACATATACATAGAATATGTTTCACAAAAATACAATTGCTCTTAATTTTGACTTTATATGCAATATATTTATCATGATAAAACAGTAAAACCTAAAGTACACATTGGCAGATATAAACCAGATGCAGAGGCAGGCTAGGAGTAGTAGAAAAAGATAAATTGAATATTTCATGAATTGAGAAAACTCCTTTCACAAGAGTGATGGATTAAGTATCTATCCTCTGTAGTGGAACATACAGGAGTCTTTGCCAAAATGTGGTACTCATTGTACAGAATTTTTAAGATTGAATTGCTTTTTGGCTTTTACAGTGTAGTAGAACCTTGATGGACACATGCCATATCTTTATGTGTAATTAAATGAGTATGTATGCCCTAGATCAGTATTTCAGCAGCTATGAAAAATATTAAAAAATATGTCAGTATTATTTTTTTAAATAAGACTTCTTCTCAGCTTACTTTCTGTGCCGTGCTGTTAGATTTCAATAATTCTGTGACCAAAAAAAATAGTTTCATATTTACTTTTATAAATGATCTGTCAGCTGAGTGTGTTTTGTTCTCTGATTCATCAGATACATAGTACACATACTTCACTTTAAACACAAGTGGTTGCAGTTCTTCTCAGCTTATGGTTTGGAGTTTGGTTTTTTGCAGAGCTGGTACTACAGAAAAATATTACCATTTTGTTAGAGACTATAGTTTAAAATACGGGCAAGTTCTAACTACTTCGTTTTTCTTGTCAAGAAAAGGGCTTTTCTCTGCCATTCAGTCTGTGTAACCCTTATGAATTTCACAGTAGTTACTCTCAGTCACCTTCCTTGTCATCTAATGCTGCCTCTCATTTCCACTCTTGCTGGACTTCAGAGACTGCTCCACTGGAAGTTGCTTTGAAAGTATTCTGGGTTTTCATCCAAGTTTGCCTTTCCCGCATCCTGTGCACGATTTATTTTGTGCTCTATGATCTTTCATGCCCCAGAGAGCATACCTGCTTCTGTGGCTTGTGCATAGATGGAAGGGGTATTATTTTCAGAAGCACTTGAGATCATTTCCAGGAGGGAACCCATGAGAGTTCAGTGTCCATATGCATTTGATTTGGAGTCCTACTTCTTTCTTCTGACAGTGAGTTAGTGCAAAGTTAATGATCTTTGGGCTCTCAGATGCTTAATTGGATGTGAGTGTCTAAGCCTCTTAATTCTTTTACAAAAAAGTTATCTAGCTTCTCTGAATCGCAAATGGGAACACGATTCCTTGAATAGCTTTGAGAATCTGATCCAGGACTTTGAATGAGCTGTGGGAATTGTTTGCTAGCTGCTTGGAGGAGTGGGGATATGAAGGAATGAAAACTTCATTCTGACAGAGTCGTGTCACGGAGTTATGAAAACCTCTGTGACTGTTTAGCTTTTAAGGACTGTTGTTGACAGCAAACCTCTTTCAAAACCATTGAAGGCAGGTATGTAGGCATGATTGGAGTGCTAATTAGAGTATTTGCATTGGTTTTTTCCTTACTTTCAGCTTCAGATGCAACATATTGTCATGTCCAAAATGCCTCTGGATTGTGTCCTGATCGTGTTTTATATTTTACATCTCCCCCAAAGCCTTCTTGCCAAACAACATGGCTTGGGTGAACAAATGACTGTTTGCATGCTTAATTTAAATGAGTTGGTGGTATCATCCATCATGAAGTAGACAACAGAAACCCCTAATCGGATGACTACTGTTGGTGTGAGTTAACATTTGTCTTTCCTTAAGTGGGTTTCCCAAGAAACCTCTTCCAAGGAAGAGCAGTAGGGATGATCCACAGCTGCTCAGGTAGTTAACCTGCCATTGACCGGCTAGATCTGATGTAAAGTTTTCCACTGAACTTTTTTTTTTCTCCAGAAAGTTGAATAGCTGTTACAAATTGCCCTTTACATGGTAAGACTGCAGGCTATCTCAGTGTTCATGTGTTGACAATTCTCAGCAGCTGTTTCTCTTTTAGTATAAGGATGAATAGCCTGTGCTGTGTGATGATGGAAAACCTGAGATACAGGAAGAAAGTGTAAATTTAACCAACCTTTTCCTTCAGATATTTCCATTGCCAGTTACCTCCTAGCTAGTATGTGAATAGTTCTCCTTTCCATGAGGCAGAACATAAACAACTTAGCTAGCTTTTAAAGTTTTCTATTGCTAGCCAGTAGTGCTGAGCATTATTTCCTTTAGCTGGGGATGGAAGGGGAAGAACCGTCTGAGGAATTCCGTCCTAGCTGACCACTGAATTGATCAAACAGCAGGAAAAACCCAAGGCTTATAGATCTATTTGCTAAGTATGTTGCAAAATTTTATTTATTTTTTAATGGAATCAGATTCTGCATTATGATCACCAGGAAAAACAATGTATTTGTTTTGATAAATAGTAGGATTAAAAACTGGAGTTTAATGAAGACATTATTAGGATTGCAATTTTTTCCATTTCATTTTAAATTCTTAGAGCTGGGTATGAGTATTGTTCTTCACAGTGAGAGTGAGAGAGCACTGGAACAGGGCTTGTGGAGTCTCCTTCTCTGGAGGTATTCAACACCTGTCTGGACGCCCACCTGTGCGATCTGCTCTAGGGAACCTGCTTTTGCAGAGGGGTTGGACTTTATGATCTCTCGAGGTCCCTTCCAAACCCTACAGTTCTGTGATTCAGTTGGATTTTGGAAATGCTTCAGATTTGTAAGTGAATCAAATTAATTTTATAAAGATTTTATAAAGTTTTTTAAATTTAATATCTTAAGAAACACGCTCACTTTAGAACAATTTTGAGAAAATTACTAATATGTAGAAATCAGAGGCATTAACAGTATGTTATTTTTGCATGGTCTCAAAAAGGAACAATATTTATGGATATAATATTGAAGTTACATTTTATTCTAACAGCAGAAAATTTTATGGGATGCTCATTAAGCAAAACTTTATGAAACATTGTTTTTGAGATCTGTTCTGCATTTTTAAGTTATCTAAAATATTAGTTTATAATCTTACCAGTTGAAAATATCTGTAGTGATAAAGTAGCTTGTGGAAGAAGAGAAAAACAACAGTAATTCCATTTCTTCTTTTAGCATGTTTTCTATTTTCCTTCTATTTAGGCCATCAGCTTTGGATTCAAATGAGAGCAATTAGGTTACAGGTACAACATAGCAACAGACCTTGAATTTGTATAAAGCAGTGACTGATATAATGACAGTGTGCTTTTATGTCTCTCATCTATCTGCCGTTTGGATTTTCACAGAGTTTGTTTGGATTTGGGGTTAATTGTTGAGAATTACACAGCCATGATTTTCATTGCTCTTCTTTATTTGAATGTTGCAGTTAAACCCATATCTGCTTACTTAGATATCCGTGTTTTTAAATCTTAATTTTAAACTGTTTAATACAACCGGTATCTTTATTTGAGTTTACTGTCTCTTTTCAACACAATCACATATTAAAATTTTTTGTGTGTTGTCCAGTAAGCCTATGATCAGCTCCTAATAACACTGCTGCATGTTTTTCTGTCCACCATATAGTTCTTTCAAAATAAAACATATTTTCTTCTCAAAAAACAAAGTAGTTTAGGAATAAATTGAAATATAGGCTTGTGGTTTGTAGATGGCTCTCTGTATATAGTCTGATAGTGCTGTGCACACTCTGTAGTCCAGTGGGTTTGGTTTTTTTTCTAAAATGGGCATTGAATTTTAGTGTAGAGGGATGTCATAAATTTCTCTTATTTTAATCAGTGTGAACAGAATTTTTAGGGAGGAGTAAGTTATTTTTACAACTAACAAGCAGAAATTCACTTGTCTCCTTTTGCCCTCTCATCATCACAGTAAGACTCCTCTAACTTTTAAACTCATGATGTATTCATTATCTAGCCCTAGTCAGCCAAGCGTCTGCTTTCATCCTGTGTCTATGAGATATATATTTGTACAAACCTTGAAAAATACCCTCTGTGATGGTTGCTAGCCATTGATTCATGCTATTGATTCTGTTATGACAGCAATACTCTTTGTCATTTCTTTAGGCAGCTTTAGCAAGTTATTGCCTTCTTGCTTTCTCAGGTCTCAGCGGCCTTTGCTTCCAATTCATCTTTCGTTCCCATGAACATCATCATGCCGATTCCCTAATAACCCTGTTTCTGGTCTCCATAAAATGGGAAGAGTATTTGCCCTAGTGTCTTTTAAGGGTATTCATAGCAAAATCGTTGCTATTTCTGGCAGACTGTGTATATACAGTACCTTAGAAAGCTTGAAGTAACGTCTGAATAAATTCTTTGTGTAACACTGTATTATGGCTTATCCATCCTTTATGAGCACACTTTCTTTTTCTCCTTTGGACTGTAGGATTCCTTTCCCTGCTTTAACTGTAAACTCTTGTGTAACTCTTAATGTTGCACCTCAGAATTGACTTCCTTAAAATGTGGACTCTCTTTTTTTTTTAGGGAGTAACGGGCGCTTTGGCAGTTTTGATGAAAGACGCAATTAAGCCAACACTAATGCAAACGTTAGAGGTGAGTATTCGCTTATGACGCCTGCCCTTCTCCGGCTTTCCAATTCTGCATTGTGCTGCTTGTGCTTAACTTTCAAGGTTCAAGCCAAGGTCAAATCCATGTTCATTTGTGTATGTTAACTAATCAAATTTAGCTGCATTTATACCTTTTTGGTGGGGTTGGTTTTGGTGGGTTTTTTTCTTTCTTTGAGACTCAGTCATAATTTTGCCTGGTCTTGCAATTGGAAGGCAGGTTGGGTTTCCAAGTAAAAACCTTTCCTTTATTCCTATGTTTCCTTTTATTTGCTTTACATGTATATTCCCATGTGGATTCCTCCAGTCCAGCATTTTGAGTGGACCATGGATGCTTCTCTGAGGCTGTTCATGATTTTTGCCATTCAGAAACACGGGAGTTTACACTTTTCCAGAAGTGGGTGCCCAGCCCCTCAGTCCAGCCATAGTGCCTTCAGGGACTAAATGAAGCTTTGCTGATCCATGAGAGGAATGTTTTGCACTTAGCCTTGTGATCTTTCTTCCAACAGCCCAGAGGAAACAGGATTAGTACAACCTAGCTTTGACAGGCCAATCTAATATTTGCTTTTCAGAGTAAGCTGAAGGGTGAGCAATATTCACAGGAAGAGGGAGGAATTAAAAAGGGGAAAAATCAAGCAGTTTTTGAAACTGTGCTGGGTTTGGCTAGGATAGAGTGAATGTTCTTTCTGGTAGCTGGTGTAGTGCTGTGTTTGGGATTTAGGATGAAAGCAATGTATATGGAGAAGAATTAATGTATCTTAATGAAAGCTTGACCCTCCAAATTACACTGCTAGACTATTTCACAATTCCTGGTACAGTGAAAATCTGAAGATCGTGGAAGGATACCAGTGCAGCCCCTGGATGGTAAAAATGTCTCATTTTCTACAGCATGTCAAATTGCTAACTACCTTTTTTGCTTTTGTGTTTGGTTGGGGACAGCTTTCAACTCTCAGGGAGTATTAGAAAAATAGAATTTAAGTCACGCTATGTGTGTATTACTGTAGCCAGTTTAATTGGTTTCTCCTGCAAAGAACATCTATTCT
Source organism: Heliornis fulica (assembly GCA_013399135.1). Lineage (NCBI taxonomy): Eukaryota > Metazoa > Chordata > Aves > Gruiformes > Heliornithidae > Heliornis > Heliornis fulica. The sequence goes on along the minus strand of VXBZ01007020.1, from coordinate 182,716 downwards.
TTCATGTGAGGGTATGAAGAATATATGTGTGTGTCAGAATTTAATGTAATATCCAATAGCAGAAACTAGAGGGTCACGTAGGGTCAAGAACATCACGGCTATAACTGTTTATTAAATCACCATGTGGATAACATTGTATGCATTAAGCATCAGTGACAAGGTAGCTTTGTTTCTTAGTGTTTAGTTTCTTTATACTTTGCATATGTTAGAAAACAATGTTATTTTGCTGTAGCATTATAAAAAGACTGTTAAGAATCACAGAATCACAAGGTTGGAAAAGACCATTTAGATCAAGTCAAACCATACCTGTCCTCTTCTAAACCATATTCCTAAGCACCTCATCTACCCAACTTTTAAGTACATCCAGGGATGGTGACTCAATCACCTCCCTGGGCAGCCTGTTCCACATCCCAACAACTCTTTCAGTGAAGAATTACTTCCTGACATCTCATCTGAACCTGCCCTGGCACAAATTAAGGCTATTTCCCCTTGTCCTATCACCTGTCACTTGGCTGAAGAGACAACATCCTTTCAGGTAATTGTAGGTAGTGGTAAAGTATCCCATCGGCCTCCTCTTCTCCAGACTAAACATCCCCAGCTCCCTCAGCTGCTCCTCATAAGGTTTGCTTGAGACCCTTCACCAGCCTGGTTGACTACTTCTGGATCTGCTCCAGAATATCAATGTCCTTCATGTAGTGAGGGGCCCAGAACTGAATACAGTACTCGAGGTGCGGTCTTACCAGTGTCAAGTACGAATGTCAGTAGAGTTTCTTTTGATCTATAGGCATTTGGTTCTGGGACTTGCATGCTTTTTTTTTTCCAGTGTATTTCTTTGTATTCACATTTCTATGCAATAGAACTCCTGTCTTTTATGTGGTGTTCTTTTCTAGTCTAATCTATGCTGTTGCTGAAACATCTGCCAACTTCCATAAAACACTATTGCTTGTTAGGAGAACCCTGACCACAGTACCCAAGGATATTTTTAAAAAAACATTCTTCTTACAAAGTTGTTTTTTTTTTTTAATGACAAACTAAAGCAGCTCAGAAGGCTGCTTCACTCTACACCTCTGCCATTTGAGTCTCGAAGACAAACTTTTGAATACCTTTTGGCTTGCGGGCTAAAAGGAGTCACATATCCAAGAATGGAAATCTCCAGCTTGTCTAAATCTTTTCCAAGATAGTGGTTTGCTTCAGCCAGCGTGTGCCTCTTGAAGTACATGATTGCTCTTGCATAGACATGCAATGGCCTGCTCAACTACTGCTGGGCTATTGTTGCTGTTCCTGAGCCTCAAGCTTGTTTCATGTCCCATTTTGATATTAAATATTTTTCATTACTTTTAATTATTCATGTCAATATCTTCAAGAGCTGATAATTTTTAATAGCTTCAGTTTTTCAAGAAAACAGTGGGAGTGTATGGAATTAAGATATTTTGCCCTGTACGCTTGAATGTAGCACAGTGATGTACCTGTGACTTTAGAGCCCTCCAGCACGACAGGTTTTAAGCCAAGCTGCTCTCAGGATATGCTGAGCTGGTAGATAGAACAATGTCTCTTCTGCTGTAGGGAATGACATGTTTCTGATCTGTGTGTGAATCACAAGTCTTTTCTTACAAACTAGATATTAGGAGATTTGAAGCCTAAATTACACTTGAAATAATCCTAATAAGGAGCATTCAAAAGACAAGGGACCTCTTAAACTTCTAAAGGGGGTACCAAATGTAATAATAACATCCAAAACAATCCTGTGGCAAGGACATCCAGTGTGTACAGCAAACTGTTGGTGCCAGAATAATACAATTAAACAGAAGACAAATGCATCTGAAACCGTGCCATGGACCCATTCTGCAACTAGGAATGAAACTGTTTCCCAAAAACAGGTCTTCCAGTTCCCTTCAGTATTTGGGACTGGCAAAAAGACTGCCTGAGGAGGTGGAGCAGGAGATCTTCTGAGTGACTTCCAGCTGATACTGACAGTCAGTTTGGCATAACATGTGTAAGTGATAGTGTGTGTGGTTAGCAGCAGCTGAAAGCAGCCATTGCAGAGAAAGTTGTGCTCCTCCGTGATCCGACACAGAGCCTGTAGGTATTGTTTTAATGCCCTTAAAAGACCTTAAATGCCCTTTAAGACCGTAAAGGTCTGAGTAGTTGCTTCTAAGCACCTATGAAGGGCAAGAAGAACAGCCTACTTGGTATAAAGCCAGCTTTATACAGGCATCTGCATGCTCTGGAGAATCAGAAATGACTGAATGCCAGTCCTGCATGGAAGTGAAATGGTAACTGGAGGGGGTTGTATGTGAATTGATGAGTATTTTTTAACTTGTTGGGTTTTAAAGTGTTTTTTTTGGTAGGTTGATTCCCATCACAACCCTGCTACTCTGTCACCTGAATTCCTCCTCAGGACTCTAGTGATTGACAGTGGTTTTTTTATGCAGGAAGCACAATAAAATCTCAAAGTGAAGAATGTGGGGCATTCCACCTACGGTATCTGTAGGCTTCAGTAGAACTTGTATCCCATGCTGTAGAATTGAGATGGCTTTGAAATGTACGTGATGATTTCATAGCGTTTATCCGTGTTTGTCATGGCAGGTTTGTTCCTTTGTGAACCAGTCCCTTAACGTTCAGCATTTATTTATACCGCGTGTAACAGAGCAGCCGCTCTGTGGGACAACTCTTTGTAGCTGCAGGCCGGCTGCACTGGGATGGTCTGCGCGCGTTACGTTTGAAGTGCCACTCAGAGAAGAGACGAGGGAGGGATGGTAATCCGTGTTATAAACATCCATCTAGCAGCCAGATAACTTCAGATATTTATTGACATTCTGGGTTTATTTTCTTTTACTAAAACTTGGATAATAAAATTTCCTGTGCTGAAAGCAGTCAGCAGAACGCGTCCCTGTGCCACTGTTTGTTTCTTCATATAGTTTATTAAGAGTGTAATGAAAACAAGTGCACTCAGCAAAGTGGGACAGATGAGCTGTCACAGAATTAATGAAGCTGGCCTGAGAAGACATCATTGTCCCTGTTCCAGCATGTGCCTGAGGCTCCCGAGGTTCTGCGGGAGTTCACTCCTTTCAGGACCTAGACCGTAATTTTTCTCCCAGTGTTGCCCTTGTAAAAAAGGCCATTCAAACAATTCCTCCTCTTCTTCTGGTGGATTTTGGAGCTCCAGGGGAGCTTATGTCTATGCTGGTGTTTTAGCAATGTGTTTGGGTCAAATTAGCAGCAAGGGGACTCTTGGCTACTGATATTCTGGATGTTGGACTCTCTAATCCAAATTTCCTTCCCATCCATGTTGTGTGGATGAACTTCTGGAAACACAGTTGTGTGGGGAATGTTGTGCGAGACACTTCTGGACCCCTCCCTTCATAGCTGCCCCAGTGTGGGGTCGGTTGGGCTGCCCTCATCACCTGTGTTTGTGCTCCCATGCATCACATTTGCCCATGCGAGTTCTGGGCTCTAACAAGAACAGCCCTGTAGTTGCTTGCCACGAAAAATTAAGGGCTTGGAAGAGTAATGATAAACTTTTTGAGTAATTAAAAAAAAAATCAGAATACATCCCAGTGATTTCAATATGGTAGCCGAAAACTGCAGTCTTACATAGTTGAAGGTCAGAAGGGTAAATACTGGGTTAAAGTAGAACTTAGGTTGGTGGAAGTAGTTTGTGTTTTGTTTTATATTGTGTAAATTATAAACTCTTTGGGATAGGAGTATTCTTTTATTTTGTGCAGCATGTCCCATTAGATTGATGCCTAAATACTCTAAGAATCTTTAAGGGTGTACATAGTTCAAAGTAAATATTTTGCATAAATATATAAAAGCCCAGTTGATGCTGCAGTACGTGGTCATTAGCAGATAGAAATCAAACAACAAAAAAATTCTAAATCAACTCTTTGAAGTCAGTGTGGTGTTATGATGATGATGATCTGCATCATTCCTTTTATTGCAGGGCAAGATTTTTGGTTTATTCACTTTTTCTGCTCCAGTCCCACATTTCTACCCTAACATGTATGAGGCAGAGTTGGATTGTGGCTTAATTGTCTAGTTTTTGAAGAATAAACCTTGCCCATGTGCATGCATATTCTCCTTTTCTACTCTTGATTTAAAAAATAAAAAAGTTTTATTATAACAAACCTGAAATTTCATCTGCCGATGGATAAAATGTCTCTCATCTTTGCGCTGAACAAAACAATTAATTATGTATAATTACTTCTGGAGGAAGCAATAAGATTGATATATTTTGTATGATTTGTAGTCAGTGTTACTGAAACAGGAAAATCTGGTTTTTTTGGTAGCAAGTATTTTGCTACTGTAATCCAAGTGTTCTGTTGTTTTATGGAAAACAGGAGATTTTTTTTCTATGTAGGATGTTTTCGTAAGACACTGTTGGTGATGGGACCAACCAGCTTTTATTATATACTTAACAGTTTCCAAGTTGTGGTTCATGACACTGTTGGATGTGACCTGCAGCTGATCCATGGAACACTGTCCTCCTTAATCTGTGTTTGTGCTCAAAACTTGATTGCCCAGTATCTTGCCTGAAATTTTGAGAGCTGTCAGTAGCTCCTAATACAGAACATGTGAAGAACATTGATGGAGATAATCTAAAACTGTCTGATCACCTTCAGTTTAACCAGCAGAGGTTAAATTTTAAAAGCATAACTACAACAATGGGAATTTGTTTGCTTAAACATTTTGTGGTAAGACAGCTGAAGTGACATCCTTCTGTCTGTCCATTCTGACTTGGAGAAAAAAAAAAGCAGTTAATATATACTACCTAATCCTAATCCCTTTCTGTAGATGCTGTTTTTCTGTTTTCTCCTTTCTTTGTGATACCCAGCAAAAACAGAGCAGAGAACCTGAGATTTGCTCAGTATCTGACAAATTTCCCTATGCCATTACTCATTAAGTTCTTGCCTGTCCTTTTGCTGGTTGAGGTTGCTGCCTGCTACAGTCTACTTTGCTTGTGTGTTTGTGTGGTATCTAGGGTAGGGGAATTCGGCTCGGCATCTGCAACTCCCAGGTGCTCCGTCAGCAGCAGTGAATGGTTTTCAATTGTGTATCAGCATCCCTACTGCATCCCAGCCATGCCCCTTCCCCTCTGCCTCTACAGCTCCTTCACCATTGACTCTTGTTCCTCGTTGCTTCTGTTGGCTGCTTTGCCTGCACAGGATTGGCACTGAGTGAGGGAACCAGGCGCAGTGAGGGATGGAGTAGGGCAGGAGTTGGGATCTATTGGTGTGAGGTCCATGGTGATGCATTTAGTGCTGATCATAGTACATGTGCCAGAAGAGCGTGGCACAGCTTCGGGGCAGTGGAAATATGAATCATTAGTACAAGGTTGGGTGAGAAGTTGTATATGCTACCTACATGTTGCACTGCTGTCTGTTACCTTTCCATGCCTGAAGTGGGTTCTGCCATCTAAGGCTGTCAGTGAGTGGGGTCTCAAGCACCTGAGATGTACCTAACTCTGCAAAATTATCTCACCATGCTTATAAGTTATTTTGATTTATATATTATCGTTACTCTTCATGAGTATTGATCTTGTGTTTTTAACAATCCATTGAATTAAATTTTTTTTATCACACAGGGAACACCAGTATTTGTTCACGCTGGACCTTTTGCTAATATTGCACATGGAAATTCTTCTGTTTTGGCAGACAAAATTGCCCTTAAATTAGTTGGAGAAAAAGGATTTGTAGGTAAGTAATTACTTTGGTTATTGTATTATGGTTTGTTGGTATTTAGCAAACAGTAATGTAAGTGAATGGGTACAGTAGGAATAAAAGGTAAGAATGCTACTTCAATTTATGCTAATTTTATTATTTAAGTTAATTATTCATAGAATCATAGAATGGTTTGGTTTGGAAGGGACCTTAAAAATCATCTAGTCCCAACCCGCCCTTCTACAGGTCTCAAAAGAGTGGAGTAGAGGGAGACAATCATAGAATCATTTGGGTTGGAATAGACCTTTAAGATCATTGAGTCCAACCACAGCCTAATATTGTTTAGTCCACCTTTACACTATGTCCTCAAGCACAACATCTACAAGCCTTTTAAATACCTCCAGAGATGGTTGTGACTCCACCACCTCCCTGGACAGCCTGTTCCAACACTTGACTACCCTTTCAGTAAAGAAATTCTGGTGAAATTTGAAACCATTTCATCTTGTCCTATCACTTGGTACCTGAGAGAAGAGACCAACACCCTCCTCTCTACACCCACCTTGCATGTAGTTGTCCAGAGCAATAAGGTCTCCTCTCAGCCTCCTTTTCTCCAGACTAAAAAGCCCCAGCTCCCTCAGTCACTCCTCATAGGACTTGTGCTCCAGACCCTTCACCAGCTTCATTGCCCTTCTCTGGACAATCACCTCCCTCAACCTTCTGGTCACACTGCTTTTGATGTAGTCCAGATACAGTTGGCTTTCTGGTCTGCAAGTTCACATTACCAGTTCATGTTGAGCTTATCGTCCACCAACAGACCCAAGTCTTTCTCCTCAGGTCTCCTCTCATTCCATTCTGCACCCACCCTGTAGCTGTGCTTGAGACTGCCCCAACCTGTGTGAAGGACCTTGCACTTGGCCTTGTTGAACTTCATGAAGCTCATATGGGCCCACCTCTCAAGCCTATCGGGGTTTCATGTTCCCATGGAGGCATGTGGGTGTGTGGACTCTTTACATTAAGAATTAGGCAGTCACAGGCAAAATAAGCTTGTGGCTGAATGGAGAAATAATTTTCATTAAAATTGTTGTGTGTATTTAAACTTTATAATTAGCAAAGTGAAAGTGGTGTTGCTACTGTGCAGTAACAATGCCTTTGCACTGCTGTAGCCATTCTGCTTTGTTCTAAAGACCTGGGTTGGCCTACATTAATATCAAAGTGGAACCTGTTGAACTCCTTTAATACTAAAGTAGTACCTGTGGAACGATGCTTTTGAAGAGGTGTAGTAATATGAAATGCGAGGGGTTTTTATTCTAGTGCCCTTAAACTAGCAGAGAAACACCTGTGTATACACTTCTGTCATATCTACATATAGCTGTGAATTATGTAGAGGACCAAATTACTTGAAAGTAATTTGTGTTTCCATTTAAATTCATCTGTAATCATAGAAAGGATTGGAGAGTTGTTACAGAATGTATATACTTTTTGGGTTGATATCAACCTATATATATTTGCAGATAGCAAACAGATTTCTTGTACAAAGTTGCTGACAAGTGAACAAGAAGATAGAAGGATATCTTCTTACAGAAGTCTAAAAAAGTAACAAAAACTAATACCAATAAAAATAAGGTATTGAAACCTATTGCGGATCATTCTGAAACAAAACCCTAAAGAAGCACATACTGAAAAGAAGAATTCTCTGCAAAGTAGCATTCTCAACAAAAAAGTTGAACCAGTAGAAATTCTTCTTTCTTGTATTCCATTATCTTGAGGGCTTTCTTCTTCCTAAGGAATATTTATTAATTTTCTATTTTCTCATTCTTGCGTGCTCATCTTCATAGAAGTAAGTTTCTCCCTAAACATTCTTTCTCTAGAAGAAATGTTGTCCATCCTTTTTTTTTAAAGGAAGCAGCAAAGCACACACAATGATTTTTAGATTTAGTTCCAAGAGTCAGGTTAGCTAATCTCTGCCCTTCTGATTCAATGTAACTTGCAAAGATGATTGGACATTCACGTGAGTAGTTTGTTAGCAAGGGCATTCTCGGGAAAGGATAGATGCGATATTCTGCCCTCGCTTCTTATGCCTGGGTAGCAGTAACTTGGGAAATGGTCAGCTATTTGCAAAAATAAAGCATTGCAGTTAAGGTGGTGAAACATGAGGTTTTCAAGGTACTGAAGGCATGTGTTGTGTGTTTTCTTTTAAAAAATGTGTTTCCTTTTAAAAAATGCATGATCGTGTCAAGGAAAAGGATTGTTCTCTCCCCTGTGACTGTTGTATAGCTAAAAGGTCTGTTAATTTCCTTCTAATAATCAAACATCCATTCAAAGTAAGAACATTTCATGATAATATAATCAGTATTTAGTTGAGCCATATTTGTTGTTATGTGGCTTTGTGGAATGAAGAGAAAAAGCGTTTGGGGTGGCTAACACTTTCCATAAGCTGGGTGAAGGGAATATTTCCGCAGCGAACAATCCTTTCCTTGGGAACTTGGGTTTGGAACATCTGAATGGAAGTAGGTTGGCTGCAGTCTTGAATCTTGATCCAGGTTTTGGAGCCCAAAAAGCATTGCTTTAGATGTGGATTCCCCTCCATGCCGTGCTTCTCTCAGGCACTGAGACCATATCCTTGCATTTCATGCCTTGTTTTGGTCTTATCCACCTGTTTGCCTTTAACAGTCTTTTTTGCTTTGTCTTTGGCCCCAGTTTCTCTGTTGAGAGGCAAAGCAGTGTAGCTGCAACAGAGGAAAACCTTTGTGTGTTGCCAGATAAAGGCTCTTGTTCAGATTTTATTCTGCAGAACACAAATCCCTGTGAAACTGGCTTCCAAGTGAGACTGACTTTGCTGTGCTGAGCAGAGAGTTTCAACATGATTTTGAGATCCTTATTAGATTATTAAATAATGGCCTACTTAAATAAACTTTGCAGGTGGTCACAAGTGTAAATGGTTGTTCTGATGGTTGCAATTATCATAAGCTTTATGGCTTAAAAAGGGCATTATTTCTGGTAACTAGTCAGAGCACATGGGCAGAAACTACGTGTAGTAGTGGTTTATTAAATACTGTCCTGTCCTACCCTGCACAACCAAAGTCTAAAAGGAAAGCTACGAAGTGCGCACCGGTGTACACTGAGGTCACGGCCGTACAGACAGAGCAGCCAGCGCCTTGTGAAGCTACACAGCAAAGCAGTTAACAAGAAACTCCACCACACATTGCTCAGTGTGGTGGTGTGTGCCCGAACCCCACACAGCCATAGAAACTCAGTGGGGAAGGCTGTCCCGTGATTAGTTCAGACGGTAGGAATGAGGGACAGCTATGCTGCAGTCTGTATCTAGCTGAACAAATTTAGTTACTCAATATAGCTCAAGTAAAAGTTTTGACTGCACCATTCTTTCTTTTTTGCCACTGTTCTCGCACAGTTCATCATTTCCCTGCGTTGAATCTGGCACTGGTGAGGTTTCTGTGCAGGTGATTGTACTGGCATCTTTTGCCATGTAGGCTCTAGTCGCGTGTGCTCATGAAAGAGCCCAAGAGGCGCTGGAGATAGCGTAAGGTAAAAAGTATAACTGCGTGGCTGGGAGAGGCGTTTTTAGGGGCAAACAAGCTATGAGACGGGCTCTCAAGCTCGTGCGGCCACATCCAAAGCAGGAACATAAGAAATCTGTGAACAGGGTTTGCAATTAAATGAATTTTCTGTATACTAGAATAATTCATGTACATATTCTAGCTCACTGTGATGAGATTTATATATGTATCATATTTATGCATTATTCTATATATTAATCTATTTATTAGTTTCTATATGATACTCTTTTTTACCTAAGCCATAGTTATTTTAAAGCAGAACTTCCTGCTAGGGGTATAGACAGTACTAAGGAGAATAGCAGGGCCTGAACTTGCACCACAGCTTCACAAATACAGGTATTTTTTTACTTTCTGTCCTGACTTAAACAACCTCCTTCTTCTGGCAGCTCGCTTCCAGTCCTGTGTAACCCCTCACTTGTGAGCACACCTGGGTACAGAGCCAAGTGATAAACTAGACTGGAGAGTCAGTCTTGACTGAAAACAACTAGGAAAAAACCCCAACTTCCTTCCCCTCACAGGTGGTGGCTGGGCGAACGACATAAGCGACAGGGGGAAGATGAGATAATGCCACATAAGATGGTGCTTCAGCAGAAATAAATATTTATAATGTTATATCATTTGGAGCTCGAAAGTGCCAGCAGAGCTACTGTGGGTGCACTAGCTAATCAGGCTGAGTCCACATTGCCAGAACAGCTAAGCCTGTCTCCTTTCTCAGCCTGCACTCAACGATTTTTGCATGACATCCCAGCAGAAACCTATTGCACTTTTAGTTGGCTTAGTTTTCTGCTGACTTAACACAGAAGTAGTTCAGCCCAGAGTCACGATAACACCAGAGCTGGTGTAGGGGAGGGTGAGTTGGGACAGCCAGCAGCAAAAAAACAGTTCTGTAGATCCCACTGTTTTTATGACCATGTGCCATGACCAAGGCAAAAAAAAAAAAAAAACCCTCCACAAAATCCTCCCAAAATGTTCTGTTTATTTTTAAACCTTCCTTTCTCTCTCTGGCCTGCATTGCCTGTTTCTCTCTGCTCAGTTTGCAGCTGAAATTGCAACGTGCTGTGCCTCTTGAGTAGTGTCAATTAACAGCGATACACATAGTCTGGTTAAAAAAAAATCTTAACAGAGATTAACCGTTGAAGTTCTGTTGTGAACAGAAGGCATTCCCTGCTCTGGTTTTGTCACTGTTCCTCATTAAGTTCAAGATCACTTAGTTTTCAGGGGGGGACAAAATTTCTTGAAGCATTTTGCAAGTAGAGAAACGGTGAGAAGTTCTATAGATTTCAGAAGGCACATCTCAGGTCAGGGTGAGTGTAGGAAGGGGTGTAAAGAAATATCAGTGAGATGAGATGAAATTTAATTTGGCTGCTGATGTCTCAAATGTGTCACTAGGGACAAAGGTTTGTTGAGATACAGGCGCCTTGGGTTGCATGCAGAAATGGAGAGGACTGGACTACAGAGCCCATACTGACCGGTCACCTTTCAGGCGTGCCATGAGGGTAGAGTGCTTTGCAATCGCTGTTTGCTTCTGTGGGCTTGTGTGCAGGCAGCCTCGTAAGAACAGACAGGAGATATCAATATTCCGAAAAAATGGACTGGGAAATTTTGGTAACTTTATGAACACAGAGTACAGCTAGTCAGTCCTCGTTACATGTCTGGTACTCATAGTGTGGTCAGGAAGAGGTAATCACTTAAATATTGTGACATCTCTCCTTCTCATTCTTCCTGTGATGGCTTAATGCAACAAAATACCCTGTAAGACTCAGAGTTCCTTCTCTGCATCATTCAGATTGTTTCTTAATTTGCTGTTCAGGTGAGTAGAAAGGATGAACTGTTCGGATTTTTAAGTCAGTGAATGCAGGATGCCCAAGAGGTGTTTTGAAGGCTTAAAGGATGAAAGAAGAGGCATGAGCATTCATATTTGTCAGTGTGTCAGAAATAATTGCAATAAACAACTCAGCAGATTTCCCCATCCATCTCTGTAATCCCTTGAAGACATTTCAGCTGAGGAAAGATGTTGTTGTAAATCAGAAGAAAAGTGAAGTCACAGTATGTTTTTGGAATCCTAAACCAAAGTCCTTCTGAAGTTTGTTTTTCAGGCTTGGTCTATATGTTGGTGGTTGCTTTCTTTCCTACTTTTGATAAGCATATCCCGTTTAACACTGAGAGCATGTGCTAGGCAAGGTCAAATGTGACTTTGTCTTTCCTGGTGTCTTATCTGGTGACAAGGGGACCCTTATTGCAAGCTGTTGGTGCCTTTCTTATAAAAAAGGTTCACTTTCTGTTTCTTTCTTCAGTTGATCCAATTGGTGTAATTGGAAAGACTTTGACACATGTTTTTAATGGCATAAACTGAAGTAGGAGCAGTAAATATTTATTAGCTAGGTAACTGGCTCTTTTTTGTGTGGGTACTCTTGCTAGAGTTGTTTAGTTCACAAAATTGTGCTACAGAGTATCAAAGAGCAGACATTGTATAACAATACTATAAACCACCTTATGACAATTGGGTTTAATACACTAAATGAAGAATCTTCAGTAGATTTTTGTTTTTAATGTCATAAGACACTTCAAACTTGTTTCTTAGTAGTAATCTTTATCCAAAAACAAAAGGAAATAAAACCCAAATACTTTGGCTAAACCTATTTTGGCACCAACAGTACATGTGATATTATTACATTTAAATGTTGTGTTCTGGGATTTATTTAATTTTTCGTTGTTGTTGCTCGATACCACTAGAAGGTTCATCATGCGGTGAACCTCCAGAGCACTTTCATTTTTAAGATTCTGTCCAGACTTTTTTTGTCTTCTGTTATTTCACTTCTGAATTCTTCACTTATTATTTTCACAAGAAACAAACTAACGTGATTGTATTCCGATATTTTGCTCCTTGAACCAATGTGTTATTTCTTGCTTAAGTGTTAAAGCAAAGCTAAAGGTTTCATGGTACAAGGTGGTTGACAGCATTATCAGCATAGGCGTTACTGGTGTTACACTCAGAAATGGGTGTGCTACAAACTAGATAAGGGATGTTTGAAACGTTATAGTGTTTCCTCTGATCCTATTCACAGTCAGCTGCTCAGGCAGCTCTGCTCAATGGGGCTGCGGCCGTGGGGCGTCAGGGAGGAAGGTGACGCTGTGCTGATATTACTGCAAGGTTCTTAAAATCATGGTGTAATAATAAAGGATACAGTGCTACCACAAACTGCAAAATAAGCTACCATTACTCCTGGAAGATCTGTAAATCTTTATTTCTGCACGTTTGCTGAGATAAAGGTGAGTTCCATTTCTTTTGCCTGTTGTAAAGTAGAAACAAAACAAAACAAATCTTTTATTGTTCCCTTTTGCTTTTAAGCTCAGCAAATTTTCTTACCAGAAAGCTGGAAAGATGTTGTGCAACACCTTTTCCTTCCCTGACAGGGACAGAGTTCCTGAAAGCTGAGCTTGCTTACTGCCTTCTCACAAACAATCTGGGTGCAAATCCTGCATCCCTTGCTTATGGATTGCTGCCACCTGAAAGTCAGGTGACAGCGAGTTAAATGACTCTCCACTGCAGAATGTGCTTAAAACAGTCTTGAAATAGTTTATGAATTGTTATGCCAAATGAGGATCAAACCTTTTCTCATACCTTTGTGTGTTCAGAGTCATAGAATCAGACTGGTTTGGGTTGGGAGGGACCTCAGAGCCCATCTAGTTCTGGCCTCCTGCAATGGGCAACAACACCCTCTACTAGCCCAGGTTGCTCAACCTGTCTTTGGGAACATTCTGAATGACCCCACATTTTCACTACAGAACTATTGTGATTTTTTTTTTCTTCTGACAGTTCTGATCTTCAGGATAAATTGCAAAATAAAAGCTTTTTAGAAGGAAGATTGGGTAGAAGGAGCTGTCCTGAATGATTTTATGTGTCAGGAAGCCTTCTAGCATTGACATTGATATTACATGTCACCGTATTTCAGAGTTGAATTAATTTGGGAGTTTATCAATTATGCAAAGCCCAATTCCAAACTGAAAGTTGATATTGACTGTGAACTATTGAGTTATGTCTAACTAGTATTACATTTCTCATAGAAAGTGGTGTTTTGTCCAATGAGGAGAGATGCCAAATTTTGAAGAGAGGAACTCCCAAATTATGGATTGTATTGTACTGAGGTTTTTACCTTCTTCCCTTTAAAGAAAAAATATGTCTCCAGAGTGTTAGAAATTCACTTGGCATTCGCTTGCTACAGAATGTATTTGTAAGTGTACATTTCACAAATCTGCTGTTGATATCCAGAATGATGAAGGGCACTTTACAGAATAAAAGAACATGTTATTATAAATCATCAGCCATTGAGCTGAGTTTTCTGCTTTATCTAACAGGCATATCAGATGATCTCCTTCATAAACTGACTGAGCTCCAGTTTAAAACTAGCTAGGATTTTTAAGTCTTGCTGCTACAGATGGTAAGCTAGCTGGATTTCCATGGCCAATTTGGACCCATTCATTTATCCTTACATCAGTCACCTTTTTTTTTTTCTTTTTTTTTTTCCTTCTCATTTTCCATACATTGCTCATTCTGTGATTGAGTTAGTACTAATAGGCTCCCAGACTCTTTTCTGATGTTTGCAGGTATGAATTTTCTCATGATTTTTGTCATTAATCTCCAAAGGCAGTGGCTATTTATTGATAACTTGCATTCTGTTTCTTTTAATTTTTTTTCTAAATGCCACAGCAGTATTTTTCATGTGGGATATACTAATTCCTCTACACATTTACAGTGCTTTTAAACTTTGGCATCTCCAGTGAAGTACATCAGTGTTACTCAGACTTTCTGCTGAGGTACTTAGGCAGATAGTAGACAGCCCTCAGGCTGGTCATCATTCCTGTCCTATTCTCCTATTATGGCAGTCTATTGTATCTCAGTCACATAATAATCTTTTTTTTTTTCCCTAGCCTTGCTAATCCATTCCTACATATTACTGTGGCAGGTATTTTTTCCTGAGGGCCACATTGGTAAGATGTTGTCACATTTTTGATACTGGAGCAATGTTTGTATCTGGCATAGCCTGCCTCTGGTAGGCAGAGGTTATATTTCTTTCTTATCTCAGTTTTCTTTAAAATTATTATTTTCATTAAAATCTGTTTGAAAACCGTTAAGTAGTCACATTTCCCCAAACTCCTCCTTCATTTCTTCTCTTCTTGCATTACTTCTACTCTTACATTACTTAAATGCAGGTTTTGCTAGTTTTCAGATACAAGGCATCAAGAGAACAGGAACTTATTTAGAATGCCGATACATGCTCCCTCCCCCCATCCCTGGATTTTTGAACTTCATTATTTACTCTTCGTTAAGAGTAATGTATTCAGTTCTTTTGTATTTAGGGGTTTTATTTCCATCATTAATATATTATGGAAACCTCAATTTATTAGCTTCCACTTTTTAATCTGTGTGGCTGAAGATCCTTGTAATTTGTTTTAATTTCCTTTGCAGCCTCTGACACGCTGGTATAGCAACTCTGTGTAATTAATAGTTACGTGTCTTCTGCTCAAAAAGGCCACCCTGAAGGAAAACAAAACTATGTATTTGGCTACCTTTCCTCCTAGACACCAGGAGTTACCACTATCCTCAGACCAGATGTCATGTGAGAGACCAGGCATGTTAATTAGCCCATAAGGAGGAGTTTGAACTTATGGGTGAAGTGATTTCAGTGTGAGGAAAGCAATTTAAAACATAATGACATGTTAGTAAGTAATGAAGAGATAGCGTGGCCTTGTATGGTTGATTTCAAGTTTTGTAAAACTTTGCTGGTGCATGGATGCTGCTCTGTGCCTCACTGGCAAAGGAATGAAATGGTTTTCTTACAGACTAAGAGCTGTGGTGTGGCATGTGTGTGTAGGGGGAGGGGGTCGTGTGTGCTGAATGGTGTTGCACTGAGCTGGCTAGGCCAGAAACAAGTGGATATCCGGATGTTTGTGCCTTATTTGAGAAAGCCATGCTTTGTTTTCTTCATATGGATTTTCAGAGCAGAAGAGGGACGTAGTGAGATAGTGCTTGGGTTGGGAATGCATGCTGGGGGGCATTTGCCATGATGACAGTGGGGAGGCAGGAAGGGTGGTGTGTTCCTGCTGGCTGGCAACTGGAGCAGGCTGGCTCCTGAGGAGATGGTGTCTTGGGGAGACCTGGTCCTTCTCCTCTTTCTTGCCTGGTACAGGATGAGGAGACAGAGATGCCGAGTCCATCACTTAGCACCATCAGCATGTGTTCTCTGACTGAGAACTCCTGGTCTTGCACACAACAGGAGGTGTGTTACATCTTGTTGCCACCTCCATTCTTGACTAGCTTAGTGGTCTACACAAGTAATCCTCAATGCCTACATATGTAATCTCATATTTCCCAGTTTGTTTCTTCAGTTTATAAACTTTCTTAAGGGTAAGAACTGTGTCTCCATAGCAAGTGGGAAGATACCAACCACTACAGTAGTCAAAACTTTAAGGTAATAGGGCTTTTGTGGAGCCATGGCAGCTGCCAGTACTTGAACATGTGTCAGGAGTTTACTGACAAGCTGATGTGGTATTTTAATTCACTGTATGCTGACCTCTTCTGAAATATGTTAGAACTTAACATAACTCTTTCCTTTGTCAATGACATTCATAAATTATAAGTATGGAGTGTACAGCAGTTAAAGGCCATCCATTATTTTCAGTCTCAGGACAGTTATCCAGGGGTAAAAATAGATAGGAAGGATCTGCCATTCATTCAGAAAATAAAGGCACTGCCCAGTTCCTGATAAATTAAATACAGTTCTACAGAGTAGAAACTGATGACATTGCAACTTCTGACCTATTTATTTTCCCTTCCCTCACCAAGTTAGCAGTCTCACCTAGTTTTAAAACTCCCAACTCATAAGAAGCAAACACGCAGTTCCTTTTGTTCTTTTGTTACCTACTGGTTGTGGAGCTTTTGTTTATAAGAAGGAAAGAACCAGAGGTTAAAAAAATACAAACAATAAAACATCATATATGCTAGGAAGTCCTCTTAATTCATCACTTGGCAGATGAAGTAAAAGCAGGCTCCCTAGCTAACAGCATTATTTTTGCTTAGGGTTATTTGGCAGAAAATCCATCATCCTCTCTCCGTTTATGAGTATTTCATATTGACTTACACCCTTTAGCAAGGGTCAGTAGGGTAGAGTACGCATAAAGAGTTCAAGTCCCAATTCAAAGACTGAATTTTAATCGTAGTGGATGGTTTATTTTTAATATAATTTGAAAATGAAAGCTCTTTATTAGATTTTTTTGTTTGTTTTACTGGCTTTTTGATACTGAAATCTTATGTTCTTTGTATGGACTACTTGCATAAGAATTAGGTTTGTTCAGACATTTCCATCATGCTGGAAAAAACGTCTTGTGCTTTTTGATTTTCTGGGTCATTGTTCTGAATGTGCAGGCAAGAGTACTTTGTTTTCCAAAAGCTTTGATAATTGAAGTTGTTAATAACGTAACANGTGAAATATGGTAAGGGCATAAATAAATATATATTTCCATTTTTTAAGATAGTAATTATAGTTGGCAGAGTTTTAATATAGTCTAGTACAAGTTTATATTTATCAGATTTGATTTTCTGTTTTGCACTGGTATTCCATAAACACTAATGCTGAAAGCTCAGTTAATAAGTGTTTCAGGGAGAACTATTCAAAGCCACATTGTCTTTGGGATGAGAACTTTGAAAGTTTTCTTCCCATCCTCTGCTGCCCTCTCTACCAGCCCAGTTGAAATAATGTCATGGTCTGGGGAATAGGAAGGTTAAGATATATCATTAATTGTTCTCAGGACAAAAGCACACATGCAGTTCGTTTCTATGCTTTTTATTTGCAGGTGGGTTTTTGTTTTGCCTCATAAATTTTGTGAAGTGTACTGTGGTAAGACAATATAAAAGAAATATACTATGATTTCTCAGAATGTATGCTGAGAAATTGTAGAGTGTTTTTTTTTTTTTAAATTTTAGAACAACAAAACACGTGTTAATTGTCTGCTGGGAACTTCTAAATCATTTTAACAGAAAATAGTTACTTCTTGAAAACAGAAATTAACTATGTTTACATGTCTAATTTCATGACTAGTGGGATTAGTTTTAAAGAAAAATATCCAATATTCATTACTAGATGCATATACATATTTCTAAGCCATTTCTAAAGATGTTCATTAGATTGCAAAGAACATGAGGTTACATATGGCCAGTATGATTTGTTAATGGGAAGAGTGTTGCTTTGGCAAATAGCCAAAGTGCTTTTGCAGGTCAGATGTTGACAGTATTTGAAAGTGTTTGGAGACTGTTCTCTGATAGTAAGAAATAATACATTAAAAGAAAAGATTAATATCCTAAATGGTGTATTGGGTTCAAGCTTCGTCATTTTATTTTTTCAGTTTTATATAACTGCTGTGTAATTGATTTAGTCTGATTAAGACTGAGAAGACAGATTAGATTAAAATACAGTAATAGAAAATGTTAGTTACAACTATTATGAAATTTTGGGTGGCCTGTCTGGTTTTTATGTGGTAGATCTTTTTTGTTGTCCCCTTTATCCTTGCTTCGCTATGCTGACAGCTTTATTGAAGCTGACAATCTCAAAACTTCCATTTTCCTTCCTGCCATAATAGGGCTCATGCTTGTAATGTGTCTTCAGCTTAGCCCCAGCTGCGAGCTCTGGGGGTGAATGAAGCTTCAGGGACAGAGACTATGCTTTACATGCATGAGGATGCTGCATCTATCGGCTGCCTCCATCCACTGCATCTCAGAGCTCCCAGGAGGCCAAGTAACAACTTCATAAATCAAGGGTTGCAGGTTCAGCTTTTCCTGCAGCCAATTAGGAATTCGGTGTGTGGTTCGGGGTCCTTCACTGCATGAGGAGTGAGAAAGCGCACTAATGCGGGGGAGGGACAAGGACGAAGGAGTGACTGAGATGACAAGATGATGGGCAGATATGAAGAGGAACAAAAAAGAAACTCAACCCAACAGACTAATAATTTATAAACTGTAGTAAAAGGGGGTCCACTAATAATGTAGAAATATTTCAGAAATGGTAATGAGTAGTTTGCAGTGGCAGTTCTGTTGCCTTGATTACGTGAATTGTGGTTAAGAGGAGAAATTCACAGTATTAAAGAATTGCTTCGTCATCAGCAGTTGAAAGGTTTTGGCTTGTAAACTATCAGAATTATGGATTGGTTTGATTCTGGTTTTGGTTGTGTTCTTAATTGGAAAATCCATGTAGGAAAATCCTTCTCCACGTGGGATTTGTTGGTGTGTGACCTTAGTACCTTCACTCTCCTCAGTTTGTAATTCTTTCTATAAGATGGATTACACATATGCACACACATATGGTTCAACAGACACAGTTATTTTCTGCAGCAATTTTAACCAGCTGAGTCCTTTTTCCTCATCCAAAAATTGTAGAGGAAACAGTAAATACATATTAATAAGTTTGACACAAGCCATTAATCTTCCAGTAGAGGTTCAAATACAAGCTTTGTAGAGTTTATTTTAAAAACTTAGGTGATTACAACCAAACTAATGTCTATCTGCAAAAGGTATTGGAGAGATGACTCCCGAAAAGCTTCCACAGTTTCCAGGGTTGCTCTTGCTGCATTTCTCCATGCATGCAGCCATTACATTAAGCTTGTGCAGCACAGTGAACCTTACGTGCCAGATACTTTTACTCTTGTCTGCTCTTCTGTGGCTTACCGTGCACATTCTCCCTGCTAGGCAATTTTTCCCCAACTCCTAAAATACTACTAACAGTAACTGGCGCTTTCTCCATGGAAAGTCATTGTGTGTATTGGTATCTTAAATTCTGTATCTGTTTGGAACCTAGATCATGCTCTCGGTAGAATTTCCACTAGAACAGAGGTCTGCAACTCTTATAGAGAGATTTACAGCCTTTGCATCAGATGTTTCATTGGGCCATTTTTTTCATTAAGACACATACCACTACTACAGTGCAATATTCTTCCAGAGGACGTATAGCAGGAGATGCTCTTTCCCATTAATTTCTAAAGCATGGCTCTGGAGTTTTGTCAGGAATAGTGGTGCTGGTGTCTCTTCCCAGGCCAGTCAGGAAGGGAAGGCATTCTGTCTCTCCACAAAAATTAAATGCAATAAAATAAACCCTGAACCTTTTCCTCCTCCTTAGAGGAAAAGTGTTTTCATAATAAGCAAGCACTCTCCAGGATTTTAGTAGGGCAGAGGGGGGAGTACTTCTCAAAATGTGTGCCTTGGTGAAGGGTCTGGGGGAGTTTTGACAGGGCGTCAGCCCAAGGCAAATAGCTGCATGCGATATGGGGGTAGGCTTACGCTGCCGTGATTGATGATTCTGTGCCTGGCATGCCTCGGGTGATTGCGCCAAGTGACAGGAGCATTGATCATCCTGATTCAGCGGCAGCTCTTTGTTGTGTGGTACCCGACGTAGCCTCAGCAACACCACTCTCCCACCATCTGTGCAGCAGAGACGCTTTTGTTTGGTGATGAGGGCAAGGAGGAGTGCGTGGGACTGGCAGGGTGGTTTCCTGGCCTTGCCCCTTCTCGCGGCCATGCCCATCTGAAGGCGTGCAGGAGTGCGCGAACACAGCAGCATGGCGTGGTGATGGCTGGTTAAATGGATTTTCCCTCAGAATTGTGAAAGTCTCTCAGGCTGAAAAAAGTTCTGTACTTTGCATTCTCTACTTGTATCATCACTCATTGCCTGATGGTATTTTTGCCCCTCTTTAGAAAGTATGTCATCTTCCAGGGCACATGCTGAAGTGGTGTTCTGGCTTGAGTATAATTTCCTTTGTGTCCCCTGTTTCCTTTTTCATGAATCAGTCGATCTGGGTGCTAAGGCAGGTGTTACTTCACGGCTATTTAAAATGGATAGAACATTTCGCAGGAAGGGATCTTCAGGCACTCTGCTTGCCTCCTGAAGTCAGTGGTTTTCAGATGCTTGTGACATGACTTCTCAAAGCACGTTCGGAGCCCATTTTCTGTAGCTCTTTCAGGGAGTGCAGGAGGAGCTACAACCTGAGAGCTCAGTAGAAGGAGCTTTGGTTTGACAAAGGGTGGTACTTGGGGTGGGAGCTTCAGCCAACTGGGTCTTTTACCAGTGAGAGAAAATGAGAGTCTGGTAGTAAGATACCCAGAGAGACACATGGTTGTGGTGTGATGACGTTTATTTTAAGAATTTAGGGTAATACTGTGGGTTCCCTAAGTCAATATCGTCCTTGCAGTTTGGACCTGTGGAAGAATAGCCTTAAATGAAAGTCTGTCAGTGCTGCTGTTACTTATTCCTTCCATGCAGCTCCAAATAAAAATGTGAGGTTTTAATTATGTAATTACCAGAAGGCTAATAATTTTTTGCCAAAGGCCATGATGATCTCTTTAAGTATGAGATAATGTAATTGCCTTATTCCTGTGCCATTAATTGTACTCCATTTTAAAAATGTGGTCATCTGTCTTCTGAGCAAATGATACTCTCTTACCTCAGAGGAAACGTGCTGTGAATGGTGAAAGGATGCAACCTAAAATTCACAGTTCTTTTCTTCATTTTTTTTTCTAGTTAATATTGTAACAGAAGGTGGTTAGAAAAGGCAAAATATATTTGTATATTTGGTTAGTGTATTCACCTATGCATTACAATTCATGTCCAGGTCCAGTACTTAGCCCACGAATTATGTGTCTTTACATGACCATAGGACTCAGGAGTTAAGAGAAAGCAGCTGTAAAACCCAGCAGGTTTAGCAGGGGGATTCAGAGAAACACATAGCCTGCAAAGCCACACACAGCTCACTTTATTTCTGTTAGAATGAGTTGCTTGTGGTTTGTAAGACATCTTCAGGTTTTTAATCTCTAGTAATAAATCTAAATTACGAGCTCATTACTAGTGAGCTGTGAGAAGATGTCAAATTTTACATTCAAAATACCAGAGTATGGTTTGACGAGGTGGCTAGGGATGAATTAAGTTTGCCGCTGTTGAAATGTGTCTCCCTTCCCCTGCTTCTACTTGTCTGCTTTTGCTGCTTGTTTGAACATGTTCAGACACTTGTCTGGTCTCACTCAAGCTGATTCAAATCTAAGCCAGTGGGAAAAAAACCCCAACACTTTTTTTGTTGTTGTTCTGTATTTTTCTGTTTGTTTGATTTCTTGTTAGCAAATTCCAACAGTTTACCATTGAGTTAGACCTGTGCCAAAACCAGTGGTAAGTCTGGGGAGCAGCGGGGGGAAGGCAGAGGCATTCAGAGGGCACAGGAATTGCCCTTTCAGCAAGGCAGCATGCTCACTCGGGTCTGCCCTTATGTTAAACCATGCCCTAAATTGGTGCTTTGCAGGCAGGAATCGCTGCAGTTGCACTTCAGTGTCTTTTCAAGGG
>VXBZ01007020.1:50476-161077 GCA_013399135.1 Heliornis fulica | reverse complement strand
GGGGGGGGGGTGCGAGCCGAGCTATGGAGATGTGCAGAGCATGCTTTCTGTCACACAGTGCCACTCCTGTCAGCTCCCAGGGTTCTCTTCCCTGATTCCCCCCCTCTGAATTTCAAGTCCTACATATGATGCAGCACACACATGTAAGCAGGCCAGTAAAACCCACGGAGAGGAATTGTGTCCTTCCTTGTGAGAGACTCGAGATTTAAGAGTTATCCTCGGCTGTCTGGCGTGTAGTAAATAAAGTGAACACTCTGCTGGGTTTTGTTGCTTTTTTTGTCTCCAGCCTTGGGAATAATCGGTATGAGTCATCGTGCCTATTCGTTTGTTTAATGTATGGGATGCTCTTGGAAAGTTAAGAGCGATTGGTATTTATAGCAAGTAACCATGAGAGGTTATGCTATAACCTTTAGCTTCTCATTTAAAGCTGATCTGCATTTCACTGGTAAAATTTATCACTTACGGAGAAATAAATGTTTCTGAGCTTGTTACAGGGTCCGAAGGGAATCAGCACTTAGCTGAAGTGTGTTCCTGGAAGCTGAGGTCCCCGCATAGCCCTTGGTGCCAGGAGGCAGTGGCAGGCAGCTGACACCTCTTTGGAGGAAGACAGCATGAGTTGAACTGCCCCTGTCACGGGGTATGATAGCCAGGTACTTGAGTGTAAATGTGTTCTCAACTGACATATTTTGTTTATGAGTGGAAATTGAAAATTTCCAGTTGTTTCTTTTCCCTCCAAAGAAACGTATGTTAGGAGAGGTCTTAAGCAGTAGAGCTTGAGTTTTGTGCTTGGTGGGTATGCTGGTGGGACCAGAAACCAAGCATTTATAGTGGATCTCTGGGGGTGCTCATGCGGGTGGGCTGCACTCCCTCTATGTTTGGAGAGACTTCCATGCAGAGGGTCTACTATTGAACATAACCTCATGTAATCTGCTTTCTGAAAATAACATTTATTTGGGTCGTGACTCCCTGTGGAAGAAAATCCATTAATTAGGTGTGAGAAGTGTGATCCTTTTGGCTTAAGAAGTCAGGACTGCTGTATTTGCCAGTTCAGCTGAAAGCATGGGTTGGTGGGTATGGTTGCACACCTCCAGTGCCCATAACCTCTCCAGAACACATGCTGCCCTGGCATCTGTCTCTATCAAAGAGTGAAAAGTGTGTGTTGTCTCCAGTGAGGAGGTAAAAACTTTGATAGCTGATTCAAACCCTTTTCTTCGTGGCGTGGAAATTGTTCCGCATGTGTAGTTTTCTGCTGGACTTTGAGTCCAGCAGTGGTAGCAGCAAGTGCCCATGTTGCATGCCATCTGAGAATGCGTCGGAAGAAAAATGAGCAGGAAAACTCCCTCTGTTAGGCAAGAAGGGGGAAAAAAAAAAAAAAAGAAAATATCTGTTACATTCCAAAATCAGTCATAATAATGGAAGTGCACATCAGATAAATTGGCAGAGTCAGAATGGACAAACATCTGGTTTATTCATCCCTACCTATACTAACAAAAGTATGATATCCTGTTAGATAAATCACTGATCATCCTGGTTTATTTTGGCAATTGTGCACCTTGGTATTTTTGACTGAAACAAGAACGTATCAGTACTTTACAGCTAGCATGCCTCCAGCTCCAGGTTCACAGTACATGTGCTTCTGTGACTTTGAACTCTTCTTTTCCTGAGTTTACCCGCAGACAGCTGCACCAGAACAGATATGTTTACATGGGGGGAGTAAATGGCGGCGTGCAGCTCAGAGTTTCCATTTCCTTTTACATTGTTCAGGAATCCAGACTCAAAATTTGTGTCCTAAAAAATTTGCCTCGTGTACGCATCTGACTTGGCCCTTCCTAGTACAAATGTTTTATTTTCACATTGATTTGTTGATAGAAAAGGCTGACTAGGGAGAAGCTACTTTCACTGGAAGTTAGTCTCAGTTTATGTGAAGTTCAATTGTGAGTGAAATGTCTTTTAAAGAATTCTAAACATCATTTTCTGTAAGGCTTTTAAGCAGTATGTAAATGTGAGGCTAATTTGGAACCACTTAATGCAGCTGTAGCATGATAGATGTATTTTTTTAGGCAGAGAAAAATTACATTTTGAATTAAGCGTGACGATGAAATCTGATTAGCTGCTTAAACCATGACACTGACTATTTAAGCTATTGTCATGCACAGGTGATAAAATATTCCCAGATGTGCTTGGCAAGGCAGTAATTCTATGAAGAGGTTATGGTAATTAAAAACAAGAAACAAAACCATCAGAGTGATTTGTTCATTCGCCCGAACCCCCTGAAGTGGAATTAGAGGCTTCAGTGAAGATCATCAGTTGTTCTGACTTTACACCAGCCAGACTTCTCATCATTTCTATTGCCTAATTCCACGTTTATGAGCTTTTCCTTCCCCTTTTGTACCTATTTTGGTTATTTTGGGCTCTTCCTCTGAACAAAAGCTATGCTTTATTGGTTATTTTGGTAGCTGAACTGAGGTCGATGCTATATAAATGACATATAGGAAGACCTCTAGTAATTCTGTGTTGTGTTTTGCCTACTGTTGTTCTGAAACAAGATTCCCTAGTTACTCTGATGTGTTAGAATGAGCCTAGCTTTTGGTCACGCTCACATGGATCTTTTATGAGAAGAAACAATTTGAACTTATTGAAACGTTGTGATGTGGTTTGCTTCTGATCTGTGTGTGTATATGAATTGCTAGGTTTGACCTATGGCCTGCTATTAAAAGGAATGTAACGGTAATGCACTGCTGGCACATGAAATTTTAATCTTTAATCTTCATTCTAACATTCCTTATGATACTTGGGCTATAAAATTGAAGCATAAAATCAAACAGTGGAGTATTTGTAGAATTAGGTTTTGTGCTTTATGTGACCATGCAGTGTGAAAGTCCAGAGACCTGTACTTGCTGAAAATTGCACCCAGAAAATAACCTTTTCATTCTTGTCCAGGTCATTTTCCAGTCCTACCAGTGCAAGAAAGGAATACAAAATGAAAAGCAAGGCCATGACTGTAAGATCTCTCATCTGGGTTAGCATATGTTGCCGTGGGGTTGTGTCCCAGGCTGGAAGTACAAATACCTGTATGTTCTCTATGAGCTCACTAAAGGCAAATCATTTACCTCCTTACTTTCATTAGAAATGCTCTATTTGTGGCCGGGAAATCAAAGCAACCAGATAATGACATGCCAGCATCATTTATTACATACCCCCTACCTGCTTGCATGGCAGAAGAGGTTTTGACAGGAGGGGAGCTGTAGCTGGGCAAAGACTCTGTTTAGGCAGGTGGTAGTGTTGGCACCATAGACTTCCCTTCAGTCGAGGTACAGCAGACCGCATCTGCTTAGGTAGATGTGTGTTCCCAAGATCTTCATCAGTTCACCTGTCACTGCCTGCTGTTGACAAGTCATGTATGCGAAATGATAACTGAAATAAATGAACACTGGTATTACTTTAGGTTTCTGTTGCTACGTGTAAAGTTATTAGCTGTTTTATCTCATAATCTCTAAATGCAGACCAGCTTGAAACTCGCCATTTAAAGTCTGTGTTTGTTTTTCATTAATGCTTTCATTTGAAAGCGGGAAACAATCTGAAAATAATTGCATTAAAGTGTTTCAGCACAAAGATTTTAAAAATAATAGCTTGGCATATTGCTCTGTCTTCTCACAATTTCTCGGAGGAAATAAAACGGAGTTAGCTTTTTACTACATCCTGCTTCCTTCCACACACTGGAAAAAGCACTGACATCCCTTTCCTCCACTTCAAATGAAGAAATCCCACTTTCCATGCCGTAGCAATTGCTCTTGGGTGCTGGCTAGCTTTTCAAACGTCAAGAATGCGTTCGTGTTGTCCTGGCAAATGTGCGGTTTTGCCCTCAGTAACAAAGGAAAGCGTTACCAAGGGTAGCGGAATATGCACAACCATCCAGATACATGCCCCCGTGCAGCTTTCCTGGGCGCTTGCCCCGGCCTCTCAGACTGCGTGAAAGGTGTCGAGCACATCCCTGGGAGTGCTGAGGTGCTGTGTGTGCTGTTTCTGTACTCTCTGGAAGCCTGAAATCTCTGCTTTTCTCTCACTGAAAGGTGGACTTGCAATCCCCCTTTCTCTAAGGAGAACTGACCCTTGGAAAGGCTTGGCATGAAAAGGATTAGCTCCCTGGAAACTTTGGAAATGTTAGGAGGCTGCTATGTGTATACACTGGCAATCTCCATAACAGACAAATTATTTTCCCACCCTCTCAAGTACATGGTAGTTTATCTGTTATTTATATTAAAGATTGATCATGGTTATATATTACTGACTCAGAGTTCTCATTAATCATACTGTGCCACATAAGAGGCTGGAGCAGAAGAATAGGGGTTACTGGAAAGCAGACGTTTGATCCCTGGCTCTGCTTTCAATATGACTTATCCTGACATTAGCTTTGTTCCTGTGAACAATTGTGTTTGTGTTCTTTTCTTTTTTTCTTTTTCTTTTTTTTTTTTCCTCCGTGTATGGTGTGTCTGTTTTTCTCAGGGCTATTCAGAAAAAAAAAGTAAAATATATACTTATTTCAGTGATTTTGGAGGATGTTAATCATGACACTTGCCATGTCACTATGCAAGAGGTCCCTGCTCCCCCTGCATGCCCACCCCCTTGTTTGTGAGCTCTTGCTTCCTCCCGCAGCCCCAGCAGCCATTTCCTCCCTCTGCACAGATCCACGCAGGCGATTGTTCAGCCTGTGCAAAGCGAAGGGCTGGAAAAGGACCGGTGGGGTGAGGACAAATGCGCAAAGGCTGGGACTTCCTAAAGAGCCTTGGCTGCCAACAGAAAGAGACTTTCTCCCACAGCGTCAGAGCTGATCTGCACCTCCTCCTCTTTGACCCTGCCAAAGGTTTCCAACCCTGAAATGTTCAGTCAGCTTTTTGTGGTCCCATTCTAAGCATCAGAGTTAAAACTGCTGGTGAGAGGAAGAGAAAAAAAAGAGGGATTTTACTACTATTTGTAAGCTGGTTATGGGGGCACGTTACCAGCTCTGCTCAGAGTCAGGTCCAGGAGCCTCTGGACCAAAGCTGTTTTTCCCACCTGGACTTGTTTGGCTAAAAATCCTTTCACATCTTCCAGAGACACACATCAATCCCAAGTCTTTGGTGTGTTCTGATAGGAAATAGCTGCGTTGGCAAATTTTCAGCCAACAGAAATCCCTTGAATTTTTGAATTGCTGTGTGCTTGTGTTTGCCTAATAAAAATAAATTATTTTGATTTTAAAAGAGGCAATTAAAATAATTGATATTTTTCAAATCAGAGCAAATTAGTTCTGAAGAGACTTTCATAATTTATTACATTTTATCTTCTCTCTTATTTGTAGCTCTGCTAAAAATACTTTGTGAGGCATATTTTGCACAGATCTTTTTCCTGAGTCATGGTACATCAACTTCTGACTTCTTTTGGTGCAAAGTCCCATTACAGAAATCACTGTTAGAGAGTACCTTGAACACTGAGACATGACTGTAAATGATGTTTTGTGTTTCTAATTAAACATTTGCTCGGCAAAGGCAAGAGATAATCAGAAGTTCTGCAAACCTAGGAGAATTTAGATCTGTTAATTATGATAATCAGAAGTTCTGCAAACCTAGGAGAATATAGATCTGTTAATTATGATGAAGGCACAGCTTCAGTGAAATCAAGGGAAGAGGAATATTGTAGCGAAGTCTTAAGTCCATAAGAATTTTAAACTTTTTAAATAAATACAATTACACAGAAATGGCTATTTGGGAGTACTAGATGTTACTAAAAGACTTTGATTACAGCTGATTTGGATATCTTGGGGTTTTTTCCCCATGTGACTACTTTTGATGACATAGTGTATGTATCAAGAATAAGAGAATTTATTTCTAAGTTGGGAATAGTTTTTTAATCAGCCTCAGTAATGTAAATAGACCACTATTTGAAAGTTCATTGAAAACTCAGTACTGGTGTATATTTAAGTGCACTGTATGCTAAAGTAGAAATATCCCCCAGTGTTTAACCAAAAGCATGTTTTATGTGTGGTTTTGTTTTGGTTTTTTAATGTTTAACAGTAACTGAAGCTGGCTTTGGTGCTGACATCGGGATGGAGAAATTCTTCAACATCAAATGCAGAGCATCTGGCTTGGTTCCCAGCGTGGTTGTACTTGTTGCCACAGTGAGAGCTTTGAAGATGCATGGTGGTGGGCCAAATGTAAGGTTTTGCACCTTTCTTGGAAAATAAAACTGTCGTTTTAAACTTGTCATTTAAAACTTGTCAAAAATAAAACTGCTTAAACTGTGGTTTAAGCAATATTTGGGGTAGCTTACAGGTCAGTATTTAGATATCCCTCCTGAGTTACCTCATTATATAGAGGCAAACTCCAAAGCTAATACAGGAATGGGAAGGCACGAATGAAAGAAGAGTGTTGAAAAATCTCTGAAGTAGTACTAAATCTTACAGAGGGAGGGAGGTTTGTTTACCTGAAAGAAAAAATCCTGCTATAATATATATACACACACACAGACACACACATATACATATATTCCTGTCCCTGCGTATTGAAATAGTGTGACTAAAGTAGTCACAGCCTGGGAAAGCTGGCAGCAGACATCAAATAGAAGTTTGGGTTGCAGTATGTGAACAGAAGTGGGGAACATTGTTAGGGAAGGTTTAGAAGTTTCTCTCACTGAAATATTAGGACCCCCTTTCTGTCCTTTTAACGTGCTCAAGTTAATTCCCTCAGGGATGCTAAGGTGACTGATAAAATTGTGCAAGTGTCTTCCCAGTGTACCAGAAATCACCAATGTTTGGTTGGAGTTTTTTTTGCTATTTAAGTCAGGAAGAGACCTGTGCAATTTACCGATTGTAGAAGTACTCCTCAGTCATATAATCAGATTGGACTCACTAGTCAAGACACTGAACTCCTAAAAACATTTTCATCTGTCCAGCAGCATTTAACTGAGTGATACTGCTGGGGAAACAGTGTCACTGGGTGAAAATACCAGTGACCTGAGTCACTACCTGTATCTTGCTACACCAATACAATAGGTGGTGTAGCTATTCTCCATGTACTGGTGTAACTTGGAATAATACAGAAGCTGCAGTCAATCTGATGTTGTGCGCAATGTATGTGTAGACTGGTAGTATAGAAAGTAAGCAGAAGTGCACTTCTGACCATTTAGTTTTATGACAAGTGTCAGTCTGTGATGACTTTGGTTGTTTATTGTTCCAGGTAACTGCTGGTGCCCCTTTGAAGAAAGAATACACGGAAGAGGTAAAGGGACTATTGTAAAACATCAGAAGTTTTTGTTTAAAGGGACAAAATAATGAGGTATATGGAGAATCACAGAATCACAGAATATTAGGAGTTGGAAGAGACCTCGAAAGATCATCCAGTCCAAGCCCCCTGCCCGAGCAGGATCATCTAGACTAGATGAATCAGAACTTCTCATTCCTTTGGCTGGATAGCATGCAGCCTCAGGTTTGACAGTAAGCACACACCAATGCTGACATTCAGTGAATGCCTTTAACAGGCATTACCAACAAGCAAAGTCATCTCATCTTTCACCAGCCACTTGGCATTATCCCTCTTGTGCACGCTCTATGTGTGACTGCATGGTAAATTGTATTGAGGAGCTGAGCTAGCAGAAAACCAACTTATTTTCAGTAGTTCTTCTAGGATTTTTCAGACTGATCAGCTTTTCATTCCAGGTCCATCAGCAGAGTGGTGCAGGGATCAAAGATACTCCCTGAAATTAATGATAACTTGACCTGTTCATTGAACAACAGGTTTAATCTTCACATCTGGTTGTATGTCACTCTTCAAACAAGAGTGGATTCTACAGGCTTGTTTTCTTTGTCTCTTCACTGCAGACAAATTCTAGTCTTTTGGTTTTTTTCAGGCTAAGAGTATGTGTGTTGTTGCAATTAAAAACAAGGCCTACAAAGGGTGAGGTAAAAAAGTAAATAAGGAAATGCAGTAATGTGCTTTTATCTGGGATATATATGAATACAGAGATTAGAGCAGGCATCTAACACATTTCAATGTCAAACCGCCACTCTGCTACTGTAGCTGGTTTATAAACCTTCCAAAGAAGAGACTAATGGCCCATTCACAATCGTGACAGACAACCAGTCATCAGCTTCACTGTGACATTGTGTCCCAGAAAAGAAGGGTACATTCATGTAAACATTTTGGACACTGCCCAGTTACTTAAATAGGTTTGTTGCTTATTAATTGGAATAAGAATTAATAAGATAAATGCCAAAATATTTTTTGCCTGGAAACATTTTATTTCCTTGCAGCTGTCATGGTCAGCACTGTTTATGTTCAGTTTTATTTATGGAAAATTCTTTGGCTGAAGAAGACTTGATGTATCTTACCATTTGTATTAATTTTTATTTAATGGCACAGAACCTCCAGCTGGTAGCTGATGGCTGTTGTAATCTACAGAAACAGATTCAAATTACTCAGCTCTTCGGAGTTCCTGTTGTGGTTGCTCTAAATGTCTTCAAGTAAGTCTGTACTTTCATTACTCTTGCGAGTAAATTCAAGGTTCAGGTTCCACACTTGTCTTTTAATGAATCAGTTTTGTCATTTCTTCATCCCATCATGAATATAAAGACATGTAGATCCTTAGCTTGTTCTTAAGGTTTTAAAAGCACCAAAAAAGTATATACTGTTATGGAAATATTAATCTTCCTCATTAATTAGCTGGAACAATTACAAAAAAGTGTTCTTGAAACACGTAAACACATATGCTGTATACAAACACATTATGTATATGGCAGTTACTATATGCTGTACGACTGCTAAGTATATAGGGTTGTAAAAAAGAACTAATTAAACAAAATAATGAGGTGGAACTATTTGTTTGGCAGAACTGACTCTCCTGCTGAGGTTGATCTGGTGTGTAAGATTGCAAAGCAATCCGGAGCATTTGATGCTGTACCCTGCAATCACTGGTCGGCTGGCGGTAGAGGAGCAGTAAAATTAGCTCAAGCTGTGGAAAAGGCAGCCAGTCAGAAAAACAGTTTCAAATATCTCTATGATTTGGAGGTAAGTTTTATTATTTTATTTTTTAATGAATGTGTGCTGCATCAGTGTTGGATTTAAAATGAGAAGAACTGCAACAGATCTGTCTAACATAGTCGAAAAGGGACTTGCCTTGGCTTAAAATTGCAAAAGCTGGAAAGAACAAACTGTGGTGTGGCTAATCAGAGGAGCAGGGTATTTGCTGATAGTGTGGATTATTGAGTGCATTGAATGAGGTTTCTGATACTTTCTTGTCTAATATAAAAATATGTTTGTAGGTGGAATATTCACAAATTATTTTGGGACACTTCTCCCTCTGTTCTCACAGTCATCATATTTTGTCCTGTCAGCTACAGTTATATGTCACAGCCACAGGTATTGCTCCAGGTTGTGGCTCCCCTAAGCATCCCTTCTCTGTACAAGAAGGACATTAGAGGTAGCCAGTGCATGCTCATGCAACACATCTGCCCAGCCAGATGGACCACGCAGAGAAAAAGCACTGCCTTTACCAGCAACCCCCTTACACACCCACAGCCTCAAACCAAGATGAAGAGCAGAGGCAGCCCAGTCCTGTTCCTTCTTTCCTGCTGATGGGAATTGGGGCCTGCTAGATTGTAATCCCCTTCCCCCATCTTTGGTTCTTCCACTACATGTGCCCTACCAGTCTACACATTCCCCCAGTACCCTTCAAAAACTCCAGTCTCAAAATGCTTTTCTTCCTGAGTCCCATGCTGCTGTAGGCAGTCACTTGCTCCCTTTCATTTGCAAAGTTCTCTGATCAAAGAGTTTCCCCATTGACTCACCTTGGTGCGTCTCATACCAAGGACAATGGGCTTATCCTTCCCCTTGGACAATCTTAGGAAAGAGCCGATTCCATGTGCTCTGGTTTTCACTGATTAGGTTTTTCCCCTGATTACATCACTAGGTTTCCTCCACCTATCATTGTCCTCTCATCCTTGCTTGGTCTTTGCATTTAATTTGCATAGCCCTGAGTCAGATAACCCAACAAAGAATAGTGTGGTCCAAGTTTCAATCCTTTGCCTGCCAGAGATTTTGATTCTTTTTCCATGACTTAGACTTTATGATGGTGGTTGTTTGCAACGTAACTTTGAAGCTTTGTGAGCTGTGAAGAGTAGCAGCTTGCAAGGAAGGGCTGTTTGCATCCCTGAAAGCACTTTGCTGGTGCACCACCATGCAGGCAGAACATCTGGAGGGATGTACAGCTGAGAAGGATATACAAATGATTTCTCAGGACCTTCCTGACTATTCAGATGTGGGTGGGTTAAAATTTGGGCAGCCAAATAGACTTCTCTGACACCAAGGAATCCCTTGTCAAATCTCAGATTCTGTGCCCCAGCGTTACTTGTTTCTTTAGAAAATGTTTGAATACTGTTTTTTAACGTCAGAACCTCAGCTTCATCCTCTTAAATGGTTGAAAGATCCTGGTTTGATTCTTCATGCCAGACAAAAGATCAACCTGAAGTAGATATGCAATACGGTTGTCTTTCAATTCCTTTCCTCCCTGATATGTACCTTGTATTTTTTGCACCCATTTTATTTCTTCTTTCCTCCTCCCCCACTGTTTTCCCAAATGTTCATAGTCCAGCCAATGCCTGTAAGTGTTAACCACTGCATTCACAGAGTATATGGAAACACCTTGGCAAGATAAGTTCTGCAGCATCTCTTCAGGGCATTTTGCCCACAGAGCATTTTTATAGCCAAACAATGCACAACATATCTGCCTTTCTGATTCTGTCTCTAATGAGGTGCTCTGGAAACTGAAGATACCATTTTATGGATTTTGCATAATAAAATGGGGCAGGAAGGGGGGAAATTCCTTCAGAAATAAGTGTGATAGTTCTCCCCATGGGACTCCAGCGTTACAGAGATTGCACATTAGTGTTTGACAAGTCCCATATTTAAGCTCTGATGTTACTGTATTTTATGTAATTTAAAATGTTGTGGCATGAAGGAGTTGAAGGGATTGGTAGGGGTGGACTCTGCCTCTTACAAAGGAAGAAAATGAGTTTGATTTCTACTTTAATGTCTTTCCCAGACATTTCTTTTTGTGTTTTGTCACACAAGCGGCATGATCTTAAGCAGAAAGGGAATGAATCACATCTTTATGTCAACTTAATATCCCATAACTTAGTAAAAGTATTATAAGCCTGAAAAATACGTTGAAGGGTTTTATAAAAACATATAAAGATTTTAAAATGTTATAAAAAATAAATTCAGGCCAGCAAAAACAGTAAAGTGTAAAGTTCAGGCTTCTGTTTCATTCTTACTGTGCATAAGATGTGGACTGAAGCAGTTGGAAGTAGGAGAGTGAAACAGCAGTGCTGTCCCTTGTACGCTGTGGTCAGTCGTTTGGTCACCTGGCCCTGTAGGGACATAAAGAAAAGTGACCTCTTACAAATGAGGCTGCCTAGATAATAATTAAGGGTTTAATAGGATTTTTTTTTTTTATGTAGCAGTTTTGAGGACTTAGCTCTACTGTTCAGAGAGGTAACGAGAGACAGAAAATTAAGAAAGGTAGTCAGGTGGGATTCAGACAGATGATTTCCTTCCTTTATTGTGCCTAAAGGAGATGTAAGTGAAAGGATGTTGTTCCATCTCTCTTCCTTCCAGTGACTGCTGGATTTCTCCAGTTTCTTCAATACCTTGAAGTCCTGGTTGCCTCAAGTTTGACAGGGTCTGCTATGGTGTGAGGTTTTGGTTTTTTTCATACCCCTTTGGTACATCAAATATTCTGTGTAATCCACCACCACTTCATTAATATCTGTCTTTATAAGATTATCCTTAACCGTATTCCATGTCTCCATTTAGCCCTTTGATATTGATGCAACTTATTTTCATCAATCTATAAAACTTCATCACAATTTACTTCGAAAACTGTTTATAATTAGTACTTCCAACACCCAAGAACATGGTAGCCATAATAGAGTCATTCAGCATTTTGATATTTTGTTAGAAATCATTACCCTGGGGATTAAAAAAAAAACAAACCACAACTCCCCCTACATGTATAACTGGTTTACATCCTTTATTACTAGTTAGACTCAAGTTTGCAGCAAGCTATATTATTGATATACAGTCAGGCACCTAATTACACAATAGGTCAAGTCAATTGGGATCTCTTTTGTTTTTTTCCCAAATGGCATTTGTCTCTGCAGTGCTGTGTGTAAATTCCAACTGTATATCTGGAAATTAAGCCTCCCGTAAAAGGTGATTTCAAATGTGCATAGTTTGAAAACAAGAAAGTCTTCTCTCTATCTGTCATATATACCAGTAGAAAGTTGAGGATTGGCAGGTTTTTTTCTGAATCCTGAAATATGTTTACACATTTGTGCCATCTTGTGCAGTGATATCCAAGCATGTGCTAAACGAGCGATTTTTAGACAGTGGACACAGCAGAGTTGTGTCAGTTCAGGACTCAGACTCAGCTAAGTGGCTCTGTTGAGTGTCATCACAAATGAGCCTAATTAGAAGACCGTGAAAAAGTGGTTAAATTCCTTGAAGCATCTCGTTCAGTCCGTTTAAACTTCGACAGGTGACTCTACATGACATAGTGTTCTATAGTCCCGTTTGTAGTTTGCCTTGCAGCTTCTTTTTCTTTGTTTCTCTAAGCATTTTATTTTTATCCTGGTAGCTGATGCTTATACTCTTTTTTTTCTCCTGTTCTTTTTCTCTTACTACTTGTTTCTATCAGTGTTTGTTTGATATTTGATATTATAATATTTAAATATATTATAAGAGTTGAAATAAGAACTGAATTAACTTCAAACATATTTTGAGTGCAGTGCAAAGTATAGCTGCATATATAGTTTTGGACCTGATAAGTGGTTCAGTGTCATTTAATGGATCAAGTACAAGTGACCTCTGACAAAGTAATCCCAGCAGTCTTGTCACTTTAACAGTGTAAGAAAAGGACATAAACAGATGCAGTGTACCATGAAATGCTTCCACTACTGGAAATTGCATGGAGTGGGGAGTGTTCAAGGGGAAGGAGGAGTTTTTATATGATAGGTTCCAGAGTCTATAATATAGTTTAGAATATTACTGACAGTAGTCATAATAAATACTATAGTAGTGTGTGGTTTTAATATGGATTTTTGCCCCCACTGCACACTAACCCCTCTTATTTTACTGTTGAATTGGTTTCTTGCTGAGTATTTCTCTCTAGTGTTTGGAGGATGGGTTTGTTTTAAAGGCCTCCTGAACTCTCTGTGAAATAGTCTGTGTTATTTTTCCTTAATATATATTCTTGCTACATATGGAAAATATCAACTCTCTTATCACTGCTGACTTCCTTTCTGGGTTCATTTTTCTTGAAGTATGGATCTTTAGGTTGCAGCAGACAGCTATTACTCAAAATAAAGTTGACTGACCCATTAAAAGTAAGTTTAGATAACTAGGGAGTGTATAGGAGAGCATGGAAACATAGGCATCTCATTCCCAAATTTCTCTGGTTTTAGTGCCTGTCCTTGGCAGAGAGGGAAGCTCTATTCCCCACTAATGCATGCCTGGTAAGCAGCCTGCCTTTTTTCACTATCCTGGTTTCCTCTCCTCTCCTGTGGTGAATGCTCCGGTGACATACACAGACCTCCTCACCCCAGGGGGCAAGCGCAGGTCTGAATGAAGGCAGGCACTATTTTTTTAGGAGGTGCCTTGCCCCTTCCTGCAAGGCAGCTGGAGGGCAGTGGGCTAACACCCCAGGAGATAGAAGAGAGGAGAAGGACCGACATATGGCATGCGGCAGGGTCAGTGTATCTGGCTGGTCACCGAATTAACTTTGTTCCCTTAAAAGAGTTGATGTGGTTACGCGATGGATATGATTGAAGAGCCTCAAATCAACTGCTTTATGCTGCGTTGGAAAACTAAATTGGATAATGTAAAGGTGACAAAAAGGAGGGAAGAGAAAGGGTTGTTCCACTCTTCCACATTTGTTGGATGACACCTAGTTTTGCCAGTGCTCTGCCCTTAGGTAATATCACAGCAGATGAAAATATTTCCAGGTTGTACTGTGGAAATTGATTATGCAAATATTTTGGCTGGGTGTGGTGAATTTCCTGGCCAGTCTGCAGAGCAACAGAGAGCTTTCTCAGCTTGGGGCCATCCTCTGGGGCCAAGGTTGATAAGCAGAACTTCCCAGGGACACATTCAGGCAGATAGCACCCTCTGTGACAGTAGTTTTCTTCTCCTGCTGGGAGCATAATAACTTGGGCAAATACGGAGCATCTGAGACCACAGTTTTGGGTGCCCTGCCTCTGTTGTCCAGTGCCAGTATGGTGTGGGCTGCCATTTGGCTCATTTCTTCCAGTCTTAGCTTCATCTGTCAGAGTCCATGGGTCACTCAGCGGGGTTTAGGGTAACATCAGAACAGAAAGCTCTGTTGACAGCATTTCTCTGTGTATTATCTTCTCTTCCATCCACTGTCCACTGTCTGCAATAGCAAGAATGAGCTATGGGTAATGGAGGAAGGAAGAGATTGGTCAGTGGAAGAGGAGGCCCCTTGGTGCAATGTGCTAGGAGGAGTGGCTTAAAGAGGAAGGCAGAGTCAAGAAGGGCTCATGGGGTCTGGCTTTGAGGATACTGGACTCCAGAGGAATGACCTGAGGCAGAGTGCTTCTCTTCATTTGTAAACTGCTCATCTTTTCAGTCCTAGGGTGATTGAAGGGCAGGGGAATATTGGGGATATTTTCTGTTTTCTCCACTAATGTTGTGAAGCCACTAAGCCATGAAAGCCATCCATCATATGTTTGCTGTCACATCAGCACAACACAAGCCCAACACACCCCTGTGTTCTCATGGAAGCATGTAACTTCTGTGTTCTTTACACAGCACAGTCATGTGTAGACCCAAAGGTCCTCAAAAAGTAACGAAGTAGGAATAAATAAAATAATATATAAACCTTTCTGAAACTTTTCCCAATAAACAATGGAGACCATTTCTTGTCTTGAAATGCAGGCTCTGCTGCCCTCCAGGGCGTGCTAGTCTTTGAACAATTTCCCCCCACTGTTGCCGTTTCCATCTAGCAGTGAAACCACATTGAAGAGTCATTCCACAGGGCTGTACCAGCCTCTCCTCCCACTCCCCTCAAAGAGTCTGGACAATTCTTTCAATGAATTGGGTGTTCTAGGGTTGGAAGCTATCTTTCTTCTACTCCATCTCCTTTTGTGGACGTAGGCTCTTGTTGGCACTGCACATTTATGTTTGTTGTTGTTATTTTCCTGTTCTTTGCATGAAGCAATTTTCTCAGGCACAGCTGGGGTTTCAGAGTTGGGGAAATGGAAAATAAATCCCTAAGGCCACAGGCTTAGGTGTTGTTTCACAAACTGTTTAACTTGAGTGAATATGCTTTTCTGTAAATTAAAAAACAAACTCTTGTCCTGTGCTAACAAAGGAAGAGGAGCACTAAAGACTTGGGAATCCTTTTGTCAGCGACGGACCTTCTGGAACCAGAATATATGGATACTTTAATAAATGTGGTTTTATTTTATCCAGGGAGAAAAGCTAGAAGTAGGAGTTTGAATGTGCAGAGTCAGCTATTGTTTTAGCACTGCACTCTGTCACCCCACGCTGCACCTTCAGCCATACTCCCATCATATGTTTTCATCTGGCAGCCTTCCCAAGAAGAGGAATGAGTGATGCCTGCATGCTGTTTCACTTAGCCAACCAGCGATTCTTTATTATTGCTCTCAGTGAATGCATAAGTTAAAATTTTAAGAGTGCCACTGCTTTGAATTTTAAAGTATCTTAAGAATTTCTGTTAAAACACAAGGAGCTTGGTGACAATAAACTCAGGTGATGGTGAACTCACAATTAAACTAGTGATCTCATGTTTAAAAATAGTGAGGCTCAAGTAAATGTTTAAAGAACTTGAAGTATTAAATGTGTAAGTTACAAGTGAATAGTGCTTTTGTATATTCTTGGTTAAATCTGTGTTTTTGAGCAGAATCTTACGTTTTTTTTCAGAGAATGAAGTAGTTTTAAATATTTATGTTATGTAACTGTGAAGAAATCCTTTCAGACAGGACTGCTCTGATGGGCATTCACTTAAGGTATTCAATTTAAGCAAGATAACACTAGGGCTTATGCAACGGTCTACTAGGTCACTACAACGTGGAGTTGTAGTGACCTAGTAGAATGAAGACTAAGACTCAATGCTGTTCTCTCTGGCTTTTCAGAGACATTTTCTGTTGGGCACTTTTGGTGAGGAATTTAGGGGCAGTGTTTAAAAGCAGGAGAATGGAAGAAGGAAAGGAACAGGGGTTATTTTCACTAATCCCAGGGATTGGCTGTGGAGGATTAAATAGATGAACTGCTCTCTCCAGTAACTAAAGAGCTTCAAGTCAGGTGTTTGGGTTCGGGTGCACAACGTGGGAATCCTGAGTACTGTCTCAAGCCAGGTCCCTGGCAAGTTGCACATTTCATTTTGTGTGATTCTGTCTTTTGGCAACAAGACTGATCTCAGGAATCTCAGCTCAAGGCACATGTCCCTGCCCCAACTTGCTGTTCCTGCTGGTATGTTGCAGTGATCAGTTTTGAAGACTTTGAGCAATACTCTCTGTAGAGAATGCATTTCAGCCTTCTCCGTCTTTCTGCTTTATATGGGCTTTGCCTCCATGGTGAACTGGATGTGCAAACTGATCTGGGTTACAATAGCTTTTTTTCTTTTCCCCACTGGGTTATGTTTTAGCCTGGATCACTTTGTCTGGTATGTGCAGCTGCACAAACAGTGGTGTTGCCCTCTCAGTTGCACTGGCATATGGGTGAGTGTGAGCATCAGAGAAGGGAGGATGAAAGAGGGTCTATGGAAGCTGGTCTGTTGTCTGTGGAAATCCTCATCAAGCCCAGCATGGAAAAGTGATGATCTGAGGTCTGCTGTTAGAGCTAAATGAAGAGATGAAGAGTAAAGGAAATGTGAGGAAAAACTTAAAATGAAATTTCTCAGCAGTATTGCTTGATAATTCAAACACAGGAAACGTTTTAACTTGAAAGCTGTTACATTGTGGTTCTAAATAGATAATCCCTTAAAGATCCCACTGATTACTAGGAAACATGTGGATCCTTAGAATGGGGCAGTGTATTCCTTTCTCTACTCCTCAAACGCCAGGAAGGAAGCGTGTCGTGTCTGCGCACATGCGTGGCCAGTGTTAATGTGTATAGAGCACCTGTGCCTCCCTCCTGGTTTCTAGAATTGGGCTCAGACAGGATTTATCTGCCAGTGTTGTGAGATTAAAGAGACTCTGACACCATGTGCATTGCCTCATCTGTTTATATTCGTGTGTCTTGCAAAAGCATGCAACGGTCTCAGAAAACCACTTCTGTTTGCCATTCACACTCCCGCAACTGCTTCCTCACCGATGGTTCTTCTGAGGTTACTTTTGCAAAAAGGAGGTGTGCTACTGGTTTGAAAAGTATTTGAAATTCTGGTCAAACCCCACACCCCCAAATAAATCTGTAGGGATGCAGTTTGAGTGTCCAGCTCAGGCTGGTCATACAAGGCATTATGCACACCCTGGGAGCAGCAGGGTGCCACCACTGTCGTTAGCCAGAGCCCTGCTAGGTTTCGTTTGGAAACTGCAGCCATGGTCGCTGGAAGGAAGCTGAGGGCATAGTAGTTATACTGGTATCAAAATAGTTTGGAATATTTTGACACAGTTACAAGATGAATCCAAATGAACGCCTTCATCTCAACGAATTTATGGAGGTTAAGCGGAAAGCTGTTAGTTTTGATGTTGGCCTACTGACAATTCCTTTTGCCGTCATGGTTGCCCATTAGTCCTTGACTGCAAGCAAGGGCAAGTTAACCCACAAGTTCTGCATTTCTTCCAGTGTTTTCCAAACTGCCATTGAGTGCGGGCGTATTTAATAATCAAACAGAAAGATGTTTTGTCTTATGGCAGCTATCAATGTCACCAAGTATTCCATTCTGCATAATGCTTCCGGGCTTCGTATCCAGGATATTTGCAATGGTTTATCTCCAATCCTCATTGCATTTTTTATATTTTTTTTGGAACTGCTAAGATTCCTGTGAAAATCCTTAACTCAGGAATGTGACATCATTCTACCCAATTAGGGTGCAATAACCATATAGTCAGCATGTTCAGAAAGTGTCTCATAGAATACCTTTAAAACTCACTTCAAAGTTTCATATCTGAGGGGTTGATTTTATATGAGCCTCAATGCCTTTTCACTGCTTTACATTTAGGCTACTTGAAAGTCTAACAAGCTTCTTCTGTTACTGGAGTTCTTTATTAATGTAAAACTTTAGTAATGTAAAACTTTAATTTTTCTAAAATTCAGTCATGAATATCCAAAAAGGTCAGTCTGACACAAGCTGTTAACTGATGTATATTTGCAGAAAAACAATTACTTCTATGCAGGCATTGCAAAAATGTGATTTTTTTCTGATACCTGAGTCTTATCTCTTTAGAGTTTTTTTTTCAATACTTCTTCCACATATTTTGATAGATAAATATACTGATAAACAAGAGTACAAATTACTGGTGGGATGGGCCCTTGATGTGAGAGTCTAAATCTGCCTTCAAATAGAAGCCCTCAAGGCAGAACATGCGTTCAGTTTGAGCTGAATAACATGATGTGGATACTTCTGGAGACTGGAGCTGAACTTAGTGGCTTGTGATTTAAAGTGTATCTAGAATGCTTTCTCCTCTTCTCTTCTCTTCTCCTCTTCTCTTCTCTTCTCTTCTCTTCTCTTCTCTTCTCTTCTCTTCTCTTCTCTTCTCTTCTCTTCTCTTCTCTTCTCTTCTCTTCTCTTCTCTTCTCTTCTCTTCTCTTCTCTTCTCTTCTCTTCTCTTCTCTTCTCTTCTCTTCTCTTCTCTTCTCTTCTCTTCTCTTCTCTTCTCTTCTCTTCTCTTCTCTTCTCTTCTCTTCTCTTCTCTTCTCTTCTCTTCTCTTCTCTTCTCTTCTCTTCTCTTCTCTTCTCTTCTCTTCTCTTCTCTTCTCTTCTCTTCTCTTCTCTTCTCTTCTCTTCTCTTCTCTTCTCTTCTCTTCTCTTCTCTTCTCTTCTCTTCTCTTCTCTTCTCTTCTCTTCTCTTCTCTTCTCTTCTCTTCTCTTCTCTTCTCTTCTCTTCTCTTCTCTTCTCTTCTCTTCTCTTCTCTTCTCTTCTCTTCTCTTCTCTTCTCTTCTCTTCTCTTCTCTTCTCTTCTCTTCTCTTCTCTTCTCTTCTCTTCTCTTCTCTTCTCTTCTCTTCTCTTCTCTTCTCTTCTCTTCTCTTCTCTTCTCTTCTCTTCTCTTCTCTTCTCTTCTCTTCTCTTCTCTTCTCTTCTCTTCTCTTCTCTTCTCTTCTCTTCTCTTCTCTTCTCTTCTCTTCTCTTCTCTTCTCTTCTCTTCTCTTCTCTTCTCTTCTCTTCTCCTCTCTTCTCCTCTCTTCTCCTCTCTTCTCCTCTCTTCTCCTCTCTTCTCCTCTCCTCTCTCCTCTCTCTCTTTTCTTCCCAAGTGTCCAAAGTGCTTTACAATATCAGTGCTACAATTCGAAATACATATGTTAGGAAGGATAGGAGGTGAAAAATTAAAAAAAAAAAAGTCAAAGGAGTAGTTATTGGTCAGGAATTTTCTGATACAATCCCATGATTCTGAGGTGGGCCTTTCCTGGCTGTCTGCTACAGTGCCTGTCCACTCATGGTATAGGTTATCTTTATTTTGAAATGAAAGTTACTTGTCTAGTGATCCCTGTTAACCCAGTGGAACATGCTTTCTTGTATCTGCAGTGTGCATCAGATACAAGAAACTACACAGCAGTAGTTTTCTTCCCCCACTTCTGGCAAGAGTGTAAGTTCATGTTGTCAACTTTGTAGTTCACAAATTATGCAGCTCCTAAATGATGGAGTGGCTGAAATCATGGTTGTAATTCATGTATCTGTAGCTGAATATCACATACATCACCAGTGCCCTTTTCTCGGTTCCATGCTTTGGCAAGCCCCTTTGACAAGGGTGATTCTAAATTCAGATTTCTCAGCAAACAAGGTCCTTGTTTCTGTTGGCTAATGTTCATCCTTGTATTGTTTCCTTATCTCTGCAGCTTCCTATTGTTGAAAAAATAAGGATCATTGCTCAGAAGGTGTATGGAGCTCAGGATATAGAATTGTCTCCTGCTGCACAGTCACAAGTTGATCGTTACACTCGGCAGGTAAGAACACAAATGAGTTACACAGATACCTGCTCGATGGGAGTCTTAGGAAATCTCAGAGTGCTAAAGCATCTCAGATTGGAGTGTTTAGCCAAGCTTTGCTAAAAGGTGTGAGTTTACCCATGGTGCTAAACTGTGGAGGGCAGTAAGGGTTGATTGAGATTAGATTAGATAGAACAGAATGGTTTTAACCTTGAAAATTATCTCCTGTAAGATACATCTGGTGTTTGGAGTCATTCTGAGATTGTTGATGAAAGTCTGTACTTTCTTTGCAGAGTGGTAAACTTGGGTTACTGCCTTAAATGTGACAGTTGCACATCTGCAAGAGTAGCATCTATTGAACATGCCCAATTTGAGCATGAGTGTCCATTTGTACCTGCAAAAAATGTTTGAAAACACAAAAAAACCTGTGCACAGCTATGTGTATTAATACTTGTAAAATCATTTGATTTGCTTCTGTTCATATTATTTTCAAGGCATTAAAAATACTGGAATGTGAAATAGATCACTGTTCCTAAAGCATGTGGGACCGGGCTTTGTTACGGTTTAAAAACAGTTTTGAAACCGTGTGAAGAGGCAAATGGATTTTCTGTAATGGAATGACTTGTGTGCGTAAACATGGCTGGAGCCTTCCTGTCACGAAAAAAAAGAAGCTGTGGATGATATGTCATGGTGTAATTCCTGAGTATACTTCAGCAGCTTGGTCAGACAGGCAGAAGTATAGCCATCTTCTCTATAGTGCAAATCTGAGAATCTGATTTTCTAGATGAAAAAAAAAAAAAGCTTACTTAGTGTACTCGAAGCAAAATAATCCACATCTTTATGTTTTCCTTCTGTCATTCTATAATCCATTTTTTTAAATGTTAGCCGTATTAGGCAATGTTTTTACAACGTCATTAAAGGATTGTCATCAGTGCTGGGCAGCAGGGGCAATTCCCTGCAGTGCCATTGCTCCTCTTAGTCTTGTGAATTGCATCCCTGTTTGTCAAGGAGTTAAACAGAAGAGTTGAAAGTGCTTGACTCAAGGTTAATCAATAACCTGGGAGATAAATAGTGGAGCATGGGGGAGCTGCTGGGAACCTTTCCCTGCTTTTTCTCCCACTATTTGAGTACCTACTGCATTGTTATTAATGAAGCAGTTGCCATCAGCTCATGCAGGTTTTGTCTTGTGTCAAAACAAACCAAAGCATCATGAGCCATTTGTGTTTGCCCCCCATAAGACTCTCTTACCCTTAGAGAGTTTTGGACTATGAATCCTGGCCTCACGTAGGTAGCTAACTAGGTGACTAGACCCCACGGGGAAGTGCTACACTGGAGTTTTATTGAGTTGGTGTAGATTTCATGTTCAGAATGATACCCATTGTGCACCCGTTCTCAAAATTCACACTCTAGCTCTTGTATAAGCAATTTTCAGATATAACTGGTTATTGAGAACCAGCTCTAGAAGCCGGACATCACTATAGCCAAGTCTCTGGAGATACAGGCCTGAGCTGAGAGAATACCATGTGAAATACAGTATTATGTCCATTTCCAAAATATTGACTGTTAAGAACCTGAGGTTAACCATTGCTATATGTATTTTATGATTTCTAGAAGATGCTGATGACAGCTGAATATATATTTTGTCTTTCTAATTATCTTAAAGCCACATTTCTTCTATTTTCTTTCCCTTTTCTGTTAGGGATTTGGAAATCTTCCCATTTGCATGGCCAAAACTCATCTGTCCCTCTCCCATCAGCCTGAGAAGAAGGGTGTTCCCACTGGTTTCATTTTGCCGATTAGCGATGTGAGAGCCAGTATTGGAGCTGGATTTATCTACCCTTTGGTAGGAACGGTGAGTGCAGGGTATTCAACTCATCACTTCTCTTCCTTTGACCCAGCTTGGCAGGGAAGTCCATTTCCTGTTTGCCTCTAAAGAGGTTGTTTAGAACCAGGTGAGTTCTTGGGTTTTGTATGAATTATATCCTCACATATTTTGTAGCTCTGCATTGACAGGAGAAGACAATTAAGACGATGTAATACCGTCAGGGTCTGAGAGAATGACTCTTCCCAGTTAGTCTAGGATACTTAGGCATCTTTTTTGCCAGAGAAAAATGAATTTACATGTCCGTTGCCTTTCCTTAATCAAACTGAAGCCTGTAAACAACTGTAGTTACAAGATGATATTCTAAATGTTAAATCTTTCATCCATCATTACAAAGAATTCTGTATTCAGATGAAAGGAATTGTGTTAGGGAAAAGCGAGTGATTAAAATGATTGCTTTTCAGCTGACGAGCCTGATCTATTCCCAGTCCTAGTGAGCATCTTTGCTGGTTCTGTAAAACTAAATTATGGTGGGGATAGATTTCTTACTGAATCAGTAGCACATTCTCTATTGTTTTTTAGAGATTTAAACAATGAGGTTGTAAAAAGGGGCATTCTTTGCCCCATTCTTTGGCATTCTTTCTCTCTACCTGTCCTTAAAAGTACACAC
The DNA here is from genome assembly GCA_013399135.1 of Heliornis fulica. Taxonomy (NCBI): domain Eukaryota; kingdom Metazoa; phylum Chordata; class Aves; order Gruiformes; family Heliornithidae; genus Heliornis; species Heliornis fulica. Next base: position 138,433 of record VXBZ01007020.1, on the reverse strand, counting down.
CCAGATTAGGAAGCTCCTGATATGTTCTTCCCTGCCATGCCTTATCAAAGTAGCTGAGAAGCTAGATAAGCCCATGCCTTTTTGCCATCCACACACATCTTATTCCAAACAGCAGTCTAACTGTATCTGACATCTCACAGCATGAATTATTATTTGTTACGTAGCTGATTGAAGGGATGGTGCTAGAGAAGGGATGCAAAAGCCATTTCATTTCCGGAAAGAGTCCTCTCCCAGTGTTATCTCATCTTCCCAGAGCATGGCCTAATTTCCTTGTGTAGCAGTACACTTAGTAAAGGTTGAAAGTTTCTAATCTATTGTTTTGAATTCCCTCTGAAGCAATCAAGTGTTTGAAACAAGGAAGGAAGTACTTTCTGACCAGGAGAGTTCCTGGAGTTCAGGATACTATGTCACTGTAGATCACTGGACTTGGGGATATGCTTTCCTTCTGCAGGGCCACATTATGTGCATCCACCAGAAGTGAGGCACAACTGGGTATGTAAATCATGTAAGACCAAGTTCCGATTATTGTGACAAAATAAAATTTGTCAGAAGTCCTGGTCCAACTATCACAGTTGCTACAAATCAAATTTAATGAATGGATATAAATGTACTCCCACCAGTTCTTTCTCCAGAGTTAAATTTATGGCAAGGGGTCCCACTTTCTGCTTTCAGAATTAAGCCTTGTATTCATCAAGAAATACTTTAAATCACTTTCTATTTTTCCACCTTCAGAATTTTTGATTGTTGTGCACTGCTGTCAGCAATTAAGTCTTAAAGCTAGTGGCACTTTTTAAGCTGTGCAGAAAGGAATAGTTTTTATGTCATTTTCCAAAACTAGGAGTCCTGCTTTGACAGTTATCTTACTACTAAAGTTATCAAAAAATGTCGAAGTATCAGAGCAAGTATCAGAGTATACAAAGCAAGTATCAGAGGGCATGTCCTGAAGGCTTAAAGTGGCTGGAGGTCAGATGATCTGAGTATAGAGGGATTACAGAAATCCTGGTGACAGCATGTGGTGAAAGCATCTAGTCATGACAGTGGGTTAGATTTCTTTATGTAGGAAAAGAAAAAGAAGAAGCAGTAAATATGTTTTCCTTTCATTACGCTATTTAATTGTATTAACGGAAGACGATCCTTAATATCTAACCTGCTTGGAGCCTTCTTACAGCTGTTTGATGACATGATGCTATTGGACAACACATTCATTAAAGTAGTAGTGATAATTTCAATGCTAATTAAATGCCAAACTCCATTCTCAAAGCATATTTTTTACTGGATGGGCTTCTCACTCTAACCTGACAGAACTTATCAGTGGTAAAGTGAGTTGTTAGAATTCTGCTCCAGTTTAATCATGAGGAGCATTACAAAGGAGAGAGATAAGTACTGCTGAAAGATAATAAATTATCTGCACTAACTAGTGTTTTCAGTTTGACCTGGGCATGAGCACAGGCAAATTAATGATACTTGTATTTCCATCAGCATTTATAGGCAAACTTTCTTTTTGAAAAAATAATAGTAATTAGCATGTTGTCTTCGTATTCTCTAAGCAATATTTGTTTTGTGTTATGGTTGGCTACAGTTCCCTTTCAGTGTGGAAGTCTTTCCAGGAAAAATGAGCTGAGCCTTATCAGAGGAAATCAGCAGTGAAACAAGAGGTGCATTTAATTAACACTGGCACAGTTTTTATCCAAGTTCTCTGCGACCATGACCCAGAGGGCTACATCATTCTCACAGGTGGATTTTTGACATCATTGTTTGGCTCAACAGAGTGATGGCAGGAAGGCTGCTGGAGTATGTGTAGGAAACCAGTGAGGTCATTCACTAGCAATGCTTGGGTGGAGGGTTATTAGATTTTTGTAGTATGTGTGTTTCTCTCCACCCCCACCCAAAAAAACATTGCGGTTTGGTGCTTTCGCACAGTCAGACACATTTCCACTGTTCTCTTTTATGTGAAGTGCAAGAATACAGGCTGGTCGCAGAAGTAAAACCTGTTTCTTTTGCCTCTGTGAAGAAAATCTCTTGTGCAAGTACTAGAACTATGTTTGAATCACAGTGACATTTACTACCCTTTTCCAGCCATGCAGTTTTGTTTTAATGGGTTAACTTTACAGACAATGTCCCTTTGAAAGCACGTGGAGCCTTTGAAGGCACACCAGCTCCCAAATTCTCACAATGAACCAGCATCCTTCAGGTATCAGCATACCTAGAGAAAGGTCAGTCATTACAGGAATAATCTTTTTTCCCTTATGGCAGTTCAAGTCTCTGGAACTAATTCTGAAACTATATACTCTGGGAAGGGTCTCCTGGGGTGACCTAGTGTGGTTTGTAATTGTGTAAACTCTGTGGGAGCGATAAGGCCCTAATTCACTTGTAGGTGAGAGCCAGCGTTGTCCTGCTAAAATGTTACCTAAATATTGTAAGTGGGAAGATGGGGGGAAGACTCTGAAAGTAAACTTTTTTATAAATACTATGAGTGCTTTTAGAAGGAAAATACTGTTCCCTGTGGAACAAATTTCTTTTTTCATAGTCGTTAAGAGCTTACAAGTTCTGAGGGTGTCCTTTGAACACAAGTTGGAGTTAAGGCCCACCAGAAGTAACATCCCAGTGGTTACCGAGGCCCAAGTTATCTCCACACTGTCATTTTGTCACTTTTCTTAGCCGCTGTTGTGGGACAAGCAAATAATTATTAGTGGATTTCCCAAATCATCCTGACAATCTGTGTAACATAGGGCAATTTTTTGAAAATGTGAATGATGATGAAATTTGCCAATACAAAGGCCATCTAAAGCATTCATCTCATAATGCAGTTTTGTATCATTTACAAAGGAGTAGTTCTCTGCTAAGTATTCTGACCTCTCTCAGTCCCTGGTGATGTGGCATTTGGCACCTGATTTTGGTGTATGTGTGTGGGTGGTATTAGTGCTCAGCAGTCCTTTAGCTGAAACAGTACTAGGTGCTGCTCATAGACTCCTTGGGCTGGTTTTGAGATAACTGATGTAAGTGGGGCAAAAAATAACAGAAAGGAAAGCTGTGTAGTTAAACTCACGTGGGAAACGTAGGTTAACAATTGTGTAGTTCTCAAGTGAGAAATGTTAACAGGAAAAGAAACACCTCAGCTCGCCTCTGCTCAACAATGTGTCTTTACATTTCTTACAGTAGGTGTAATCCCAGTCCCTCTTGTGAAGGAGGGAGAGGGCTTTTTCTGAATTACACAGGGTGCATCATTCCTCATCAGTGATGAGGTGTGCAGGGGTAATAATGCTGAATGTTGTTACACTTGGTGGAAGGCTGATGAACTATTCAGAGTGGGTTGATGGGACAGTGTGTGAGCATGAAGGTAAGATCAGTGGCTGGAAGAGAGAAGGTGAAGACAACCAGTGTGTTACAAAGAAGGAAATAAGGCTCCAGGGAGACCTTACTGCAGCCTTTCAATACTTAAAGGGGGCTTACATGAAAGATGGAGACAAACGTTTTGGCGACAGAACAAGAGCTAATTGTTTTAAACTAAGAAAAGGGTAGAATCTGACTAAATATAAAGAAGAAATATTTTACAATGAGGATGGTGAAACTTTGGAACAGGCTGCCCAGAAAGGTGGTAGATGCATACAAAGTTGCATTGGATGGGGCTCTGAGATACCTAATCTAGTTGAAGATGTCTGTGCTCATTTCAAGGGACTTAAACCACATGACTTTTAAAGGTCCCACCCAACCTGTTCTGTGAAAAGCTAGAGGCTGACAGATTGTTAGTGTTAGTGTAGTAAAGGCAAATCCACCTGTGCTCTTTGGTGGATTGCCTAATGTAGTTATGGTAGTATTGGGTTGTGCAGAGAGGGTCAAAATAAGAAAATGTGGCAAAAAAAGACCAAAGTGAGTCGTTTGTATGAGGGTGTGAAGAAAAAGTTGCAGATTCCCATGAAAAAGGGTACATGACAGCTTTTGGAAACATCCCAGGTGTGCAGACTAAAAGGCAGTTAAGAGTCAAGGATAATTATGTTCATTTGTGGTGATAAGATGAGAACAGAAGATTGACGGTTGGAAAGGTGGTGTTGGTTGGAAAGGAAAAGAAATTGAGAGTTACATCAGTGGGAGGAGATACCTGTGAAATTATTTGAAGACACATCCAAGATGTACATGGAGAACTGGAAGAGGATACTGAAGTAAAATCCACAAGGGTAAAAGAGACTTGAAGATGTTCCAAAAGCATTAGTTGAAACAGTGACATGATCAAAGGTTTGGCCAGGAAGAAGTCATGGGAGTAATTGATGGATGCAGTTACAGGAGAGCAGAACATGCCTTGCTGATGACCAAGGATTTTTTTAAGTTGGGGAGAAAAAGAGTAAAGTTTAGCTAGCTTGAAAAATTTATCATCATCTCTGTAACTTCCAAAAGTAAATAAAAAAGAATGTATTTAAATGATAGTTCAGAAATTTCCATGTGTTCTGCATATTTCCTGTTTGTTTCAATTGTTTTAAATTGAGATGGATAAGCCAGTGCTGGTGGAAATACAGAGCAAATACACTTTGCTTCAGATCGTTGCACCTCGCTGCCATAGCTGTGACACAGCCCTATATATGGTTAAATACCTTCTTACACCCTCAAAACAACCCCCAAACAAAAAGCCTCTTTTTTGTCCTCTGGCATTTAGACAGATAACAGAGACACGACACTTAGATTCTGTGTAATTCATGCTGTCTCTTTTCACAGCTCTGTTTGTTTGCTGGTAAGCGTTATTTAACTTACATTATGCTATAGTACAATGTATTGCCTTTTCTAAATCAAAGAACAGGCACCATTGCTGGCTGTATTGGCAAAATAAATTTACAGCTTATTTACAGCTACCTTCTATCTAACCTTACATTCCTCAAGGGCCAGCACTTGTACTTAGCAGAACTAAAGGAATGATGTTGCTGTCTTTTCCATTTAGAAGAAAAAAGAAGCTGAGGAAGTATAGGCATGAATGTTATTTCAGCAAACTGAATAGTTGGAAGACAACTTGTTATTTTGGGACAGTTCGAAACTGTTATGACATATCATAAAAGAAAATAGACCCTGTGTTTGGTAAGCTGCTTAATGTTTTGTTAGATGAGATTTTTCTCAATACAGTGTCCAATATAAGTGAATTCAATATGACTGTTTTAAACTTGGTTTTGGTATTCAGTGTCCATATTACATATTTTCCCATTGTACTATATTTTAAGCCTTGTCAGAGAATATTTTTTAATGCAGATGTTTAAATTTGGCCCTAACCACTTGAAAATGAACTTTTGAATGACAAAAATGAACCTGGTGTATTTCTTCTGTCAGTGATGTTACCTTGGTTGTCTTTTCCAAAGATATTTTTATTAAATACTTCCATAGAAATGTAACATTACGTTCAAGCTCTTAGACTTAAATAATAAACATGTGGCACTGATAACTTAAAACAGTTTATCTCACTCAATCCCTTAAAACAGATGCTTATTTACAAGTACAAAAAATTACTTTTATGTTTCACCGTAAAAAGTGATACCTTGGAAACACATTTTGCTTGCATGCCATCCCTGGTAGTGTGAATTTTACCTTGCCTCCTCCCTTTCCTTTTCATGTAAAGGGGCAGAGGACATGGCCAGACATGCTATCTCCAAGAAGGTATGATGGGTCAGAGCTGCTGCAGAGGAATTTCTGAAACCAGTATGCCTAGATCACAAGTGCTTCAGCACGTGTTTTCAGTTAAGATTAGCTGACTTGACACATCAGCCCAAGCAATATGGATTCATTGATCAAAGGTAGTGCCTGACTAGCGCGGACAAGTTTAAGTGACACTGAAACAAAGATAACTCATTATGCTCTGAAACAGTTTTCTTCAGCATGGTTGTTAATGTCTTGCCCTCATCAGACCTGTGAAGTTGTATGTAAAGAAATCAGTGCAGCTGTCGTAGGCTTGCAGATCCGTTCAGCACAGGCAAATAAACCAGGAATCACCAGTAGCACACATTCAGGCAAAGGGGGCACCTCCCTGAAAGCATAGCTCGCTTACAGCATTCAGAGAGTCTGGGAGCCATTAAGGTCCTAACTGTGAGCGTGGTTATGCTTTCTGTTTCACTCCCTTGTCCCTGTTTGACAGGCCATGAACCCAGGTGAGAATTGTTATAACTGCATCAGTTAAGAAAGGGGGAAAAAAATCAAGAGACTGATGCTGCATATGGAGAGAAGGGCTCCTCGAGTGATGTGCATCATCCTGTTTGCATGCAGTTTGCAATTAAGACAGACATACCAGCTGAAAGTGGGAAGTGCAGTTTGGGCAGAAGCCAGCAGCAGTTTTGGACCATTGCCCTTAGTTTTTACACATGACTTCAGATGTGAAAGAGGGACATTGCAGTGGAAAAGTAGCCACGTGCAAGTTTGGTGTTCTCCAGGGCAAAGAGGGGAGCGAGTGGCTGAATCATGCAGCTCATGGCAAGTTCTCCATGGTGCGGCAGTGGAAATTTAGAGAATTAGCCATTTACAAGAACTAGTTAGCTTGTCTATGTGTGGGTTTTTTTTTTTATTTTGGTTGGTTTGGTTTTTTGCGACAGGCTATTTTTTGCTCACTTAAAGAAAAAAAAACGTTGGCTTTTCAACATTCTCCCAGATACATTTTTGAAATGCTGATTTGCAGATTTTAAAAGTATTGATCCCTTGGTAAGCATCAAAAAACCTTCCAGTTTGAATCAACTGAAATTCTTCCAGACTGTCCTGCAGGAAAAACTTGCAGATGTAGATAGCTGTATATCTAAGTTTGGCAACTTAACTGTTACTGCAACTCTCAAAGTGATTTAAGGCTAATAGCAGGAACCTAGCTGGAGGCTGCAGGTCTGAGACTGAGTAGTTTATTGAGTTCCAGATAAATAGGGTGAAAGATGTTTTGAACTTAATAATGTCCCCAGTAACTTTCTTGCTTTCATTAAATTGTGAAATATAGGATTGGTCATGTGCTAATTAACATAGAAGAGGAATGAATATTTTTGCCTACCGGTCAAGGGATTATCCCTGTTACAACAGGAAATGCACTCTGACTTGTTTTTAAGTATTTTCTTCATAAACTTTGATTGAAAATGTGAGGTTAAAAATAGGTTGTACTTTTACATAGTAAAATATGTGTCTATTCTTAGTTTTAAAATAGATTATTTATGTAAAAGCATTTTCCAAATTGTTTTATATTGAAATAAATACGTCCCGCACACACTTCATAAAATAGCATTTATCAAGAAATTAGAAACTGACCTCCTGTGGTGACGTGGGTTTTGTAGGAATTTTAAAACACTAATCACTTACATAATATCACTTTATATTAGTAGTTTGCAAGACAGGCAAAATTTTGACACTATTTGTAAGATAAGGAGGCCGGAGACACAAACAATAAGGTCCCTTGACAAATTCACAATTTCCTGGCATACAAAATCATGAGATTGTTGTAAGGAATAGGGTTGGGGTCTTTCCACTGGAGTGGGCTGACCTACGTTCTGTGGGCAACACTGGAAGAAAGTTATACAGCTACTCCTCCTCTATGCCATCCGCCTACTCAAAAATCCTGAAGTATTTCCTGACATGTTCCTCGTGTGACCTTATTTAAGTAAAAAGAAGGTGCAAGTGCTGGCATAGACTGTATTTTGCTGTTGGTAAGTGGTAATGGTTTTATTTTAAAAAAACCAAACTTTATTCACTTCTGAAACTCTGAAATGTCATGAATGGAGCATCACCTTTGGATTATAACTGAGGAGAGGGTTGCACAGAACCACATGGGCAGCCTACAGATCAAGAGATGTCTCCCAGGTGAAGTCCATTTAAAAAAAAGTGTTCTCAGCATGATACTACTACATCAGGGACCCACGGCTTTCTACAGATGCAGCATTTTTGGTACTCGGAGAGATTACATGATATCTTTTGGGACAGGAGTATATCCAGTTTTACATCAAGATAAGGTTCTCCAGTTCAGTGCCTGTTCCACACAGCTGTGGGAGAATTCTGTTTAATGCTTCCTTCTCTTTTACATTGTAAAAGCCAAGAACATTATTTCTTGGCCTGGAGCTGGACTCCTAAGAACAGAGCTTTCCGTAGGCCTGTGAAGAAGAAATATGATCAGGTCTGAGCTAACAGTTGGACGGGTAAGGCAAGAAATAACTTTACTTCTCCTCACCATTCTGTTACAGCAATTACATACAAAAATGTATCAGCAAGAGGTGTCTTACCAACACTAGTAAAACTTCCTGAGTGCCTACTGTGATGTAGCAGCTGCATTACGGTATATTTTTGTCACAGAGGAAAATTATGTCAATATTATTTAGCTCCCAGAAAAAAACAGCAGCTACAACCACTTCAGCATGGAAAGGCTTAAGCTGCCATGGAGCCCAAGCCGTGGTCAGCTTATTTTTCCCGTGTTTGGAAGGTGAGTGCTAGTGAGATATTCCCAAACTGAAGTATGACAGGCCATGTGAAGATGGGCTTGGCTGTGGTGGCTGACTAAAAGCCAGCGTCCGTTGCAGTGCTGAAATCCCAGGATTGCCATGTGCAGGGCTGTGTGTAAGACCTGGCCCTTCGCTTGGGGTTCCCAAGGCTGAAACGTAGCACACTGGGTAGGGGCACACTCTGGGACAGCCATAAGAAATCCCACTGAGACGTGGCACAAGATGTGCGTGGTTCGCTTTTATAGCGAAGTTTGGCTTGTTTGAAGCGTTTCGGACTTCTACCTCTGTAAGTAAGTGTTGGGTGGATGGTAGTGCCCCGCTAGCGATACCAATGCTTGATGCTTTACAGGTTAGTGGCAGCTGGACATTCACCCTGTGCTTCGAGTCATGTAAAAATGCTTAATGCAAACAGAACATCCTCTTTAACCAATTTCACATTGGTAAGTAATGGGAGTTTTAATAACCTATTGAAATTTGGAGCCAGTTGTAGGTCCTTGGAATTTTCTTAAAATATAATCCTATAATTGCGTGATATTTTAGTCTGGAGTGCCTGACCACAGCATCTTTCTTTAATAACTGTGTTTCTTTAGGCAACATAAGGAGCTGGGGTCTGAGCTTAATAAGAAAAGCTAGTGACATGGAAAACTTCAGAATATGCCATTCAGTCATGTTGAAGAATGTTAGAACCCGAGAGAAAGGTATTTGTAAAATGTTAAAGAACTACATGTGCTGTCCTACTTAAAGCTTAGCAATGCTCTGAAGACACTGAGTCTAAAGTTAACCCCCAAGTATATGCTTTCAGGAAAATTAGTGAGAATTAGGTAATGAGGCCATGGTTTCCCTTTCTGCACAGCTGCTCTACATTCATTCTTTATGCCACTTTAACAGGCTTTTACTTAAGCTATTAATTGGAGACGGTGTGTCTGTATCAGCAGTTTTTAAAAGTTGGCTGTTTCTGCAAGTAGACAAAATAAAATAAAGATACTTTGTTTTACTCATCCTTTAGCAATATATGTTTAATCATCCTTTTAGCAATGTTTAGCAAAACACGACAATCATTAAATATATGCAGACTTGCAATAGTCAAAGAAATATCATTTAGGCCAATGGCATCCTGAGGTGTATTAGAAGGGGGGTGGCTAGTAGATCAAGAGAGGTCCTTCTCCCCCTCTACTCTGCCCTGGTGAGACCTCACCTGGAGTATTGCATCCAGTTCTGGGCCCCTCAATTCAAGAAGGGCATAGAACGCCTTGAGAGAGTCCAGCACAGAGCCACCAAGGTGATAAAGGGAGTGGAAAATCTTCCTTATGAGGAAAGGCTGAGGGAGCTGGGTCTCTTCAGCTTGGAGGAGACTGAAGAGCAATCTCATTAATATTTGTAAATATGTGAAGGGTGAGTGTCAGGAGGACAGAGCCAGGCTCTTCTCAGTGATGGGCAGCTATAGGACAAGGCTGGAACATAGAAAGTTCCATCTGAATATAAGGAAAAACTACTTCACTGTGAGGGTGACAGATCACTGGAACAGGCTGCCCAGAGAGATTGTGGAGTCTCCTTCTCTGGAGACATTCTAGACCAATCTGGACACATTCCTGTGTGACTTTCCTAGGTGATCCTGCTTGGGCAGGGAGTTTGGACTAGAGGATCTTTCAAGGTCCCTTCCAACTCCTGACATTCTGTGATTCTGTGATCTCTTGCAATCTTCAGGAAAAAAAAAATCTGAATCTCTTTAAATTTTGGTTTCATAATGAAAAGCAGTCTCCAAAGGAGCATTGCCTATGTGTCAGTGAGCAAGCTGCCTTGATGTACTTGAAGGGTGCCTTTCTAGCAGTAAGCCACCTGGTAGGCTAACACCCCACAATACTGAATATTAGGTGTGTTTTGAGATAGCCTTCTGGTTTCAGTGTTGCAATCAAATAAGCATACTGTGAATGAAAGTGGCAGAGGAATGCAGATAATGTGTTTATCTTTTAGTAAATCATCGGTAAACTCTTAAGGTGAGACGATCTGGTTTTGTTACTCACTGGCTTAATGAAACCAATCAGTAGCCTGGGGCAAGAAGAACTGTTACTGTTACCTACAGAAACCTGCTCTACTGTTTCTAGTCTTTTTTAACCCTCTTAGATAAGTGGAAAGAAATCTCCTGACCTCATTTTACTCTCCATTTATCTTTTCCACAAAGCCACATGAAATTCAACACCGCTTAGAGTTTATGCTTGACTCCTTATTTTCAGTCTGTCGTCAGGAACAAGGGTGCTGCTGGAGAAGCGTCCCTGGGGACATCACTGAGGCCATTGTACTCAAACTGTAATCTGAAAGGGTTTTGCACAAGTACAGTGTGGAACCTCAGCGGTGTTAATTCACCACAGTTTGTTAGAAATGCTGATAACATGGTATAAGAAAACCTTATTCTTTCTTTATTTTAGGCAATACTACACTAAACATATCAATGTGGCAAATGCACCACCAAAGGTGCCAAAAAAGAGGTGACAACATCACATGGGTGGTGGGGCTGAGTTGTGTTTCCCCAGTTCCATCTGTGACACTTTCCTGTTGCTGCTCATAAGTTGCTGCACTTGCACGGCTGTCACAAAACTGTGCAGAAGCCGAGTGCCTGGCGGGGAGTTTGTCAACAAAGCTGTGCAACAAAATCTGTAGCTTTCACCTTGAATCTATGACATAACTCGAATACAGGGGTCTGTGGTTATTACACTGGAAAAAAATGCTGGTGGAGTTAGGTAACAGAGGAGTTAGTTCTCCTCTGGTAACAGAGGAGTTAGTTCCCTTGCAAGCATCTCCAGGCTTTGTTCAGACAGTGGTTGTTCAGGAGGCTGCCCTCCAGACTTTCCTCACCATGCAGCTCATGCTTTGGTCCAGAGCCAGTTCCTGGTTTCCAGGAGTGTTACTACTCTGTGGGATGTATAGCTGTTTGAAAGCAGTGCTTTCACAGTGCTTCTGCTCTCCTGTCTTCTTACTGTTTTGCAGTGGCTGGTGAAAGTTCAGCCCTGCCCCGGAGCGCTCAGGCTCTCATATGCACTGTGCCCGTATCCAACGGACATGCGTGTGCTACAGAGCTCTGGGCCTGCTCAGCCCGTTGAGCAGCACTTTGAGTGGTGTCTTTCTTGCTGGAAGTGTTTTAAGAATTTCTGTGTTTATGTTGAAAAGGCAGGTTTCCACCCATCAGATTGTACGTGTTTAACTTGATTCATAATGTTATTCTTGGAGGTGGAGTGCAATGAATGGAGCAGTCATCACTTGATGTAAGAAGAATTCCTTGTAAGTACAGAGAAATGTCAATTGTGAGAATGAATTTATTGATAGAAGGATGCATTTAGTTTGGTCATCAGGTGTTTGCAGAAAATTTCACTATAACTGAACAAGAGAGGTTTCTTTTGACTGTTAAGAGTACTAAAATCATAATTCTGATGTTTATCCCCATTTTGTTTGGGTTATGGACTGCATTGAGAACACATGCATGTATTTCCCCATTGCATTAAACCATGCACTGTTTGTTTTAGTTTAATTTTATTACACTTTATTGTAACAAATTGATAGAATTCCATAGATGACCATCAACTCTTCATGATAGCATTCAAAACTCTAACCTTTCTCCCCCCTTTTTTTATCCCCACTTCTTTCTTTCTTTCTTTCTTTCTTTCTTTCTTTCTTTCTTTCTTTCTTTCTTTCTTTCTTTCTTTCTTTCTTTCTTTCTTTCTTTCTTTCTTTCTTTCTTTCTTTCTTTCTTTCTTTCTTTCTTTCTTTCTTTCTTTCTTTCTTTCTTTCTTTCTTTCTTTCTTTCTTTCTTTCTTTCTTTCTTTCTTTCTTTCTTTCTTTCTTTCTTTCTTTCTTTCTTTCTTTCTTTCTTTCTTTCTTTCTTTCTTTCTTTCTTTCTTTCTTTCTTTCTTTCTTTCTTTCTTTCTTTCTTTCTTTCTTTCTTTCTTTCTTTCTTTCTTTCTTTCTTTCTTTCTTTCTTTCTTTCTTTCTTTCTTTCTTTCTTTCTTTCTTTCTTTCTTTCTTTCTTTCTTTCTTTCTTTCTTTCTTTCTTTCTTTCTTTCTTTCTTTCTTTCTTTCTTTCTTTCTTTCTTTCTTTCTTTCTTTCTTTCTTTCTTTCTTTCTTTCTTTCTTTCTTTCTNATGGGCCCTCCCTTCTCATTATTCAGATGTTGATGCAGTTCCCATTTCTTTTCCCTTTTTTCTCTTTTCCTTTCTTTTTTTTCTTTTCTTTTTTTCCCTCCTTGGAGTTGTTTTGGCAGCTGGAGGCAGTTTTTATTTTGATATATTTGACAAAAAGAATGGAATGTGTCCAGTTTGGGAAGCAGAAAAGCTGGTGGAAGAAAAAAACACCTCCATCGTTGTAATACAGAAATGAAGAGTTTGCTTTCTGGTCCATCGAGTAGAAACAGTTTTTGGAAATACATGAGAATAAATTGCAATTTAAGGGCTTTTTTATTTTAAAAAGAATTTAGCTATGATGTTGGCACCATAAAACTTTACATTTTATGAAAACAAAATGGAAAACCAGATTATGGTATATATTAAAAATAGAATGTGTAACTTGCAACTTTGGGGAACTAGCCAAGAGGAAGTTGTATATTAAAACAAACGATAACCATATATGTGCTTTTATGGGGGTCAGTCTTGGACTGAAGGGAACACACATCCAATTGCAGGGTTTTTCTGGGTGGTCAAAATTTCAAAATGAGTGAATTGTCCTGACTTCATTCAAACTGTAGGTGTTTCCACGTGACTGCCACGCGTGTGCAGAAGTGCAGGCATATGGGGTACTCATACCCCCGGACCACGTGTGCTGTTACCTCCTTCTCGTGCCTATGCGGTTGTAAAGGGTAGACTTGGTGGCCCCGTCACTGTGTCACTCAAACCCACGTTTTACATCCTGACTATGAGGTGTTACATCCGTTTGCATTCGGGTCACTGTGTTTTGTTCTTCCAGGGTTGACAAAAAGGAAAGAGGTGGGGGGTGGATGGGTGTCAGTTAGAGGACTTCTGGCTTCTTCCAAGGGGAGAGTGAGCCAGGGAATGTACTGAATGAAAGGTGTGTTCCTAATGCTATTTGCCTGAGCAGTAAGCAGCTCTGACATCCTAAATGCAATCTCAAAAAGGCTTCCTGATCTCCAGCTCTCAGCCTGAGCTCTCCTTCCCATCTTGTATTACACTTTTTGGGCGTGGTGTCATTGACTCTGGATTAATAACTTCAGGCATAATCTCTAGAAACCATGGCAGCTCGCAGTCATAAGCTCCTGCCAAGTGGTATTCCTGGAAAAACTAATTTAACCCTTGCCACACAATGAACTTCCACTTGTTAATTATTTTATTTTTTTTTTAATGAAATGCACATTTCCTTACCATAAACTTTATTCTGTAGTGTTGGGAAAAACAAGAAGAAGAAAGTGAAAAGTCAATTTCTGTGGGCTTTCATGGGATTTATTGTGGGTAAATTCAGAGAAAACTTTGACATATTAATGGTAAACTTGGGGAGAAGTTGACAAGTGCATAAAATGCATTCACTATAACTGTGGAATGAATGTCTTAGGACATAGAACTTGAAAAAGTCCAGCTCAGGGCCACCAAGATGATGGAGTGGAACATCTTCCGTATGAGGACAGGCTGAGGAAGCTGGGTCTCTTCAGCTTGGAGAAGAGAGGCTGAGGGGTGACCTCATTAATGTCTATAAATATGTAAAGGGCGATGGTCGGGAGGATGGAGCCAGTCTCTTCTCAGTGATGGACAGTGATAGGACATGGGGCAATGGGTCCAAGCTGGAACATAGGAGGTTCCATGTGAACATGAGGAAAAACTTTTTCACTGTAAGGGTGACAGAGCACTGGAGACTGACAACCAGAGAGGTTGTGCAGCCTCCTTCTCTGGCGACATTCAAGACCAATCTGGACACGATCCTGTGTGATTTAATCTAGGTGATCCTTCTTGGGCAGGGGGATCGGACTAGATGATCTTTCAAGGTCCCTTACAACTCCTGATATTCATGAATCTGTGATTCTTCATTCAAACCTTCAACTAAAAACGTTTTAACTGAAGTGCAACAATCTTTCTTGTATGGTCCAACTCTGTGAGTGACCTGTTGGTTATGTTGCATTAGTGTGTCATTCTGTATGAAGTAAAATTACTTGGAGGATCATGTGAAACTGAAAGTGGGCTTCTTGTTTGTAAAGTGAGGAGAAACCACCAGGCATTAAGAGAAAGATAGTCTGTTCTCATGTTGTGTTTAGGTCTGCTTTCCTAAATAGATTAGTTGAAGGGTTCAGCACTAAGGCAGGTCACAGGGGAAGCCTTGCCAGGTACTTCGTATTAGCTTTCTTCCATGTGTTAGAGAAGTCCGAAGCAACTTAGTGCAGTGAGAATTTCAGGAGATAATTCTGATGAGGAAGGATTAAAAGCAGGTCATATGGGAGGGTGGTTTTCTTACAGATGGTGAACTCAGTTGCAGGAGCTGTTGTAATCCAACAGAAAAGCAACAAAATTCAGAAGACTGTAGTTTTATGGGGAAAATTTAAAGATCTACCTGATTTTTTTTGGTGTTTAAAGATAAAATGAATGTGTTCATTTAATGTAAAAGCATCTTGGAACCATCCTTTTCTGTTCCATGTATGTCATGATGTTCTTGATCCTAGCCGTAGAAGAAAATGTAGGAATACTAGATTTATAAAGGAAATCAGGTGCTGGAATCATTTGGGGTTTTTTAAATCTGCAGAAATAATGGGGGAAAAGTATTTCCTAAGAAGGAAAAACAGGAAATGACATGTAAATATTTCTGCCTCTTCACTACCTCTGAAGAGTAGTGTTTCTTTTATTGCACGATTTTAAAAACTCTATGTAATTTCAGTGGAATTAAAGATTAATTACATTTTAAATTACCTACCTTTCAGTGCAATGGCATTCTGATTCCTAATTCCATGGAGAATGGAATCTAAGATGCATATAATAAATTTTTAATAAGTAGCTCCATACTGCTGTTATAAACATGTATTTCTAAGAAGACCTCGACATTTTAATATTTCTTATATTGTTAAATGCTGGGTTCTGCACCCAGGACAGAGTAATGTCAGATGCAAGTATAGGTCAGGAGAGGAGCAGCTGGAGATCAACCTGCAGAAGGGGATGTGAGGGAGCTGATCGACAGCAGCTCAGTATGGCCCAGCAGCGTGCAGCCAAGAGGACAAACCCCATCCTGGGATGCATCAAACGCAGTGTAACCAAATGGTCAAAAGTGATGATTATCCTGATGTACTCGACACTGGTGAAGCCTCACCTGGAGCACTGTGTGCAGTTCTGGGCCCCACAGTTTAAGACATATGTGAAGGTCCTTGAGTGTGTCCAGAACTGGTGAAAGAGATGGAGGAATATCCTTTGAGATGTGGCTGAGGGCTTTGAGCTTGTCTAGTTTGGAGAAAAGAGTCTGAGGGGTGACCTTATTGCTCTTTACAGCTTCCTGAAGAGGCAAAGCGGAGATGGAGGTGCTGAACTCTTCTCCTTGATAGGACACATGGGAATGTTTCCAAGCTGCACCAGGGGGACATTAGGCATTTCTTTACTTAGAGGGTGGCCAAACACTGCAACAGGCTTCCTAGAGAGGTGGTTGATGTCTGAAATGTGTCAGTGTTTTAGAGGCACTTGGACAATGTGCGTTATTTAACTTTTGGCTAGCCCTCATCTGGTCGGGCATTTGGACTAGATGATCACTGTAGGTGCCTTCTAACTGGAATAGTCTATTTATAATATTCTATCCTGTTGCTTGTTTGCTTTGACTGCTTAGACTTTGAGATCTTCAAGATAGAAATGCTGCCTAATTCACAGACACTATGGCAGAATAGTTCTTGAAGTTAATGGTACTGGGGGGGTATTGCTTGTGTCACGTGAGAGATTGTTGTGGTTTAGTCCCAGCTGAGCACCATGGGACTTCCCCCCTACTCCCCCCACCCCCCTGCCTCCTTCCCTGGTGGGATGGAGAGGAGAATAAGACAAAGACAAACCTTGTGGTTTGGGACATGAGCAGTTTACTGGGACAGCAAAGACAGCGAGAAAAAACAACAGCAAGATTTATAACAGAATATACAAAATTGGTGATAACACAATGCAGTTTCTCACTGAACGGCATAACTCAGACTGTGGAGCTCAGAGCCATCCCCAAGCCAGACCATCCCTACACTACGTGTCTTGGAGCTGTGCACCCATCCCCCACCAGCCCCTTTACGCTGAGCATGATGTCATGGTATGGAATATCCCCTTTAGTTAGTTAGGGTCACCTGTCCTGGCTGTGTCCCCTCCCAGCTCCCTGGGTGCCCCCCCCCCCTTCTCCTTAGCAGGGCAGTATAAACAACTGAGAAGTCCTTGACTGCTTGGCAAAATAAACACATCAGGGTGTTATCAGCGCTGCTCTTATCCTAAATCCCTAACACATAACTACACCAGTTGCTAGAAGGAAAATCAGCTGTATCATAGCCGAACCCAGGACAGCGATGATACGTGTTCTCAAGCCCACAAGAGGTGTGACTATAAGGACTGTGTAATATCATTGCTGCCACTCATTATCACCATCTTCCAGCAGCTGTCTTTGAAGGCATGTCACTCCATTACTTGCATTTTGCTGGTGAAATGTTTTGCCTATTTTCTGTTAGTTAAGTTAGTCCTTCTTATGCTGTTGTAGGCTGCTTTTTTAAAAGTGTCTTTGCTACTGTCCCTGTTTGCAAAACCTATTTTCTCATGAGCTCACCAGGTCCCTATCATTCTCCTTGATTCATTTCCCTGTATTGTGTTCCTGTCTGTCCTTCAGAGAAAAAATACATTTTATATATTTTGGGAATAATGGTGCCACAGCACAGCAAATCTTAATACAAAATCAAAATCAGGAAGGAAAACAAAAATAATATTCAGTTGCCCTGGCTGTCATTGCCACCTACTCCCAGTCCCCAAGGCACACCCGTGCGGGCTGCCTCCAGCATTCGGGTATCCAGGCAGGTGTGCTCGGGTGATCTGGTCAGGCCTCCCTGCAGAGGGACATCTCATCACTTCTTTCATTAGTTGGCACCGTGTGGTGGTTTGGGGCGTGCTGTTTTAGACTGCTTGGCAGTTGACAGCAAGTAGTCTTTTGCCTCTCCATCCTTTGGGCATCTGGGAGTCACTGAGATTTGCGGCTTCTAGTTATTGCCCCTTCAGGTTGTGAAGGGGCTCTTATTTACTTACCTGTTTTATGTATCATTTCATATTATTTTCTGTCATGTCTTCAAAGCCATATTCTTCTCAATGTATTTTTTGCTTACAGATGCTAAATTTTAAATTTTTCGATTCTTCTATTTAATTATTTTGCTTTACCTACCCCAAAATCAGTAATGGTTTTCCAAGCAGTGTCTTCTCTCCTGAAATAAATGTTTGTATTCATCTGAAAGGCACATATACGCTTAGGTATTTTTTCAGTCTTTTTCATGCATTCCCTTTGGATTAAGAGTCTCTTCTGAATAATGTCTTTAGCTGATAGCCAGAAAATGTGGATATTTAGTGCAGTTTGCAGACTCAATTACCTAATTGGAAAAATGTTTGTTGATTTCTTACTGTGCCTGTTTAGGCCTCAAGGCATTAATAAAATATAAATAAGGTATGTTGTAAATAACCTTACAATTAGGAGACTGGATTGGGGAGTTTTGCATGTTTTGAATAGTTTATTGAACTTACACTACAAGTTACTTCACATACCCTTAGAAAAAGTGTGTGAAAAGCGTATTGTGGAAGCTGTTCATTAATTGATATAAAATCTGCCATCAGTGGGCAAACAAGATGACAGGCAGTAGATGTTTACTGCTCTATGGATGTCCTTAGCAACTCCCAAATGTACTATTCAAAATCAATTTCCGGTGCCATTCTTCCCATATGATAGGATATCATATGATGTATTTGCAGTAACACAACATGTCTTACACGGTGTTTTTCATCAGTAACTTTCTGAAGTGTCACAGAGGAGGTGCAAGTGCGGTACAATCCCTTCACTTGGATTCTTATCTCATCCTTCTCAGGAAATCATCCATCACAAGCAACAGAACTGGGAAATTACCCGAGTTTCCTGGAAATCAGGCTAGTACTGCTAGCAGTGGCACATGCTGCTTGGGGCATGGCTTGAATGATAATACAACCTGAGTCTTGAAATTCTTTGAGATGTTGAAGCTTGTATTTATTCTAAAACATTTCCTCAAGCATAGTGCCAGATTAATGCATCCCTTCCATTTAGTGTCCTGCATGTTAACTGGCAGATGCCATACATGTGAAGGTATGAGAAGACTATTGACCAGAATATGTGCGCGAATTTAAGCTTATCACATCAGAGAAAGATTTGCTGGTCTCTAGTTAGCTAACACAGAGCTAACACAAGAGTCCTGTGGGACCAGCTGCTTGGCTGTGGATGAGAAACACTTCCTCCAGGGCCATGCTGCAGACCAGCGGGAGTATCTGCACCTTTGCCTAGGGGTAACCCATCCCATTCAGGCTTCAGTCTTCTCCTGCCAGAGAGGAGATGGGATCTGGAGCCCCTGGGCGGAGTGGAGAGTTAAGTATAGGGTAGGAAAGAGCAAAGCATGGAATGCAGGGTTGTGCCAATTTTTGCACTGAATATCTATTCTATAATTTCCATCCTGCTTATGTTAATACACATGGGTCAACTCTCCCCACTCAGTGCTATTCGCATGGTCTTAAATTCTGTAGTCCTCGGAATGGTGTACAGTTTGTTTTGTTCGTCTTATTTTTAAAGAATTGATTAAAAATTCTGATAGCAAGATTCAAGCAAGCCTGTAACAGTTAAAAAAACCCAACCAAACAAAAAAGGAAAACAGACAAAACTTATTTGTAATTTGCAGTTGAGCTTCTTTTCTGCAACTACCTGGCGGGATCTGCCAATCTTTTAACAAAACTTAGAGCGAAATCTTTTTTTTTCCAGACATAAATTTTTAATAGCTTCTGGGGCATTTGGTTTGCTTTTGTTTAGGGTACTGATCCCATTATAGGTTCTTCAGGCCAAGCAGCTGCCAAGCTTGTCTATGAAATAGTTTCTGAAACACTGCTATGGCAGAGATGGTACATTAGGGCATAGAGATGCTCACTGTTTTAGTTGGAATATCACTTCTGACTCCTTGCCAAGTATTTAGTGAAAACTATCTCTTTATCAGATTTTTCGCTTCACGTTTTGGAGTTTGTTCTTTATGGAGAAGTATAAGGTAGAGGTAGGTGCTGATTCAGTGGTGGACATAATGTCTCTGAACATTGTTCTTTTCCCTTGAGGAAAAAGAAAGAATTTTGTTATTTTTCATGTGTGTGTGAAGTGTTTGGAGCGGCACCTTTCCCAGCCCAGCTACAGAGTGTTTGGGAAGGTAAAGTAGTTTCACTTCTGGTAAATCTTCCTAGTGTTCACTTTTGAATCAAAAAGCTGCCAGTAACATGCTTAGAGGGCTTGGTCCTGTATTTATGACTCAGGGGAGAGCAGAGCCTGCGTGAAGAGGTATGGATTTAGTTGCGTTGCTGTTTGACTATTAGAATGAGAGATGTTTGCTCACTCACTGACTCCAGCTGCCCTAACAACAAAGATGGAGTATGAAGTGTGGAGAAACACAGGTTAACTGAAACATGTGTGTCTGTGTAACACCAGTTAAAGGAAATACTGCATCCATTTGTTTTCAGAACGAATTAAATGAGCCTTATAGCTATTAACAAAGGGTGAGGCATTCCTATTTAATTCCAGATAGTTCTGTTTGGAAACTTGATTAGAATCTCAGCAAAGGGCAAGTGCCAGCGAGGCTTGCTGTTTTAATAACCTACCCATACTTAATTTTATTTGATCAGTTTTCCCTCTGCCAAAGCAGCTTTCACTTCATGCTGCCAATCCGTTTCAGTGCTGGAAACCCTTGGAAAGCTTTGTTTTATAGCAAAGACTTTCCCTTCCTTCTAAAATCTCTGTCTCATGTTTGCTGCCTTCATGATTATCAATTCAGCATTCATACTTGTTCCATTACATTTCAGCATCAGGAAACTTTTGAGAGCTGTAAAGTGATGAGCCTTTTATTTTGGAGAGAAAATCTTCTGAAGAAAGTTAACATAGAAAAGAAAAAACAAACATTTTGTTGGGTGTGTCAGTGACTGAGAAGACCCCTCCATATTTCCTGCTTTCAGCATCACTTGGGTAGCCTGAATTGATTGCACAATTGTTGGTCTTCCTGTTCATTGCCATCGTTTTGAATTTGGAGCTGGACTGCTGTAGTGTGTGCTCTTTCTTAACAGAAAGAGAAGCAGAGGAAAAGCCAGAGTTTTGCAGTGGTAGGACTGTTGAGTTTGCAAGCTGAATTGTCATGTTGGCTTGTCATATGGACAGAGTCACATATATTTAACGGGTTTTAAATCAGAAAATAAGTTTCTTAAACTGCTCTTTGAGAATTTGATTCGGGCAGCGGGAACCATAGTGTCACCAGCATCTCATCAGGTTTCTTTTATGAGTTACTAGGGACGAACAAGCATCCAGCAAATGCTGCTTCCATTCACTGATACGCTTGCAGAAGTCTAAGGTGTTAGTACTGTGAGTACGCAAATGTGTAGGGTGGTGGTGGTAGCAATGCAGCTGGCAGTGGCAGTGGAAGCTTTTGAGAGGTTCTGAATGGATATGTGGCAGCTTAGTCCCTGCTGAAATGTGCATGGCCACTGTTGCACCTGCTGCACTAAAGCTCACACGCATATGTCTGCCATGCATGTGGCACGAGTTACAGCTTCATTTTTACCATGTGGGTCTTTCTTGTGCTGTTTTAAGTGCGGCTTTGGAGTCAGAAATTTTGTCTAATCTAAACCTTTGGCAAATATGACATTGATTTAAATTTTTACTTTTTTTTTTTCCTGTAATATCAGATGTCTCATGCAGAAAGCAACGTGTTTTAATCTGTGCCCTGAGTAAGCCTTCGTTTATATGTCGACTTTGCTTTTATACAAGCCTTACTTCGTTTGTAGAGTTTTGTGTTTAGTCTGGCTTTGGTGCTATATTTAAGATTCATGTTTGTAATGTTGCTGGCATTAACTCATAACTTCAGCCTGGTGAATGAAAAGTATTTGCTCCTGTTCTATTTCAGGCCATGTAGGAGGATTTGTTTAAATGCACCTTGCAGCTCCACCCACTTCATCCTCAGAAATAAACCCTTATCCAAGCTAGTTTATCGGTACCAAAGTGAAGGACCACGCTTGCTTTCCATAAAAATTTTCTTTGTTAATAAATGAAAATAACATTTACTTTTCTACTTACCCTGGAGATTGCAGTATTGAAGATAAATGTAACTTACGACAGCAAGCACAAGAGTACTATCTGTTTTTCTACATGGTAACTGTTTGTTATCCTTCCAAAGAAATGCATGGTGACTAGCCAGACAGCAAGAAAATGCAGTTTCATACACCTGTATGCCAGATGTTTTACAGCTGTGCACATACTGCTGCTGCTGAACCCATAGTGAGCGCCACGAGGCAGTTGATTCAGGAAAAGTATGGGTTTTTCTTTTAGGATGGACTGGAATGACGATGAAGGAAACAGAGCTGCCAGCTGAAGGAATTGCACAGAGCCATCAAGAAGTAAAGCTTTTGGCATCTTGTTTGGGGATATCGCTGACAGTCAGAGTTAGGAAGATTTCCTCTGGCTTCTTCACAGCTAAAAGATTTTACATGAAACCTCAGTGTCTAATGAAGTTAAAGTAGGAATTGATGAACTTTGATTTGGTAACATGTAGGTGAACTGAGTCTAGTAATAAGCTGCATAGAGTGAGGTTTTACAAAGCTAGGTAGGAAATGGGGACTATTATTTTTAAGGGCAGCTGAGTACCTGAATCCCACAAAGCTTTGAAAATCTTCTCATTACTGAACTTCATTTTTTTCCTCTGAAATGGACCTTTTTATTTCTTAGTTGTTAGAACTATGGACAATTTGACAAAGGAAATGGTCCTTCACAATCCAAATCCATTTTCTTTCTCTCTGACTCCTACAATCATTCTCCTATACAAAATACTTTGCAGCATTGATTTGAAGCTTGTGATGTATTGTAAGGAAGTGGATTGGTTTTGCTAACATGTAATCTTTTATTTATTCAGCAATAATAGCACACTGCTTTTATGTCAAAATGAAAGTTCCAGGAACTGCTATGCTGTATATATTTGTCGTCAAATCTGAGTGTAGTTGCATCTGGATTCCATGACAGGTCTTCAAAGAGAGAAGGGGGGATATCATAGTGCTCTGGGAAGGGGACAAGGTATTAGACATGAAAGTGGGAAGCCATACATGCTTGATGGGGAGAACAGGGGAAGGACTGTGGTCTGCATAGGGATGGACGTTTTTCAGTTCCTTCAGAAGTCAACTCAGATCTTGGATTAGCATCTGTAGTTCAGTCGCTTACCTGAAGATTTTAAGGTTTTTGAAACTCTGTTTTTAAGGTGTTGGTTTCAGGAACTTGCTTAACTAGTGGCCTCCCAAATCTGGAAATGAAATAGTGTTTCTTAATTAGCTTTCCAGCTGAGGGAGTGGACCAGCAGGCATATGAGGTGGGAAAGAGAATTACAGCCACAACTGTGACCTAACTTGATTTTTAGACACAGAACTGAACAAAACTTATGTCAAATCAGTATCATGATAACTAAGCATGAGAGACATAGGCCAGTATCTCCTCACTAAAACACAAACTTATGCAAAGCTCTGTGTTTATGCTTACGTAACTCTTTTCATCAATGAACTTTTTTTGGTGTTTCTGAGAGGCATTGAAGGCAGTGTTTTTCTAGGCTATGGAGCCACGAGCAGGAGGAGCCCATGATACACTGTGCAGTGTAGCACAGAGATTGGTGATGGTACATCAGGTGACACAGTGGGCCTGGGAGGGACTACCTGTGTTTTCAAAGTTGATAAGATGGCCAGGAGCAAGCCACTGTGCCTGAATGAATACCCTTTGGCTTAATGGCATGTTCATCTGAATATACACCTAGCTTTTGCCTCCAAAGATACAGCGAGTTGATTACATTGAGTGCCATGTCAGCAAGGGCATAATTAATGAGCAGGGAAGAGAGCAGTCCTGGATTCTCACACCACCAGGGACAGGTCGACCCTCTGGTTTGGGGAATATTCACCATGATGCTGAGAAGGCAGCTCACACTGTGCTTACTGAGAGGCTCTTTCTGCTTTCACATCACACTATGAAGTTCATTTATTTCCTGTCTCAGGCATAGCAGGCTTTTAGTGAAGGGTTTTCCCCGAAGATTGTTTCCTGAGTTAGTAATCTTCCTCCACTTTGGCAATGATCTTCCTTAATAAACAGTCTTATCATCAGTTATTAGTTTCATATGACTGGCCCATGAAACACGCTGGATTATTGAAAGCTATAAAATTTGTGTTAGCTATTTTCCTACGTTGTGAACCAAACAATCTCACTAGTGCCTCAGTGGGTTTGATCATATAAATTTATTGTTGGCTACCCACAGTGAACCGACAAGCCGTGACTGTGCAGAGCTCAGATGAATTTACCTGATAATATCCAGAGTGGTTCAGGGGAAAAAAGGCTGTAAAATAAGTGTTAGTTTTTGTGACAATTGCTTTGGTTATAATTGTTTTATATTTTTTGTAGTTGTTACTTCTAGATTATTTTAGTTAAATTAAGTTACAGCTTCATTTAATCCTGTTTTTAACCCAAACATTGAAAATGTTGTTACTCAATATTGCTTTATAGTGAAATGAGAAAAGAAGTTACTGTGGTAGAACACAGTGTGCTACTAATAGCACCTGATGATCTAGCTTAAAGTATGAAATTAGTAATTTAATGAGCCCTTAGATCCTATAATACTTAAAGGGAAGGTTAATTGCTTGCTTACAACATAACTGTAAAGGATTATGTTTAAATGCATCATTTGATCCTCATTTACTTAAAATACCCACTTAGGAGGTTTTCAGTCCCCCTTTTGATCCCCACTCCCAATATTTCATAGCTCCTTTTGCTCTGAAGCATTTGAAGAGCCTTAGATCAGAGCACAGTGTTGCTTCTAGACTGTTGCATCCCTTGGGGTTGGGGTATGAATCAGTGCTGTGCTGGGCACAGTCCTCTTCTCTAGCTCAGTAGAAACATACTCGTCTTGGCTGACAGTTCAGGTCGCAGGTAGTGCTAAACGGTGCTTGTCTGAAAAGCATGATCAACTCTAATTGCTTTGGCACATTTATATTTCGTATTCATTTCCTCTTGTTTGTATAGACCGTATGAAGAGCAGTGTGGAAGTGTTGTGATTTTAATTTCTTTTCCATTTGATTCTGTAAAATAATTTCCATCTCTTGAGAGGACGAGTGCCAGAGGGGTTGCCCAGCGTCCCTGAAAGGCTGTGTTGGGCACAACCTTGCTTCAGGGAGGTTGAATTACTGCAGTTGCATGCTGAGGAAGGCCCTGCCATAAAGGGAACTGTGAAACAGCCATGCCAAAGCCTTAGGAGGGCAGGCTGGGTCAAACTCAGCCCACACGCTCTGTACAGATGGTAGCTCTCTGCAGAGTGCCTGAGCAACCTTACCTAAGGTTTCTGTTCTAGAAGACAAAGCACTGCATTGTATACTAGAGGGAAAGTTTTAAGCTGTTTGGCTGCATCCCCAAATTCAATTTATAGTGCTGGAACCTAGAGGTGGGGTGTTCATGGGCTCTGCAGCACACACTGTGACTAATGGGCTGTGAACCACAGGTACAGCGAGCCAGGGATGGTGGGAGCCTTTCAACACAGTTGACCTTGTCAACTCAGACTGTCGCTCCTCATTGTGCTTTGGGATAGCTGATACCATAAAGAAAGAAAATAAAAGTAAAAGTCTCACATAAAATCAAATCAACTGAGATCTTATGTGTGCAAGGGGGGAAAACTTTGCAGGAAATTTTGAATAAAAAATCCGAAATACAATTAAATAGCTTACTTCTGACAAGAAAACATTTCCTTCATAGGCACTCAGTGGGAATACCTGCTCGTACATATGGGCATGCCTGCACACCTAAACCCCCTTCGTGGCAGGATTCAATTGCAGACGCTTCCAGTTCTGGATTTGTATTTTCAGGATAAATTAAGTCATTTAAATCAGACTTCAGAAGCATTCACAAGTGGGTTACCTCGTCAAACATGCGTATGCTTTGACTACAAAAAGAAGTGAGTAGTTCACGGGGATAGAATTCCTGCGCATATTCACACATTCGTTTTGATTGTCAAATAAGTTAGTCATACTTCATTGTATATAGTCAAAAAAATGCCAAGGTTTTCCTTTCATTAGGAATAAGGAGAAGACATGCAGGATTTAATACTTGCATCCATTTTACTTTTCTGCTTTCTCTTTTTTTTTTTAGCTTCCCTCTTGACTCATTTAGAAAACAACAGCTGTTTCACATTGTGCATCACATCCCATTCTTCCTAACAAGCAGCTTTAAAGCATCCTTCCTTGGAATTTTGAAGGATGCAGAAGAGACCAGTATTTTGCTGCTTCTTTCTCGTTGCTCCATCCCATACTTGTAGTATGTCATCTATGTGGTGCTGCTCTGTGTTGTCAGAGTACTAATTTAATTGATTTTCATTAACTGTCCCTTAATTGAATTTTTGAAAGACAGATACAATTACAAACACAGCACAGGAAGAGCGTAGGAAGAATGTCTGGCACAGCTATACAAATAGATGTATTACTTCAAATATTCCTCTGCTGGTGGAGAGTCCATGTAATCTGTAATGGATTATATGTAAGAGGGAGAAAGATACTTGGAGTGATAGCGAAGAAGCTTATTTAAGTGTTCAAAGCCAGTATAAAAGGAAAAAAATCTCAGACACATGAAATCACACAAGTGCCCCCAAAGTGCAGTGGTTACTCTTACTGCTCTCAGGCACTCAAATCAGGAAAGAAATCAAAATTACCCTAACGCATGTGTTCTGGCCATTGTTTCAGGAGAAAGAGCCCAGGTGGCATTGCAGACCACAAGCTGGCATCCCTAAGAGCTGGTGGAGGTTTGCCTTCCACCTTTGCTAAGGTTGCACAGAAGCACAGGCAGTGTGCAAGTGGCTCTGCCTTTTACCATCTGAATTGAAGTCACCCAGGAGTAGAAGGAGGCATTGTGATTAAAAGCCCTAGCTTGCTCATTTTGAAGCACTTACTTTGCTTCCCTACATGGCAAGGCATAGAAAAAGTGGGGGACCACAAGTCTGCACAAGCAAATAAAGTTTTCTAATAGCTTAGGTTGGTCGGTAATGCAAAATGTCCATGTTCCACAAGGAACATCGAGTCCCATAACTGTGTTTCCCTTGAGCTGAAGCTTTGTTTCCATTATGGAATTGCCAGTTAGAATGAAGAAGCTAATAAGCAAAGGGATGGGAGCTAAACTGTGTCATATCAGTGTATTTTACCAGCAAGGTGCCCTAGGTTGAATGTAGAAGGGCCATCCACACAAAACCCCTGTGATCCAACTGTGACCGTCAGTGACCACACTTCCTTATATTCCTGCTAAATGCCCTGCTGCAGAAGCCCCTAGTGAGAACAGATCCTTGCACCTTGTTTCTAAAGGAGTTATCAGCAGTTGTTTCAAACCGTTTCAATGCCTTTTATGTGGGCTTTACAAAACAGGCACAATGGGGAGACTCGCTGTGCTCCCTAGTCAAAACCAGAGAAACTGGGATGGGAAGACTGGTCAATACACAAGTGCCCACCACAGACACAAACACGTGTTGTGCTGGAACGAGGTGTCATTAACATTTCAGCAGGATGGCTGTTGTAGTACACCTGCCTGTGGGCGTTCTTTTTCCAGAGTAAAAGTGCGCTTTTTGTCTGGATAAACTGAATCCACTCTGAAATGTCAGACAAGCCTGTGCGCACCTCGCAACTGGAAAGCATTTGATACGCTTTAAAATGGTATCTTCTAAAGGGATCTTCAACTTCTTTCTTTCCATGGATTGTTTAGTCCAAATGGACCATTTCATCAAAGAATTGTTCTGAACTCCTTTCCCCAGATACAGAAGCCATGTTAATCCAAAAATGTGCTTTCTTGTAGGCCTTTCAACATGATTGCCAGGACAGTGTAAAAGAAAAAAGTTTGTGTACTTGTTGTACCCAAACAAGTAGTATACAAGACAAATCCCAGATAACTGCAGTGTAATGCCTGGTGGTTTCATGGGGTACTGCTTTATTCATAGAAACTCAGTTGTAAGGGGATAAGTCATCATCATTTTATGGGGCAATTAAAGGCTTCTGTTTTGAGGTTGTCTGGTGTCTTCTCTGGGATTGATTCAGAACCAAATAGATACCGCAGAGGAAAATTCGTCATGACAGTTTGCTGTTGTCATTCTTCATAAGGAATTGCTGTATCCTCCCAGCTGGGAAAGAAATTTACAGGGGAGTTTTGTTGGGGTTTTTTTATCTGCCTATTTTATAGCTAACCGTTCCTCTACTTATCACTGCAGGTACATGGAACACTGCCTGGTTTTGGAGTCTTTCCACTTTATAAAGCACAAAGTTACGTTAATAATTTTTGACACTTAAGTAAGAAATAATCTTAAATTTTCCCAGATTCAAGACAAGCGACTGCTCTTTGATTCTTTCCAGACGCATGTTTAGTATCAGTCACAAAGTTAATATAGTATGAGATTTAGGGTTCTGACAGACATATGTCTGCAAATGAAAATCATATTGCTGAAGCAGTCTGAGCCCCTGCCTCGCTGAGGGAATGTGGTTCCCTGAGTGCAGGGATGTCTGATCTGCTTGTGTATCAGCTGCACAGCAGTTACAGTTTACTATGTTTAGTGTTGTAGTGTTGGGTAGGTAACCCTCTATTATTTCCAGTTTGCCTCGTATCACTCCAGGAAAATAAAAGTGCAGTTGTCCAGAAACTGTTTGAGACGTGACCAAGGTATGTGGGAAGCCAGAGCTGAGGAAGAGGTATGCAGGTCTGTCTGTCTCACCTCTTGATCCAGGCCCCACTCTTGCTGCTTAATCAGGGTCCTAAATCTCCTGCGGCCTGCTCGGTGAATTGGAGTATGGCCAGACAAGAGGGGTTGTAGTTGTGCCCCTCTTGGCAGCAGTTTGGGTGCAGGTGCCTGTGCTTGGAGCTGTAAATCTGTGCTGCCTTGGGAAGGAGGAACCTGGGCTCCTATGCCCTGCCTGCCACAGCCCTCACTGAGGGGAGAATGGTGTGAAGGACGGCTTTCAACTCATGGTGGCTTTTTAAAGGGTTTTCACTTGCAAAGAGACTGTAACACCAGAACAACCTGGGTGAGAGTCAAAACCTAATGAGGAAGTAAGTAATGAGAATGACACAAAGCATCTCCTAGGTTATTTGGAGTCGTGTCCTGGGTATGTCATTGTTTTCCCTTCTCTTTCACCAAGTCTTTTTTTTTTCTTTTTTAATAGTACCCTTAATGCCAATGAAATGACTCTGAGTACAGTACCTATTAAATGAAATGAGAACAAATGTCTGCTCCCAGAAATGACTTCCTGACCTGTGCTGGTATTTGTGTCTGCCAGACTTCTCATCACTCTCCCCAGCAAACCCAGCAGATCCAAAAGAAAGTAAAGATCCTTATTCATGTGACATTGATTCCACTTCTGTTGGCTTGTTAAAACTCAAAAGTTGCAACTAGAGGACCAATGCCTTACTATTTGAAAGCCACAGAGAATTGTTCAATTGTGAAAATTACTACATCTGTTAGGCGTGCATAATACACGTTCACACCAGAAGGTTGTGCTGCCATTCACCTAAGGCTTAGACAGGCTGGAGAGCTGGGCAAGGAGAAATTCAATAAGATTTAACAAGGGCAAGTGTAGGGTATTGCATCTGGGGAGGAACAACCCCGGGTACCAGTATAGGTTGGGGGCTGGACTGTTGGAGAGCAGTGCAGGTCAGAGGGACCTGGGGATCCTGGTGGACAGCAGGATGTCCCTGAGCCAGCAATTTGCCCTTGTGGCCAAGAAAGCCAATGGTATCCTGGGATGTATTAGAAGGTGGGTGGCTAGTAGGTCAAGAGAGGTCCTTCTCCCCCCCCTACGCTGCCCTGGTGAGACCACACCTGGAATATTGTGTCCAGCTCTGGGCCCCTCAGTTCTAGAAAGACATAGAACTCCTTGAAAGAGTCCAGCGCAAGACAAGTAAGATGATGGAGTTGAACACCTTTCTTATGAGAAAAGGCTGAGGGNCCCAGAGGGATTGTGGAGTCTCCTTCTCTGGAGACATTCAAGACCAATCTGGACACATTCCTGTGTGATTTAATCTAGGTGATCCTGCTCAGGCAGGGGGGTTTGGACTGGATAATCTTTCGAGGTCCCTTCCAACTCCTAACGTTCTGTGAATCTGTGACTCTGTTACTTCTACATTATAACCTGGATCCTACAAAAATGAATATTCATTTAAAGTATCCTTTTCCACTAAAATTTCAACTAGTGGGTAAGTAACTAGACAGTAATCTCGGAGCAGAGAATAGTGTTACAGAGACTATTTGCAGACACACATTAACGTGGAGGCATTCACTTTTGAAAGCAGGATACTGAATTTGGATTTAAACATCAGCGTGAAAATAGTATGACATGTAGCACTTTGTATAGGTTTGCTGTCTTCAAATGTGTGCTTGAAGCTAACTGCTGTAATCGGAGCTCTGGTGTTATCCGCGAGTCAGTTTGACAGTAGGCTCATATTCTTTAGCAGTTTGGCCATTTTGATTTTCTCTGTTTTATCAAAGCTTCTTGGATCATTCTCAGTTTCTTCACAGAAACAGTTTTAAAATTCTTGACATGCTAACATGTTTCTGGTATTTGAAATAACGAGAAAGCTGAGATTCTTTAAGTTGCCATGTTCATATAAAATTCGCATCTGTAACAGCTGAAGTCCTGTGAATCTCAGACTTGTATTGACACCTTTATTATGGCCCTGTGCTGCACCTCTCTGTAGTGCCTGGAAACCAGTTTTTCCTTGAAATATTTCTTTGGTCTGTGTAGAGGCGTTGCCAGGCATCTAAATTAATATCTCTATAGAAGAAGGAAATGCTTTCTCACATGTGATTAAAATGTGGAAGTCGTTAACACAGGAAAGCCACTGAGGCCAGAAATGCAACAAGACTTCTAAAAGATTATAGCTATCAACAATATTCAGGGTTGTAATTAATCTAGAAAAGATTCTAAGATCTAAGCAATAGCGTTCAAGTATTTGGTCTGTCTCCCCAGCGTTGGATAAGAGGCTGCTTTGTCAACCTCCATAGTTTTAGCCTTTGCCCGTAAAGCTTTACGGGCAAAAGCTAAAACTATGGAGGTTGACAAAGTTAACCTCCTGTTTTATGCTGTCAGAGACAAAACCCTGGGATGCGCGCATTAGCTCCGACATGACACGGCATGCTCCCTGCCTGCTGCCTAGATGATTTAAAGTGTGAAATTGCTGTATTAATTGATCACACCGCACCAGTTTTCTGTGCGTACACGATGTCCCACTGCTCTGTACATGTAGAAAGCCAGACACTTTTTTTAGGAGCTTTTGTTAGTAGCCTGAATCACGTGAAGATAAAAGATGATGTCTCACAACAAATGCAGCAGATACAGATACTTCCCACCTCCCTCTGCCCGTCGTGACTCCATTCCTGCACTTGTGATCGTGTGGTCTCACACACGCTTGCAGCAAAGCAGTGGGAGCACAAGGGAGAGCAAACATGCCGTGGCACACAGGGAGCAGAGCGAAGCCTTTTTCACATGCACCAGAGAGAAACAGCTTCGTGCTGCCGGCACTGCGTGTGTCAGACTTGCTTTTATGCCTCAGACCCTGAATGAGCCGTGCTGACTGCAGAGCTCTGATCCAGATTGTAGTAAAGAGCATCAATGCCATTGTATTTGGCACCTGTAGTAAAGATGTGATGCAGAGAGTAGACACAGAAACCAAGTGCTCTTCAGCTAATCCATCTAGAATGGGATCAAGGCATGCTTGTGACAGCACAAGAAAGCTCCTTCTGAGTTTATGGAACTCGCTATTTTTCTCTGGAAATAAGAAAAAAAATAATTTCTTAATGACTGTCACAAACCATCAATTTAAAAATAGTTTCACCGTCAGTGTTTAAGCACTGACAATGGAGACACGTAACGTGGAAGCAAAGATAAAGCAGAATTTTCCCACAAATAAATGAAAAACAATTTTCCAGTGAGAATAAAAACGGGAATTCCAACTCTTGCAGGGGATGCTGATGAGGCAGCAGCATGATCTATCACTCTTGCTCACCAGTAGTCTCTCTTCAGGAAAGATGCCCAACCAGGCAGGTGGGTATTGGCACTCTGCAGGAACATTGCAGCTCTTCAGGCGAGGTCAGTGTGCCATCACAGGGGGCTTTGTTCCTGGGTTCCCCCAGAGAGAAGGCAGACTGAACGTCAGCAGATGCGTTGCGGGTTGTGTTTGTTATGCTTTTGGCTGAGCAGTGAAGTCGTGAATGATTTGTTTGCCAAAAATGAAAGTTCATTACAGACTACTCTTGTTTTCATTAGGAGGAGCCAGGGGGCTATACCATAAGAGTAAATAAAGCTTACAGCTTTGTCTGCTAGTTTGTTCACTTTGGCATTAGACAGATTCTATTCAAACTAGTCTTGAGTTTCTGTGTTATTTTATTTTAGGTTTTATAATTTACTCTGTATGTGCCTAAATAAACTTCCTATTTACATTGCAGAAGCTGTGGTTAGAAAAGTGACTTGCTACAAGTTCATACCGAGCAAAGTGTCAGAAATTGAGATGGCTGTACTTCATTAAGTACAGTTCCAAGGCTTCAATATGGAAGAGAATATGATGTTTCATGCAATGTAGCATATTTATTTTTGAGCTTCAGTTATATGAGACTGAGATGAGAATCAGTTATCAATTTTAAGTTCCACTCTTCTGGATCACCTCAGCTCCTTTTGGCAAACATTTAACCTTTTCTGCCTCCTATCTCCCTCACCTTTTGAAATTAAGATCTTCTTTCATTTATTTCTCTGACATACTTACTGTAGTTAATTCATACTTGAAACCACTTTGAAGATAGTTTTATTTGTAAATCAAAAATACAAATCTTTATTGTATCATGTAAGGATACACATTTGTAGGATAAAGATTGCGCTCTCCCATCACCCTGCCTGTGGCAGGGGCATTGGAACTCGACGATCCTTGGGATCCCTTCCAACCCAAACGGCTCTGTGATTCTGTAATCAGTTAAAATTTTGTCTGGTTTCCTTTGACAATTAAATCTCTCTGTCAGCTTGCTAACTCGTGGTTCTCTCTCAGTGTACAGAAATTAGGGGTTTGGTACCTCCTTAGAGAAACTGAAAATCAGTATTGCCATATCTGGTTTAGGAGACAGGGACAGTTGAACTTGATGACTTTAATGGTCCAAACTATGATTCTGTGAAGAGAGTTAAGTCATACATTTGTGGCTAGATTTTTTTTCTTCCTCCTTACAACTATGAGTGCAGTTCAGGCAACTTGCAAAGAAGGTGGCTCTTCTGAAGGCACTAGTGCATCACAAGTTGGGGGTGTTCAGCCTTTTTCAAAGGATTTCTATCCTTCATTTTCCAGGAGAATTGTGAGCTCCAGCATAGATTATTCAAGGTTTGCTTTTCTTAGCAGCCTTTTAGAGACCTCTTAAAATAGTGGTTCAATAGACTGTAGCATGAAAATTGCTCATTATATGATATGATTTATATGATTTGCTTCCTTGTCAAAGGGAACCGCAATGCATCATGGTATGATTTTAAAGGACACAGCGCAGTGAATAATACATACTGCTAGAGGTCTGCGATGGACTTGTGACTGAGAATACCTGATCTACACAGATGGTTTAACTACTTGGTATCCTCATATGCAGCCAGACTGGATCCATTCTGCATATTCTGGATTGGGAACGAATGGAAAGGAAAAGTTAATTTAATTACACGCTGTAATTAAGGTAGCATTGACCTAACACTAGTTTGACTGGGATAAATTGCATATGGATAGAAGGCAGTTGCATCCAGAATTGTAATAGAAGTTGCTTTTTTGTAATTGTCTGTTTCCTGTTTGCTTCAGTCTGACACAAAATAATGTATGTTATGGGCTACGAAGAGCAAGTAATTTGAATTGTTCAGCCAAACAACAAGCAACTTGGGGAAGTAGATGTAGAAACTTGAACTGACAAGATATGAGATACTTACAGGTGAAGGTTGATACATAACAATGGTGCAGTGATGGTGATTGATGCTGATACTGAGCACCACAGCTGATCATTCTTTGGAGACAAGAGCCTAGACTCTTCTTTCCAACATCTCCCATGATAACTACAGACCAGAAAGCTGAACTGCACCTGCAAAGGGTATATCCTAGGTTTTATTGTTTCCCAGTACTGAAAACTAGATCATGTCTACTCAGACAGGATTAGCAAAGTATAATTAAGAGAACAGCACCATTTGTCAAAAGAAATACAACCAGGGTAAAACACCACACCCTTCTAGATAAACAAATAGTAAAAACTACACACGTTTCAGAGGAAATGAAGGGTGTCTGTTCCCTGAGCAAGGCAGTTGGGATGGGTTCAGCCAAGACCTCTCCTCCCCAAATACACAAAATCTGCTCTGCTTTCAGCAAAACCTGAGCTGCTGCACAGGTTGGACACCTCCTTCTCACCAGGAGACCCAAGCACTATACAAAGCAGGAGGATTATGTAGCCATGAACATCAGATACTTCAGATATTCCCATTGCTGAAACAGCACGTGAGAAGAATGCCTTTACCCTCTGGATTTATTCCCTCAGAAAGCACTGATATTCTGGACAAAAATGGGAACAGCCCTGCAAGCCTCTGATGTTGGGAGTGAGTGAGCTGGAGGGAAGGATTTCTTCCAGCTGAGGAGGTGATTTTGTACAGGAGGCAGCAAAAGAGAATCCTCTGCCAGGGATTCTGTCAAAAGTCCAAGTGAGGAAGCAATATCAGGATGGAGGCCTTGGCCAAGGGAGTGGTTACTGCTGGAAATGGATTTGAGTGGGCTGGGATGGAGTGAGGCGTTTTGGAACAAGTCATCTGGAGTTTGTAGCCCTGTTTTTCCTCTCCACCTTTGTCCTCCGTGGTTGGTTGTTTCACTTTTGACTTTTGGGTTTGATGTTTTTCATGGCTTTCCTTTTTTTTTTTGTAGTATTTTTGAATCAATTAACCTATCTAAGGGGGAAAACAGCTCTGAAGAACCTGTAAAACCTCATGCTGTGTTGTGGATGGTATGAAAAAAATAGTATGCTGAACTAACATCAGCTGATGTGCTACCTCAGAGAGGGAGAGATACGTGTTCTTTGAGTAAAATTTAAAAATATTTATCCCATTGTGCTGGTAGGGGGGATCATTCTCTTCTGCTTCAAGTATGGGTTTATAAATTTTATGTTGAAATAAGTTGAGACAATTCTGCTGAGCGTAATTGCAGTCATGTATGTTAGTCATAAATGCTTTACTTAATTGGAGAAATTGTTCTTTCTTTTACAGATTATGTCTATACCTAAATATTTTCCTTAGTAAACTATCAAAATTCTAATTCTGAGTCTTGGGTGCTTCAGCACATCACTAACAGCAACATTTGAGTTCCAGTGGCATTAGACTGATATGCTCACCAAGATCTTTGCCAATCAAGCATTGACCAATTCCTCTCATCCCCTGCATCCTTTGGGATATACACTCTCAGGTCTCTCCAGAAGCTGTATAATCAATATTCAGAACTTCTACAACTTCATCCAGATGCTGATAGTAGAAGAGCAACGTTCATGCATTTTGTTGTTGTAAATCCTTTCACAAAATTGAAAATTGTCAAGAATATGGAAACATCAAAGTAAGAAACAGTGATAATAGAATAACTGATGCCAGGTGGACTTTTGCATCCGGTGTCAGCCAGCATAGCAGTGAAACAGTCATCTATTCCAAGGAATAATACAGCATATGTTGGGGCAGCATCACTATCTTTGCAGACATTATTTTGAAAGCTGCTAAGATGTTGAGGTTCTTACTGTGGTTGTTCTTACACATTGCAAGATCTTTTTTTTTTTTTGTTAAAGATTTCCTGAGAAGGAAATATGAGCTTCACTCTCCCTACCTCCTCTGGCTATCATCACACTTGGCAAATTTAAAATATAAAAATATAAAATTTAAAATATAGAAGTAAACTGTTATTTAAACACCGAGTAAGGATCATTTCTTAGCTGCTTTTGGAAATCCTTGTTATTTTCAGGCAATGAAAAATAATGAAATAATATTTTCTTAAGCATTATGTAGCTATTAAAGTAGATTTCTAGAAATTATTGCCATTTGCAAGGCTGAGTTTATTAGTTTCCTTTTAAAGGTTGATACTTTTCCAAGGAAGCCCCAACTTGCCTCCATTGTGCATCTGCTTTTCCTGATGTGAGAGTGTGAGGTTTGTTTGCTTTTAAGAGGCGGTGAAAGGTCAGTTGAGCATGAGTTCAGTCTTTTGTTGTGGTTTCATTCTCCTCTCTAATACCTACGTGTGGGGGGGTTAGGGGTGTGTCCGTGTGTGTAGACTATATTGCACATATTTTGTCTTGGCCATTTCATTCTGCTGTATTTTAGGACAAATTATACTGTTCACTTAATTATTCTTTTCTATCATTTAAATGATAGATTTCTGTCATTCTAAACATGAACTCTCTGAAGTGACAGTTACACAGAGCAGGGGAATTTTCTGATTCTGTGGGACAAACTACAAGCTGATACTGGAGATACTTAGCATAGGCTGCGTAACTTTAGTGCACTACTTTCCCTTTTCAGTGCACACTGAGTACCCGTGTGCAGTCCGGTTTGAAGATGAAACCAGTGACCACTCAGCGGGAGTGCTTGCACAGTCACATTCTTCAAAGTGCTACCCAGAGTCCTACCTGCTACCCTCATTCCACACATGGTCTCATGAAAAATTTCCAAGTATAGGTTTCAAATGGAGAGTGCAGGGGCCTTAAGGCATCGAGGAGTAGGATGTGCACTCACTCCGGCAGTCAGTGCAGTGAGGTGACTGTGAATCTCTTTTCTCCTGCCCCGTGGCTTGCAGTTCCCCTGCTGCCAGCTTCCAGTGCCTCGCACTGAGGCCTTGGTGGGAGCAGTCTGATACTAGAGATGAGGAGTGCCTAAAGGTAAACAAGGTTGGAGTCCTGGAGGGATTTCTTCCAAAGAAGGGAGTAAAGCTCTTCCTTTCAGCTTCACACTTCCAAGACTGACAGATGCACTGCAGGGGAGCAAAGTTCCAACACTGAATCTGTCTTTCAGAGCTCTAACTCACACTAGGAAACGCTATTGAAACCCTGGAGCATAGCTCCTCTGTGCCATGCCTCAGGATTCCAGCAAATTCTGACACATAATACATGCAGGTTTATGGCGCTATTTATAAATCTCTTGAGTTTCCTCTTGTATTGTTTCTTGCTGAGGGAGTAAGGGATGTGCAGTTCAACCCATCAGATTTTATTGAGGAGTTACCCGCAGTCATGTCTATGCTAGATTCTCTTGAGAAACATCTGTTTTCTGCAGGATTTCAAGTTTGAAATAGTTGTGGGTTGTTTTGACTTGTTTAATTAACAAAAGAATGCAAATTGATAATGTTAATTACTTACATTTCTTGTAAAATGCAACATTAACTCTTAAGCAGTGGAATAGAAGTATGCTCAATAAGCTGCATGCTGATTTTTTTTTTTTTTATCTTCTAGTTGTCTGTTTTCCCTGCTTTGTGTAAGTACAGATTCCTCTGGTTTTCTCTCTCTATTTAGAAACCACACTACGCCTGTAAAACAGACACATCTTGTCTTTAGGTGAAAAAGACACTAAACATGAGTTGGATGTATTCCTCAGGACCATCTGTTTTGTAAATCCTGCTGTTGTGCTATGGGGGATAAGGGGATCTCAGGTCTTGTTAGGATTTTTCATACAGATAAATGAATATATATGTATGTATATATGTATTTATGTATGTATGTATATGCACTTGGAGCAAAAGGCAGGTTGTATCCTGTGTAACCACTGATAGGCATTTGTATGATAAAAAAGGAAGCTAAGCTGCATAGTTCCTCTTGGGACCATAACCTAAAGATGGGAGGTCTACAAGAGAGCTGGA
Organism: Heliornis fulica; assembly: GCA_013399135.1. NCBI lineage: Eukaryota > Metazoa > Chordata > Aves > Gruiformes > Heliornithidae > Heliornis > Heliornis fulica. The sequence continues at coordinate 100,901 of VXBZ01007020.1, read as the reverse complement.
GAGGAACTGTTTATAAGGGCAGGTAGAGAGATAGGACAAGGGGTGATGGTTTTAAACTGAAGGAGGGTAGGTTTAGATGAGATACTAGGAAGAACTTCTTCCCTGTGCGGGTGGTGAGTCCCTTGGCACAGGATGCCCAGAGGAGCTGTGGCTGCCCCCTCCCTGGCAGTACTCAAGGCCAGGTTGGATGGGGCTTTGGACAACCTGGTCTGGTGGAGGGTGTCCCTGCCCATAGCAGGGGGTTGGAGATAGATGGTTCCTTCCAGCCCAAACCATTCTGTGTTTCCATACTAACAAACCTGGCTAGCAGAGTCTTACTCCTTGACTTTGCAACTGTTGCCTGGACCTTATGGCTAACTAAAATTACAAGTCAACATGTAACTGTAATTGAAATGAAACTCCAATGAAGCTCAACTTAGTCAATCTTCCAGTGGATGTGTTTTTGGAGAGGGTGTGAAACAGCACCTTCATATAGCTCGTATCCTCCTTTTATAATGAAGCTCCTTATGGATGTAAGTACTCATTTAAGTAAACATCTGTAAGGTCATAAATGCCTCGTATAAATATCATGTGGCCTTCAGGCTTTCTTAACTAAAAAAGGTTTTTTCTCTTATTCTAGCTGTGCATTTCCAGAAGCATAAATGGTCCCCAGGATAGCTTCAAGCTGTAAGACTTGCTGCTTTTTCCTCCACATGAGTGCCCATCTAATAAATAGGCATTGTATTTTTCACATTCTCTTTCTGCAGTTGATTTGCTGTCATGGATGTGTAGGCAGGTGCATAGTTTGTGAAGAAAATGGTTGATTCCACGATGTTCCTACAAACCAGTCCCTATTAATTCCTGAATTATATATTTTGGGTAGCATCTGGATGAATTCTTCATAAAAAGTTGTCCCTGTCCCCCTGGCCTAAAGCATTCGTATGAGTTGCAGTAAATCTTAAGGTGCAACATTTATGCCCTATATATTCCTTCTCCCAGGAGACTTGTGATACTAAACAGTTTTGTCCAAATTAAGTAGTGAGTATTTCAGCTACCTCAGTTCAGTTTGTGGTCGTAAGTGGATAATGTGTTGTCATTCACTGCTGCTTACCCAGCTCTTTTCTCACAGCCATGCTATATGGTCATAGAATCATAGAATCATTAAGGTTGGAAAAGACCTCCAAGATAATCTAGTCCAACCATCCCCTTACTACCTATATTACTTATTAAACCATGCCCCTAAGTATCTCATCCAACCTTGGTGTTGCATAGCTACCAATCTATAACCCAAATGTTTTTCTATCAGTGTGGAGAATTGTGCTGATCTCCATGCAACATACAGAGGGTGTATATTGTATGAGCAAACTGCTGTATGACTGTAAATTTTTGCAGGTTTTTTTCATGCTGGACATACCTGCTAACTACTAGTGATTTATGTTTTAGGCATATTTTCTCTCTCATTGTTCATTCTTCTTTTTTCAACATTTAGAAATGAAGGAATTTTAGTATGTAGTTATCTCAGAAAGCCTTAGAGAGGTGGAGGTGGCCTACCAACTACTGTGCATGTACAGTGTGTGCTGAAGCTAGGGGACAAGGTAGCATCCGCCCAACACCATGCACAGAAATTTAAGGCTCCAGTTACTTAAGGCAGAGAAAGGGATGCTCCTGCATCATGCCAGCTGTAGGTAAGGCCAGCCACCCTTGCTAATACCCTGATTCAGCGGTGAGAGGGAAGAGGATCATTCTGAACCAGCAGTCATGTGAAAAGCCAGTCAGCCAAAGCCTCAATGCAGCCCCCGCAGCCAACTGAGCCCTCTCTTCTCTTCTGCAGTTTTGGCTGCTGGAAAGAACTGGAGGGCTGGTGAGGAAATAATAGGTTGTAATCTGCTCAGCCAGCCAGCCATCTCCTCCTGTTGACCTTGAAGTAATGAAAAGAGGATGGATTCTGCTGCCTGTTACCCCTGTGTTTCCAAATAATGAGAGCAGAGAGAAATGATCATAAATCTACACAGCTTTGCCTGTTTGGAAGTCTGGGCCATGGAGGAAGGGACAGGACGTATTGTATTTTCACTCTGTAATTCACACAGGTATTCATCCCAAAGTGTTTCCTCTGTGGGGTTTTTTGCCTTGTACTTCATTTTCCACAGCAGTAATTTTAATTCAGATGAACTCATTCCCTTTTGTTGACTTAAATTTTCAATATGAGAATAGTTGTATTCCCTGAACTGGTAATAAACTGGTTTGATATTCACATTTTATAGATGTAATAGATTTCCATTAGTTAATGCAGTTGAGTTGTGGCAGTGCAGAACTGGGCCTATTAAAAACAATACCAAAACAAAGCACACATGTAGGACCCTTTCTTAGCATTTTCTTAAAAAAATAAAAAATAACAAACACCAAAACAACAACAACAAAAAAACCCCACACCCATAAAACCCCACTCCCCTAAACTGTTTCTTGTTTTTTTTGATACAGGGAAAATGAAGACCAGCCAAGCTTGTAGATATATCTAAAAAATAAAATAAAAAGGGGAACCTGGAATTTGGGAGTTTACTTTTAGATATAGAACTGCCATAGACAAAGTAACAAGAAAGTTGTTTTTGGCAAATTTTTTCATTCCCCTCCCAGAGAAATGTAATTTTTTTAGGCAGTTTCTTGTCAAACATTAACTGAGAAGCTGGTATGAAAATAATTTAGTAACCGTGACAGTGTAGTAGTCCATCTAGTATGGCCAACAGGTAAAGAATAGTAACAAGGTGTTTTAGTACTTAGCTAAGGTGCCAAGTCAATGTCAGACAATAAAATGATGTCATGCAATCAGTGGCAGGGACTGTTCAATGCAAACTGACACTTTTGTCTTTTAATCCTACCACATGCAATAACAAAAGATCAGGAAGGACTACATTTAAAAACACAGGAAATGTCCTGAGCCCACTAGAAGAGAGCATTGCATTGTTTTTGCGCAGTGCTAGATCTTGAGCAAGATGGTGGCTGCACCCTTACTGACTGAGCTCCTTTCCTCCTTCCCGACAGGGAATTAACTTCTGAAATGGCAGCAGAGATCTCTGGAATAAATGGGACTGTGGTGGGAGAGCTCCCAGTTTGCTTGTATTCCCACAATGGAAACATGCACAAGCGTTCGGAGCAAAGCTGAAGCACGAGGGAGACGCTAACTCGGTCACTGCATACACAGCAGAACAGGTTGACTTAGAAATACAGCCTGCTTCAGCCCGAGGGGGCCTGTAAATCTGCCTCTCTGGAGGAACTGGGCTGGTGGTCATGGTTTTTTCCTCTTTTGAGGCCAATTAGCCTGTTAGAGCTTGCCTTTGGCCAAAGAAAACACTGTAGCTGAGCCATGCTCCTTGTGGAATTGAGGAGGATGGATGAAGCCGCACGGCCCTGTGCTATCTGCTGGGAGGTTCTGGCTGGCCATGGCATGCTCTGGCAGCCAGTGGCCTGGTGGTGGTCTGGTCACTCAATAAGTAGATTGAATTCATCAGCCAAGCACTCCTGGCCACAAAAGTGTGTCTTTGCATTAGTTCAGTGTGTTGGATGAGGTTGTTTGCAGTAAGATGAGTCGCAGAGCCAGGTCCAAGGGGTGAATTATCCCAGAGTGTAACTGTCCCTTTTCATCAGAGGATTTCAGCACACATTGCAAAAAATACACCCTAATTTGACCCTTTCCTTAGGTTATTTGGCTTGGAGGATTTCTGGTATTCATGACAGTGTGATTTCTTTATGGTTTTGCTGCTTTTTTNTTTTATGGTTTTGTTGTTTTTTTTTTTTTTTTTTTTTTATTCCTCTGCACATCCATGATGGGGTCAGATTATCCACCAACTTTAATGAGATCTGCTAACTTGCTCTGGCTGAAATTTTGTTCCTCAAAAACTAGCAGCTGTTAAATAAGATTTAATGCTTAAAGGCTCTTAGCCAACAAACAGTTGAGCTAAACTGAACAACAGGTTTGTTTCAAGGGATTGCAATGTCTTTTGTGTCTTTGGGTATTAATATAGGGCCTAATATGGCAGGGCTATTTGCCATCTCTGGGCTTAAAACACAAAAAGAGTTTGTGGAGCCTTTAAGCCCAAATGCTAATTTTAGAGTGCTTTGAATTAGTGGAGATATGGTGGGCTATTCAGGGCTTCTAACTGTCATCTTAGAAAGATTTAGGGTGTCAGTCCAGAGTGGTTCAGGTTGATCCAAACTGGTCCTGCCTTAAAAGTGCCTCACAATCACACCTTTACCCTGTGCCTGTGCTGGCACTGGGGCTGGGGAGGACACTACCGGCTCAAGTGCTGAAATGGCAGAGGATGGAACAGATCAAAAAATAGCATTGTTCCACTGAACCTGCTCTCCAGACATGTCCTTTGCAAAGGAGAGGAGGGGAGTCCTGAGGCAGGGGAGGTGAGAAGCTGGGGTGCCCCTGATTTGAAGTGGCTTAAGCTATTGCAGACAAGCACCTCAAGATTTTCATGTCACCCATGTGTCTTTCAGTGCTGCTACGGTCTCAAATGTCAATAATAGTATAAGCAGCATGAGCAGAGCTGTAGTTAACAGTGTAATTTACGTCCATGGAACTACTTACACATTTAAAAGTATGCAGATGATGGTGTCTTATGCTAGATCAGGATCTTAATTATGCATCATTTGAGATAATTGGGTTGCTTAGCTTCGTATCTCAACCTGCTAACTACTAAATTAGGATTCAACTTTAATCCATGTATGCTTAGTTGAACTATTTCAGCTTGTTCCTTACAATAATTGGTCATTAAATTGTTGCTGTTAATTCTGCTCCCATATTCTGGTTTTCTGTGGGAGAGGTCTGAGTTCAACACATTCATATGACTGGGTAAATTCAGGTGATTATGTCCTTGCCCTCTGCTGTGTGATTTTTACCAGTACACATAAATGGATACATGTTCTGGATAAATATTCTGAGGAGTAAATAAGACCCAAAGTATCTTGATTTTGTTAAGGAGTTTTTTTCTTAAATTGCTATGCTGTATTTTGTGGCTTTTATTTTTTTTCTTTCCTATCTTTTAGAAGTGTACACTTAAAAATGAATCTAAAAAGTACCAAGCTTGACATTTTTGACAGAAACAAAAAAAGATGACATCTGTTAAGTCCATGATGAGCAATCCAGCCTTTCTCTTAATCCAGAGTTTACATGGGTGGAGTGATTAGCTACATACAGGTGCAGGGATATAACTTTGTTTTATTGTTCCCACAGATGAGCACCATGCCAGGACTGCCCACGAGGCCGTGCTTCTATGATATTGACCTTGATCCCATCACAGAGCAAGTGAAAGGATTGTTTTGAGTAGGACATCCAAATTCAGGTAGGTCAGCAGCCTTTATTTTCCTGCCCAGCTTGGAGGAGGATGTTTGTCTCTAGTACATACATTAAGAAGGTTGTCAGGGCTTTAGCTAGACCCTGATTTCACTGAGGACTTCTCTTTGCTGGTGTACACTGATGGTGCGTGTTGAAGGTACCTTTTGGGTTTCCTGGTGTGCTCAGTTTGGCATGAGAAGGAGCTGGCTCTGCAGTCGTGCTGCTCGTGTCAGTCTAAGGAAATCATGTCATGTTAGTCACCTCAGAAGAAATAATCTAGTTCATCCTCAGTACTATTCTCACATGGCAGCATGTTTCTGTCATTACCTAGATATCAGGGGAGATGTTTCTCATCTTGTTTATGAGCTTTGCTTTGTTTTTTCATATTTTGGTGTTGGATTTTTCCTGATTGCTGTCACCTCTCTTAAATGGTAACAAGCATTTCAGGAACACAAATCTGTCCTCTTAGCCTGTCTGGTTTTCATGCTGGGTTCTGTCCCTTTTCCTTGAACGTTGCAGTTCCCCTGACACCTCCTTTTCTCAAAGCACTTAATGGTTTTAGTGTCCTGCTTTAATTTTGTGTTAAAAATCCAAGTTATTCACGTGTGTCTCTGATGGGACTCTATTTTCTCATTACTTAACTCTCTCTCTCCCCCCAATAAATCATTCTGGAAAGTAAAACAATTACTTTTACACAGAACAGCAGTCTTACTGCAAGCTAATAGGACTGTAATGTGACCTCAGACCAGCCATGGCTTTGAGATGGATGTGCCCAGGAACTTCATGCCTGCTCTAGCAGCCCTTGCCTACTCTGATAGAGAGAACAGGCTTTCATTTCCTTTCTGTGCTGTGATGAATTGTTTGGAGGAGGAGAGAGGTTTGCACAACCCAAGGAGATAACTGTTCAGACCGGAGTAACTGTTCGCGTACCTGTACTTGAATGTCACAGGTTTTGGTGAAAGCAGATTCTGCCATTTCCTGTAAAGTAAAAAGCAGTTAGCTTGAAAGTTGACCAGCATGTGCAGGTATTCACTATCTTATGTGCAAACCATCGCTGACTATTCTGTTGCTGGGTGGTGTTATGCCACTTGTTGGCTTGTATCCTGTTTTTGTTACTGATACCAGCACTGTATGTCTGGCTTCATGCATACGTATTGATTCATCATCTGTCAGCCATGTAATAACTTCTGAATCATTTGAAATGGCTGTAGAATCATAGTGTAAAATCTATATGCGGATTCAAATGGTCTACTTAATCAGGCCGTTACTGCCTAGTCTTATGCAAATCCATCCAAACCATGGCTCAGTGAGTTTTGAAGAACAATTATAATGAAGCAGGTGAAATATTCCATCCCAACTGTGAAAGGTGTTTCATTTCAACTTGTAGCTGAAATTAAAATGTTAAACTCATCTTTTAGTCAGTGATAGTGTTTTTCACAGATGTAAAAAGAAATGCTAACAAAATCACATAAACAGGTAGGAAATGGTGTATAAACATAAGTAACACTTAAATTACTTTAATTTCATTATGGAGGTATTGATGGCATCACACAGATAAGATTCAGTAAGTTTAAGCCTCTTAAGGAAAAAAACAGCTTGATAATATATATCTTTTCCAACACTATAAGAAACATACTCGTGTGTTTCTAGCTCTGACAATCAAAATAAATGCCTTCTTGAGAGCATTGTACTACCCAGTGAGCACCGCGCAACCAGGCAGTGTTCATCAGCTCCAAAATTCACCCAGCTCATGTGCTAGATCTGTGCATTTCTCACTTTGGATAAAGAGAAAACCCATATTCCTTTATACACAAAACTTCCTATAGAGTTCTCGCTGCCCAGGGGGGTTGTGGAATCTCCTTCTCTGGAGATATTCAAGACCTGTCTGGACACCTACCAGCTGGGAACCTGCTTTGGCAGGGGGGGTGGACTTGATGATCTCTTGAAGTCCCTTCTAACCTCTACAGTTCTGTGAGTCTATGAAAAACATACGAAGAGTTCAGTATTGTACTCGGCTTTGACACATTCACTGAAATGAACTCACACTGTAGGTTATACAGTGCTTTCAGGTATTTCTTTCAATGACAGCAGATAGGGGATTTATTTTATTTTTTCAGCTCGGTTTGAATTCTTTGGGTTTTTAGTGTACAATGTAAAATTTCTAATAAGAGGATATTGTGCCAGCTCATTAGTACTGAATCAAGTCTTTAAGATTTGGTAATCAAAAAATATTTAGAGCTTTGTAGAAGAGCTGCAGATGTTTCATTATAAACATGCGTGCAGAGCTAAGAACAGTTGTTTTAGTGCACAGTTTATATCCTCCTCTGCAGTGTGTAGCTTCATGAGACTTGTGAAAGAGATTCAGGCAGTAGTTCCTGCTGCTAGGGGTCCTGTGTGGGGCTCTTCCTGAGCTGAAACTTTGGATGCCATCAGCCTCTATGATTTTTCTCCACCACTTCACTGCATTAATGAAGCAAGGGATAGTTCTCACAAAAATTTCCAGGATACCAATCACTGGAATATACTATAAAAGCAAAGCTTTGGTCAAAAAAGTTTAGCTCTGTTTTTTTCTGTAGACAAGTAGCCAATACATGGAACGCAATTACAGTCTCTCCATTAAAAATGGAAATATTAATATCTGGAAATGAACCTGAAGGAATCTGGCTGGTTCTCCATCACAGGCCACTACCCTATTAAAATTACACTGCCTGGCTCACACACTAAGAAAGCTGAAGTTGTTACCTTAGGAGCTGTCTCTGTAGATTGCTCCAGTCAGAATAAGAATTACATGGAGACAAGTCTGCCAGTAGGATGAAATATATCTTTTTAAAGAAACAGTATTATTTGCATATCCTGACCTGACCTACTCTGCAGAAGTGAAGTCTGCTAAGGACTCTTTGAGCTCTGAGGATCCCTCTAAATTAATCAACAGCAGCAAGTGCCCACTCTTGCTGTGCCAGTTCAGCTTTGTGTATCTGGGTCGCTGGTGGGGGATTTGCTGTTTTCCACAGCTGGCTGGGGCTTAGTAAGGCTTCAGCTGCCCACAGTTGCGGATATATTCTTGCACTCGCCTCCGCTTCAAATTTGGCAGCACATCAGAGTGATTGTAATACACAGCACAGGTATTTTGCCACCTTCAGAGCTTTTCTGAATGTGAGAGGAATCCTGGAGCTCTAAATGTGACCATCTTCATGGACATGAAAAAGCCCATGAGGGGAAAACACCGAAACTGATGCCCTAAAATTGCAAATTATTTGTTAGGTGTTTTGCCTTAATTCATTCAGATATGCGTAGAAGGTGTTTGCAGACCTTCCCTTGGCATCCATAGAATTGATCCTATGAAACAAACAAAAAAAAAAAAAAAACAGCGTCTTTTCAACTCATTCCCCACAGTACTGGGTTCCTTTCAGCACTGATCACTACAATAACATACATCCATATCATACTAGAATAGGAGTACAGATTTTGGTCTCTCACCTTGTAGCGTTAATATAAGGGTTACAGATAAGAAATGAGAGGTGTACATAGCATAATGAAATATTTTTCTTTATTATAGATAAGGCAAAAATACCCAATTTCACTAAAACCATGGCTTTTAGGTTGTGATGTTTGGTGGGTTTGTTGTTTTTTTTCCTTTAAAGAAAGCAAAGATATCTTTTTTTTCAATGTAGAAATTCTTTATCTTTCTCATTTCAGGAGCCTGGAAATTAAGAACTGCAACTTTCCTGTTTCCTGCAAGTAGGAGACAAAAATGAATCTGAAATATGCCTGTTATGTGTCTCTGGAGTAATGTCAAGATAGTCCAAAGAGCAAAAGTTTACTCTTTCTTCAAGCTAGTTTTTATAATGAAATATAGCAGTAGGGTAAAAAAAAAAAAAAAAGCCAAGCTGAAGTTTTTTTTTGCCGTAGTGCAGGAAGCTTTCTGCTGGGGCCATTTACTTGTTTGAGAATAAAACAACATTGAAAAAGAGAGAAATTTTTCATCTTACAGTTTTCAACTTTTCTCAAAGGAGTTTACAGAACTCTTTCCCTTATCTTGGTCATCTAAAAAAACTTGTATAAACATGAATACAATGTGTGATCAAGTCTATTTCTCTCTAAAAAATACACTTTCGCTCCTGGCATTCAGAAGCTGAGACTACTCACAGATTAACTGCACATTTTTGAGTTATCATCAAGCGTTGCTCGGGATGCGTTTGAACAACAGCCAAGCTTCAAGCAAGGCAGATAGGAAGCAGAGAAAGAACAGAGAGTGTATTTTGTTAAAGGTTTAGGGTTTTTTTTTAAATAGCATTTGTTTCCCTGTTGGGCAAATCTCTTTGAAACACTTAAACCATAGCTGTCTCCTATCCATAGGTCTCTGTTTACCCAAAGCGTACGTTACGTGGCTTTCCAGCTGATAATGTGCTACTCCTGGTGAAGCTGGTTGTTCAGAGAGGGCACGGCAGCTTCTGAAGCCCTGTTTTTCCTCACATTCATGGCTAATTAAGGCTTTTGCTGTTCTGACTCCCGATGTAGAGGTTTTCTTGACCTGTCCTGGCTGTACACGACACCCAGTAACAACCGAGGAACGTCCATCAAGCGAGGATGCGACTGGGCAGAGCCTTGTTTGCCTTTGTCTTGCAGTTTTTAACCAGGATGCTTGTAAAACTGGAGCGTGCTTTCTGTTTGAAGGGGGTACCCAGACAAGGCAAATCCTCAAACGTGTGCTTTTAATTTGCCTCAGCACCTCACCTTGTCCCCTTTCTTTCCTAAATGTGCAGCAAAACAAGCCTCAGGCACAGGAATCTACTGCATTCAGCTTTTCAAGCTGCTGCTGCTGCAGCAGCTTGAAAAATGCAACAGAACAATAGGCTGAATTGAGACAATAGGCCATTGTATTTTCAGGTAAAAAGCAGTGAAATAATGATGAGAGAGTTTATTTTCCTGGTGACATTCTCCATCCTGTCGCTTTGCTCCACTTACGCACATCTGTACATTATGGGCTTCTGCCATATAGTTTTGGTTCCCTTCTGCACGGACACATTTGGAGACTCAATTATCTCAGGAGCTGTGTTGTAATTGAGGGGCTTGGTTTGAGTTTTAAAAATAGTGCTTTGTTATTTATAAACTCAAAACTATAATTATGGACAGTAAAGCAAACTGGGGACAATTAAAATAATTATCTGTGCCTTCCCTGGAGCAGTATAGAAGTAGCTGTTGACGACATTTCAGGTCTGTTCTATTCATGGCGTGGTCCCCCAGCACCATGGGGATTGCTGTGAAGGTAAATGTAAAAAGGAGAGCAAGTCGTTATTTTAGCCTGCTTAGACGATAGAGCTTATGACAGCCAAGACTGGAGATGCTTTAATTGCACTGGGGCAGGACAAACATGAGCAGAAAGTAAGATTCAGTTCAAGCGTGACACTCACAACTACTGGGGAGAGAGATTATTTTTGGTATTTTCTACTAAATTATGCCCCAAAATACAACCACATTATTCAGATACATAACTATGTTGTAACTTAGTCCTTCACACATTGAGCTGTCTAGCTTAGAAAAAAAGCCAAAGATGTACAGAAGAAAATATGGTGTCCAACCATCATTTTCCTAGTAGCATTCTTTCCAGAAAAATAAATGATGGGCTTTTTGTTCCCCCCATCTTGCCTGGAAGAATTCAGAAAACCATTACAGTGCCTTACTGGCAACCATTGTGATTGCATTAGACATATTGCTGTGCAGCGTGGCACTGTTCATCTGTCTGCCCGTGAAATGCTTGCGTGGGATATGGATGTCTGAGCAATGGGCTTCATAGGTAACTTCAAACTACTACTTGATAAACACACGCTTTCAGTATTATCCCTTCAGGCCACATGTGCTGGGGCTGTTTATCTGACCCATCAGTCCTTCCCTAAAACATTGAGAGCTGACAAACATCCTGTATTTTTTTTCCTACTGTCATGTGCATAGGACTTGTTATGTTTTGATAGCTTTAATAATTCAAGGAAAGCAGGAATGACCCTCTTGTTTTGTCATAGCTTCCCACACACACACACACCTGGTTAACTATCTGCAAAGTCCTTAGAGCACGTTTGGTTTTTTCAGTTCTTTTAGCAGAAATTTTGTTTATAATAACAAACATTGCCATGTTGATTCGGTCTAATCACAGAACCACAGCATGTTAGGAGTTGGAAGGGACTTTGAAAGATCATCTAGTCAACCCCCCCCGCCGTCTGAGCAGTATCCCCTAGATTAAATCACACAGGAACACATCCAAATTGGTCTTGAATACCTCCAGAGAAGAAGACTCCACAACCTCTCTGGGCAGCCTGTTCCAGTGATCTGTCACCCTCACAGTGAAGTAATTTTTCCTTATATTCAGATGGAACTTCCTGTGTTCCAACATGCACCCATTGCCCCTTGTCCTATCACGGGCCATTACTGAGAAGAGCCTGACTCCGTCCTCCTGACACTCACCCTTAACATATTTATAAACATTAATGAGGTCACCCCTCAGTCTCCTCCAAGCTAAATACACCCAGATCACTCAGCTTGTCCTCATAAAGGAAGGTATCCAACTCCCTTCATCATGGTGGCCCTGTGCTGGAGTCTCTCAAGGAATTCTGTGTCCTTCTTGAACTGAGGGGCCCAGAACTGGGCACAATACTCCAGGTGCGGTCTCACCAGGGCGGAGGGAGAAGGACCTCTCTTGACCTACTAGCCACCCCCTTTCTAATACACCCCAGGATGACATTGGCCTTCTTGACCACAAGGGCACACTGCTGGCTCAGGGTCATCCTGCTATCTACTAGGACCCCCAGGTCCCTCTGACCTACACTGCTCTCCAACAGGCCAGTCCCCAACCTATACCAGTACCTGGGGTTGTTCCTCCCCAGATGCAATACCCTGCACTTGCCCTTGTTAAATTTTATTACATTTCTCCCTGCCCAGCTCTCCAGCCTGTCTGAATCCTGTTGAATGGCAGCACAACCTTCTGGTAATCCAAAAGGACTGAATTATTAGCCATCAGCTGAGCTGCAGAAAATTCCAGATGCCTTCATTGGGGAGGGTTTAAAATGAAATTTTTTAAGGTGTTTCTTGCTGGTTGCATCACCTGTTGCTATGCAGATGTGGCTGCAGGTGAGGCACTCCTGCTTGCATACCTGAGGAGTTTTGTGACGCTGCACAGCAGCAGCTTTATAAGGCAGCTTGCCTTGCTTATCCCTGTGCTTGCTAACGCACGTGGAGAACCACACCACTGGTTGCTTTTTGTAGTGACTGAAAACTTCGTTACTGCCACTGCTGACCTATGAAAAAATAGCGACATTGAAGTACTTCAGACTACGTCCGACGGGTTTCTTCGTTTGTAGTTTCAAATCAAAACTCAGTGCGTTCCAGTCGCCGTGAATGTTAAAATAAAGCGTGTGTGCGTATTGATGCTCAGCTTTGCAGATGCGGTGCCTGTCTCTGGTCTGAATTCATTAACAAACTGTATCTGTTATTTAACATTGTTCTCTCTTTATCTGCCATCTCGTCTGTTTAGTGACCTTTCCCCGCCCCGCCCCCCTCACTTGAGGCATTTGGTCCCTGCCAGTTGCTGTAAGGGGCTGCAACACACAAGGGTTGTCTATAGGACCTTCTCCACCAGTGCAGACCTGTGTGGTTGGTTTGTGTGTGAAGGGAAGGACACACCGGACTAACATCCTGTCCTTGTCCCAAAATATCTTGCTCTAGCTTGTGGTTCTTGGCGTGAAATGCCGGGTCAGCTGCCAGGGTCAGAGGAACACTTTTCACTTCTTAGAGGGCAGATGGTGAAACAGTATCAGGTACAGGAAGATACCTGTGAGCTTCTTGGGGTGGGATTTAAATACAAGCAGTGCAAGAACTTCAGGAGCTGTGGGTGTTAAATCATCTGGAATGTAACACAGCAGAAAGCATCGCAGGAGCTGGAATAAACACAATGGGGAAGCAGGATTGGGGTGGGAGTAGAAATCATTCACTTCAGGCACATGCTGGTCACTGATCCCATTTTCTCAATAGCTAGGTGAAGTTTTGACCACATGATCTGGATTAGTATTGGGGTTTTAACATGCTTCTCATGGACAGATATCTCTACAGCGTTTCAGCAAGGAACATACCCACATGTCATGAGTCTCGGGCACCAGGTCTGCACTCCCTCAGTGCTTGGGTCTGCCCTGCTGATGGCCACCCAACCAGTCAGAGCCATCATGGGAGGAAGGGGAGCTCCCTCCACTGAATTATTGGGGTGGCAACAAGGGGTAACCAGATTCAGCCCTTTCAACATGAAGTTTTTCGCATAATATTCTTTTCAGAAAATATGTCAGAGAAAAGTTTTAAGGCCAAACTAGGCCCCTGCTTGAGAGGATTGAAATAAAATGCCAGAAGACCCTCCAGCATTTGTCCCAAGAGCATGACTGCTGTGATGTACATCTTACCTTACACTGTGGGTTTAAGGCCAGAGTGTTTATGTAAAGTAAGCTAAATTCAAATATTTCCACAAGTGTGGAATAAATATATTATACTCAAGTCGTAACATATTACACACACACAGGCAAGGAGGGTAGGTATTTGTGCACACAGTTTCTACTGTAAAAATCCTCAATATTTGCTTACCAAGTAAACTTTTTAGCTTAAACCTTTGAGTAATGACGGGGAAGAGCTTGACTGCTCCATGCCAACATAGGCTTGGCTGAACAACACCACAAAGAACCTTTTTAAGCCAATTGCATGATGGGTGCCCTCCTGGTCCCCTCCAGGGCACACTCTTGCATGCCTATGAACCGTGATGCCAGTAGCAAGAGCATAGGGAAGCACAGAGCTGAAATGCAGACACACTATAGCAACTGTATATAAATAAAGTTCTAAAGAACTTTTCTTTGCAGAGAACTAATTAAAAAGTGGATGCATGAAATACAACTCACGCTCACCTTTAATGCAAGACACTAAATCAAGGTTGAAGTTACAACTTTCTAAAAGCTAATTGCCCTGCTGTGTTATTCCCATTCTAGCACAGCAACTTAATTACCATCAATATCCAGTTAAAGTTATATTCCTAAAGCCAAAGAAGAGCGTCAGCTTTTCAGGATGCAGCCATTAGCTGCCCATATATATAACATAGCACCTTGTTCCCATCACATGCACAACTGATATTTGTTCTCCAGAAAAATCTAATTATGGTTGTATTTGTACCAGATGTATTATATACATGGCATATAACTATGACACTAAATGAATTCTAGGATTTTTTTCCTTCCACTCCTCATTTTTGCCAAAAGGCTCGAGGGCAACTTGGAGAGGAAAAGAAAGCCTCATGTCTGACCTGGGGCACTGGAGCAGCACCTACACAGATTTCAGTCAGCCAAAGTCTCTGGAAGGAGACAACATACCAGTATTTGCTGGTTCCCTGGCTTGGTTGTTACACACCTTCTCACCCAGCTCCAGCCCATCTGGAACATGTGTCTTCTTGGTGGCTCTGCTGCAGTCAGAAAAAGCTGTATTTGCTAACCTGTTCTTTCAGGTGTTTGAGGTAAGCAGTCTTACCCTGAGGCAGATTTTGGGGGAAGAACAACAAAAGCAACATCTCGTAACTCCAATCTGCTCTTCATGACATTATCCTAAGGTAGCAACCTAACAAACCAAGTCCTTCGCGTCACTTCCATGCGGCTGTTGATATTTTTCCCCCCTACATTTAGCAATTTCAATGAATGAAACCATTGAAAATGAATGAAGCAATTGAAATTTCAATGAATGAAACCAAAGAACTGTTCCAGTTCCCAGTCACCTGCTCAGTGAAGTAGTTTATCCTTATAATCAGATGGAACTTCCTTTGTTCCAGCTTGGATCCATTGCCCCTTGTCCTATCACTGGCCATCAGTGAGAAGAGCCTGGATCCATCCTCCTGACACTCACCCTTAACATATTTATAATCATTAATGAGATCACCCCTCATCCTCCTCCAAGCTAAAGAATAAATAAGAAAAATAATGAAAGTGGAAAATGAAGGGTAAAACACAGGGGTGAAATTTGCTCTTTTGGGACATAATGGTATGAAAGCATCAGATGTAAATCAAGATGAGACTGAAAAGTTATTTCACTAAATCTCACTAGAAAAATTCCTTTAAATGGGGGGGTATATAACTTAGCACCAACAGTTCTGAAGAAGGGAAAAAAAAAAGAGTACATTTATCTGCAAATTCCTACTAAAAAGGGAAAAGATATTCAAAGAAACACAAAAGCTTACTTTTAATATTAACATGATTTTACAGAGACACTAAATGAGCACAATCTAATCAAATGGTGCTAAAAACAGTAAAAGAGATGAGCAGCAAGATGTCTTCAATGTAAAATAAAAAAGGGAGCATGGGGGAGGAATCTAAGATATCTTCTGAGACAAGATTATACTTGGAAAGTTAACACTACTGTAGAAGACCCAGAGCCAATGCTTTAATTCATAGCCAGCAAGCTGCTTCCCATCAATTCTTCCTCCCAGTGGTGCTACAAGATCCCCAGAGATGGAAGGAAGATCCGATGCTGAGTCTGTGCCTGACATCACCTTCAGCAGCAGCAGCAGCAGGGTGACAACTACCGTGGAGCCGGGGAGGAGGCACCAGTCTCAGTCTCCTGCATTTGCTGAGTCTTCCTCACACACATCTCCTCGGCAGTAGAACACTGCAGCAGATAACATCTCCATCTGCTAAACGCAGGCCCAAGCCCCATGACCGCACTTCCTCAGCAACAGACAAACCATGCTCCAGCATGGAAGCAGAATTGGAAGAGTTATAGACAGTATGACCATATGATTAAAACCTATCTGGGAGCTGTACCTGCAATTATCAAACCGAGAGTGTCACAAGCTGTTTAAAAGACAGAGCCTCTTTTTCAAACCTTCAGAAAGGGCCAATGGCATCATCATCCCAGCACCATGCTGGAGGAAAGGGCACAGTACCTGTGAGGAAAAATGATCCCTGAAGTACTGTGTCCCTGCTGGGACTACTTCTTCCACAATTTGAAGACAAGTGGTAGGAGTAAATGGATGGAAGAACACTGTTTAATCCTGTGTAAGGATGAAAGAAGGGTACAGGGCCACATCCAAACATTTACAGATGCAAGCCTGGATGCACAAGAGCAATTTGGCTTACATACTGGGGAAAACATGCCTGGGGAGGATCTCAGTTCTTCACTCCCCTAAAATTACTATGGTACCAGCTGTGGTAGGGGGTGGGGACTGGCACTGGAAGAGCCATACCTTCCTTACTGCATCTGAAGTGGAAACGATCCAAGTAACCATTTACTAATGTGCATAAACTTGAATCTTAAATTTAGCAGCATTTCACCTTTTGACCTTGAATTTCACATTGCCTTAACCAGCTTGACTTGAGCCTGAACAGCTACAGAAATGTTTACAGCCCTTTACTGCACTTAAAGAAACCCTTGCCTGGATCTTGAAACCCACGTCTAGGGACCCACATTTAAGGATACAAAGCCATTAGAAATCTAAAGTTGAAAAATTACTATGTTATAGGAACTGTTTCATTTTTAACAGTATTACATTTTATAACAGACTAATTTTCTTCTAAAAAAGAATGTATTTCAAATATTTTTAACCTACCAAAAATTTTTATTTGGAAAGCATATGCTTTTCATGCATGTAAAAGAAAAAAAAAAATCAGTCTACATATCTAATCTGTTCTATGATATATTGATTTATTATTTCACTGGTAGTCAAGCAGTAAGAAACCACAACCTAAAACTTTATTCAGCAGTATTTTCTCTTTACACAAATGTGGAAAAATTCTTCTATCTTCTGCTATGTAACAATAGATTAAATTCAGAAGCAATTGGCCCTGGAACCAGTTCAACTGGAGCTTCCTCACCGCAGATGTTTGCCATCACAAGCCCCAGGGCTGGCCAGACCACCCTACCCTAGCACTCCACACTACAAACAGAGCAAATCCTCCTCCCAGCAGCGTGCTACCAGGTGAAGATGTAGGATACTTAGCACGTGGAGAGATGTACACAGCAGATTTTAAAAAGAAGAAGAAACAAAAAAACCCCACCAAAGCCCACCTCTCCAGAGATTTATGAATGGAAAAAAAGAAAAAAAGCCACACATATTTTAAATTCTACATGCTTTGATTAAATGCTGGTGCCCAGCAGGCAAATAGATGACAACCAGAATTTATAACATGCAAGTACCAATAGGAACTGGCTCAACAGTTCTGTTTCATTAAGCCCTGTACTAGCAGTTTTACACTTAGGTTTTACTTCATGTCTAAGTAGAAACTGGGAAGGAGTGCCAGAAACTTGTAACTGTTAAGCTAGCAGGTGGGGGAGGTGAGCAGGAGGAATCCCCAGTCATCAAGGTTTGATCACCTACAGTCACTAAGGACCCCCTGGCTTTGTATCCCAAGCTACCTATCATGAACAAAGTCAAGGTTTGTACGCCATCAGCGCATGTCCCTGCAATGTCCTTCGTGCATTACTGGAACGCTGGTGTAAGAAAAGTCAGCAAGTTCAACATCAGGTATGGCATTACTACAGAATGAGTCACCTTCCCTCTTGAGCTGAGCAAATTCAATAAATACTGCATTTTACCTGTTGTTATGCAATTGCTAATAAGAACACTCCTATACATTCCCAGAAAAGGCAAATTTTTCAAAATCTATACAGAGGAAGCATTTTTCCAAGACCTGTTTGTGCCAAGTATGGTTCTCATTGAAGTATTACAGAACTCATAACACAAAACCCCAGGTTAGTAGCTGTACCCTCCATCTCCTCCTTCAGGTGCCTCTGCAAAGTTGCAGATCTATTCTCAAGTACAGTAGCATTCATGTACCTCCAGATAAATTCAAAACAATGTAACACATTTTTAAGAGGTGAAGATTCCAGCATAGACTTGTAAATCCATATTTGTTCTAACAAAGATATACTAGAATTAGTTTAAACATTCCCCTATACCAGCTCTTCAGGTCTAGTGGAGATGCTGCCACTAACCATGCTGTTTACACAGAACTACTTAGGATGGAGAGGACTTCTGGAGGTCCCCAAGTCCTGCCATATGCCTAAGGTTATATTTATTAGTACACAAAACTTCTTGGAGTAAACTTGTACTTCCACATACAGATTTAGGGCCACACACCGTAAGGTCTCTCACCAGCTATAAACATGAGGACCTGCTCATTCACATTCAGAAAATCCAAAAGTTTGCTGCAAAGATTTTGTAGCCAGAACCAACACCAGCCAATGGTGCAGCTGCCCTCCCAGCCCACAGGAGCTTCACAACTATTTCCCTACCACCTCTCAAATTGACAACATTAAACCCACTGACCTGCTTACTCATTTGACAAGGTCACAATTGTCCAAGCAACATCCTGCAACCTCCAGTAGCACCAACCGAGCTCCTGATTTCAAACCACAGGAGAGAAAAAAAAACCAAGAAGAAAAACCTCTAAACACCTGAAGGAACCAGCTTCCCTCACTCACCTGAAGGAACTACTCCACTCACAGGCCTCAGGTGTTTTAGGTTTCTCTAAAACAACCGAGGCCTGTCAAGTACAGGCACTGCCTACCCCCACACAGGTTCTTCCTTACCCCTGCCCACAGCTCCTCGGGGTTCACATGGCTGATCAAAGGTTGATTTGCTCTTTGTAAGACCCTCAGCAACTTTCATTCAACTGATTTATATCCAAATTATAATGCCTCAGAGCTGACTGGTGATTAAAGCCTCAGGGACACCTCCAACATGCAGCAGCAGCAGCAGCAGCAGCAAATGGAGTGCCCTTTGTACCCCTGTGACACATCAAATAACTGTTCAGTCCAGAGCCTGCAGCTAGCCTAGGATGGAGGCATGGGAACCTGCTCCTTCTGCAGCCCTTCCCCCTGGCTTTAGCCAAGGACAAAGCTGGGGGCAAACCCACACTACACAAGGATGGGTGGGTGCTGGGTGCCCTGAGCTTGTCTACTCCCATGGGGGTGAGGAAGGTGCCAGCTTCTTGCACTACCTTACCACTGTTCTTGTGTGATACACACTTCTCACTGTCAGATTTTTGCACAATTCCTTTGTCCTAAAATACCCCAAACCCTCCCAATATAGAGAGCTTTCTTCTTTCATTTTTGCCATAGGTCTTGAACTGACCTCAGTACCTTGTTTGCTCCCCTCTCCCACAGATTTCTAGCTGGTCCAGGGTTCAAGTCACACTTGCAACGAGGCTCTTACCCAAAATACTACTCTCTCCTCACTGCTGTGGATCCCACAGTTTCCCCTCTTCCTGCCATGCAGCATCTCCTCAGCTTTCTGCTGCTTCCCCTCCCAGAGGAGCAGCCGTTGCCAGCCCACAGCCATGAAAAGTCCCAACAATGGTGCTGGGCACCAAAGCGTCCTGCAGCCCTCCCTTAGTGATCTGGCAGCTGCCAGCATGAGGCCAAAGCAGGAGGGGGATGGCTGGCGGTGGGAACTGCCGCTGGCTTGGAGTGGTCAGATGTGGTTTGCAGGCTGCCAGCTGCAGGGCTGTGTGGTGAGAAGAGCCATCCTCCCCCAGGGCTGTGGTGGGAGAGAGGTTTTGGTCTCCCAGCTGTTTGTCGGGGTGAGGTTGCTGGTTCGATGGCTGGTGGTTTCCTTTGCCATGGTGGAGGCAGCAAAGCTGCAGCCCTCTACAGCCTCCTCCTGCGAAAGCAGGTGGGACAGCAGCTGTGGGAAGCACTCCATTGCTCTGCCCACTGTCATGGCCCTCCCAGCGCTGACAGGCACTGCTGGACCATGAGCTGCAGCAGCCCATGACCTGGAGTACAGGTGTTTAGGAAGGTGCTCCCAGGGCAAGACCTGTGCACCCCCTGTCTGGTCTGCAAACACAGCGAGTGATGGCATTGCAGTAGCACTTCACCCGTTCGAGAAGCCAAAGGTCCTGGGTGGTAGCCCATGGTTAGCAACACTCAGGGCTCAGGTTGGGGAGTGGGGAAAGGGAAACCAAACTGGATTTTACTTGGTCGTGCACTTCTCTGAAGTCACTACTCTGCTGCCAACTCCCTCGGCGGTAGTACAGAAAGTATCTGCGTCTAATCTCGGGTCTCGTTCCATGCGCAAAACACCTCGCCTTGAGAGTGCCATAATTTAATCTCTTTTGGATAATTACTAGCAACTAGACTAATAGCTGACAGAGGTCAAGACATTTGTTATTCAAAGCAGGTTTTCCCCAGACCTACAAAAAAACCTTCTACTTCACCTTTGACCTGTCGGCTGCAGCATGTGATTGTTTTTGTGACTGGTTATCCCTGCCAGGTGGCTGTATACATATGTCTGCATTGGTATAGGTACACACACACCTTCCATATACTTAAATGTGAACTGGGAAAGGCCATCTTACTCAAACCAGTATGTGGTAGTACAGGTCGCCTCCAAAATAACGTTAAGTAAAATTTCTATCCCTCTGTGGCACTTTGCATATATTAAATTATTTTGAGATTTATTTAAGTGGTAAAGGGAAGGGAGCTCGTTAGCTTTATTTTTGTTCTTTCTCAACAAAACTGATGCCATTTGACCATGACATTTTTTGCAGGTTTGTCCATCCCCTAATATTGAACCTGTCCCTAAACTGTGGATTGACAGACAAGCAAATTATCATCGATTTTATAAAAGCAGGGAGCTGGTGGGAAAGGAAAGAAATGGAGACCATGGTGATACTGAAGTTTTTCGGGAACATAGTCTTCCCAATTCCACTTATCACTGAGTTACACTTTCATTACATGGAATACTTTAATTATCACATATTTGTACTTGTAATTCAGTTGTTCATTTAGGACCAGGAATCTCACTGAATTAAATTTGTATATCTGTTGCAAGACAAGCTGATGTTCATAAAAACCTGAATTGCTACAGTCCTATGTGCGAGGGCCTTCGCTCAGCCCTGAAAATGGGTCATCCTGATGAACAGAGATAATCCAGCTGGCCCTTCAAGTACCTCACTAAGAAATGATGGTTTCATGGACCAGTAAGAAAAATGAATCTTGACATCATCTTTCAAAAGACTGTGTTTTCTCCACACCCAGCAGGAGCCTGCCAACCCCCAGCTGCAGAAATACGACCCCCTCACCTTCCCAGACCTGCAAACCCCCGGTGTTTTCCTGGGGGTCTCATTCCTCCCACCTGCCTTGACAAAAGAACCTCCCCACGCCCCCACAGCTTCTTGCCCCCTGCTCCAAGGACCACGCTGCCACTGGAACATGTTTTACTCATGGGAGCAATCTGTATTGCAGAATAAAATGCCAAATAAATCATCCCTTGTCTTCGCCAAGGAGATGAGATTAATAACTACATTACTTGTCTGTGCATGGGGGAGAGGATCCATCCATGTTTATCCACTCTGGGGTGTCTGCAAAAGCAACACTGGTACATTTTCTCGTGGGTCTTCCCTGTCTTGCAATGCCCCAGCCATTCCCTGTGCATTCCCAACACACCTGAAACAATGGGGTGGTCCCGGGGGCACATACCCCCGCATCACCCATGGATCCTTCTTTCTGGCTAGAAGCAAAAAGAAACTGCTTCTGATGTATGAGAGAATCATTGCTAAACACCATTTCAGTCCAAGCATATTAATCATGGAAATGTGTGTAATTAGAAATCCTCTGTCCCGATCAATACATGAACACAATTGAGGCATAACATAATAGCTTCTTAGCACTCTGGACAAATGCTGCCTGGCATTTCAAGAGCTGAAATGGAGAGAAATGCCGTGGCTGCCTCTGGTGAAAGGCTCAGAAGTTGGCTTTCTGTAGAGGCCAGGTTGCTGCTGTGCCCACAGGCATGCAAATGTCTGCAGGTCTTTAGTGCCTACCTGTGTCTTTCATTATAACCACCCCAGGGTCTGTGTGACTATTACAGGAGCTGCTGCTATATACGAGCAGCGGACAAAGCAAAATGGGGGAAGGCAGATCCATCACACAACTTTAAGCTTGAAATATACTGTTTGTGGTATCCTTTCAGGTGTACTCTGGAGCTGTACTCTGAGGTAGAGCACTGCCATTAGTTTACTACCTGTTAAAATGAGTACACATGGAAGGGAAAATGTTTCCGTCTTCATTATGGTCCTGATATTTATTGAAGAATCGTTTAGCAACTGTGAAAAACCAGCTTGCCAGGCACTTGTCATTCACAGGCCTGAGGGACTGAGGAGGCAGAGGAGCAGAGACTTAGGCTTAGGGGACTTGCTGGAGAAGATGAAATGCATCTATGTTGATGTGGTGAAAAGACTCCACATTTTCACTGTCATACTGGCTCATGTGTGGGTTTTTTTCCCTTGGCCCTGAGAGTTGCTCCCTCGTGCTATCCGTGACCTTTAGCCCTCTGTAAGGCGCGGACTGGATGCCCATCGTTAGACCAGAAAGTCGATTAATAACGCGGAGCCTGGGGCTCATTCACCAGCAATGCGGTTTCCAGCAGGCCTCATTGCTCGGCACTGTACACACAGCTTAACCCTTGCTTGCAGAAGAGCAGCGATGCCATCAGGGTGAGGTTTTTCCTTTAATAATGCCTCCCTAAGAGAGGCAGGGAGGGGGGCTGCAGGGGGTCCCCATGCTGCTGTGAGTACGGCTGCCCCTGCAGCCCTCCCCAAGGGCCAGCAGGCAGTCACAGAATCATAGAAACTTCAGGGTTGTAAAAGACCTCAAAGATCATCCAGTCCAACTGTCTGTCCAACACCACCATGTCAACTAAACCATGTACTGGAGTGTCACATCCACCTACCTTTTTAAATACTTCCAGGGATGGTGACTCCACCACCTCTCTGGGCAGCCTGTTACAGTCCTATTGCTAATTACTTGGGAGAAGGGACCAACCCCCACATCACTACATCCTCCTTTCAGGTAGCTGCAGAGAGCAAGAAAGTCTCCCCTCAGCTTCCATTTCTCCAGGCTAAACAACCCCAGTTCTCTCAGCTGCTCCTCATAAGACTTGTGCTCCAGAACCTTCAACCTTCACCAGCTTCATTGCCTTTCTCTGGACCTGATACAGCACCTTAATGTCCTTCTTGTAGTGAGGGGCCTGAGATATATATATATGTATATCTGACCTGATATATAATATTGTATCAGCCATATCTATGACCAGAACTCATGTCCCAGCACCTGGGAGGAGCCAGGGATGAGGCTGTAGGTTTCATTTTTGGTCCTGTGCGCAGCAAGAGGTGTGGCATGGGTAGGCTTTATCCCAAGCAAGTCCATACAGAGCAATGCCAGGTAGAGGAGAGACGGATGATTGATATTGCCTGTTGAAAGCCATAATTCTCTTTGATTCAAGACCATTTAAAATATTTTCAACTATTTACAATATTCTGGCAAATTAATATGTGTGTAAATCTCAACATTTTTAATGAAACTTTTAAAGAACATTTTAAATAAATAACAGTACATTTCAAAACTACGCTCTCTTGGATAAAAGTCATACTTCAACACTGAAGTATACTGAAAGGTGAAGGTAAATTGGCATTTTGGCTGAAATTTTCAGAGTGAAATAAAAATATTTAAGGGTAGATTATGTAGAACTTTTCCCCATTTGCCTAGTCTCTCTAAGAAAAGCTGGTTTGGATACACCCTAGGTGTTATCTAAATTCATTTATTGCTGCCACCCAATCACCTATAGCCTGATTGAACATCTATTGATCAGTTTTTAGTCCTTGCCCTGACACCCACTTAGCCCTGCTGGAACCGGGGGAAGAAAAGAAGCAGAGAAGGTGCTTAAAGATAAAATCAAAGGCAAGGTTACCAGGAATTAGGTCTTTTGTGTAAACATAGAGATTGTCGGCAGAGATCAACATGGTGACAACTTGTCTTTTATCCCTCTGCCTAGATTTTGACCCAGAACCCTTCTGAGTTCTCCATCAGCGCTTTGATAAAATGTATAGACTTGATAAAAGGCTTATGTCAGTTTTATCCTATTGAACCAATGATCTAGGATAAGATTAAAAAGATATTGTTACTGAAAGATGGGAATGATTCCTTCTCAACAGAAACCTTAGTCACAGTTGGTAGGTACAAGGTCTTCATAGTCAGAGGCATGTAAGAAGCATTTGCACTTCCATAGGTAGTATCAAATGTTTCAGGACTTTTGATATAGAGGAAATGTGTGGCTCAAGCAAAAGCACGTGTCAGAGAAGAAAAACCCCATAGAATTGTTTTTCAAGATGGAAAAATAGAAATGAAACTATATTCTAATGTTCATTTCAGAACAAAGGAACAATTTCTGTTTATGGCTTTTCCATGAGTAAACAAAAGGAAATTTATATTGGATTTCTATCACTTTTTTCTAATATCTTAAAAAACATTTTACTGTCTGATATTAATGGACAAATGATTGAACAAGACAGAGGAGAAACTAAAATTCAAAATGAAGCCAAGTTTTCCATTAGGGATTAAGAAACATTTTGTTTTGAATTTTTTCATCAAAGCCAGGAAGGACTTAAAACTCCAGAGCATAGCAAAACCTTTTCCTCAGAAAGGGCAAGGTGCGAGTGGTTCCCCTCAACATCTGTGGATCTGCATGACCTGGGGACAAGGGTGGCTCTTCATGGGGTCATCACTCAGGACAGGGACATCAATGAAGGCAGTGTTTTCTGCTGAGCTTCCCTGGCTGGGGAAGTATCTCTGTGCAGACCTGTTCTGCCTTCTTTACATGCTTGAAATTTATAAAAAGAAAAATCAAGTAGCTCCTCCCTCCCCTTGCCAGTTTAATGAGAGCTTATCTATTTCCAGCCATATCAATAGCAAAATCCCTGCTGCTCCCAAGGGAGGCCGTATTTCACCCAGAAATATTACCTGAAATTTAATTTCAAAGCACATCGTAGTGACTCCTGGAGAAATGCTCTTTGCTGATCGAAACTACAGAAAAATTTGAAAGGGAAAAAATAAAATCCTGTGAGATATTTAATGAATGTGACCCACCTATTACAATCTTCGGCACTGAAGGCCCCAGAAGGCTTTTTCCCTTGTTGTGTCAGTAATACTAACTGCAACCCTTCTGCTTTCCATCAGTAAAAATGTCCACTCTTTGCATCTACAAGTTTCTGCTATTTATAGTCCCTAAAAGTCCTTTACTAGTTATGCCTTTTGTAAGTAATGCCGTCATATGAAGCCTAATTTGCTGAGTAGGATGTTTCCTTTCCTTTGTTATATTGAATTACAAGCAATTATAGCTTTGGTCTAACGTAATATGAAACTATAGTCGCATAATTATTTACCCAATGAGCTGCACTAACACTGTATGAGCTGTATCTGCAGTATGAAATCTGAGGTTTCAATCAGTCTGTGGCTTCCTAAAACACAAGAGAGAGAAAGGCACTATGGTGTTGCAAATAAGTTAATTTAAAGGTCACTGCTTTAATATGTAAATAGAAAAAAAAAAAAAGTAACCAATGGGAGTGTAAAAAAATGGGAATATAAAATAGGTAAGCCAAACTCTAACACATGTCAGAAGGTACTTCTTCATTCCTGACTAATATTCTAAAAATACTTCCTTAGGAGGTTCTCAAAAATACTGAATAGAAATTAAAAAAAGAATCACCAAAATCTTTCTGAACAAGAGTCTCCAAAAATTTGATAATACCACTGAAACACTGTTTGGTTTTCAAATCACTGAGTAGGAATAAAGGAATAATTGCATGATTATTCTTGCTCACAGCAAATATCCTCAGTGATCAGTCCCTCAGCATTATTCTTTTTCCTACACGTTTCTTGACAACTACTAGTATTTGCTCAGAGGCATGTAAGAAAGGAAGCAGCTACACAGGACCTATGGCCACAGCGTCCTTCAGAGCTCACATCCTTGTGAGCCTCCACAAGCCCTGAAGAGCTTGGCAGGGTGCTGGTGGAGCTAATGCTTGTTATATCCTGGGTGGGGAGGCAGTTAGTATTTTTATTTTGAAAATAGCTTCATTTCCTCTGAGGGAGTGATAGCCCATATTCTAATGTTGGCAAGCTTCTAAATGTCTGGAAAGTTGACTGAGTATGTGAAATTTTAGATAACCCTGCAAACTTTGTCTGAAAGAAGAAGGCTCTAAGCACTTTCTAGTTTTTCTTCATGTCAGAATTATACAAACGATCTCTCACATCATGTTCCCTTAAATCTGGGCCAAATTTTAAAAAAATCTAAAGATTCACAAATAACTGAGGACAGTTAAATTGTATTGTTTTCAGCCTTTTCACAAGTTTGGGGAAATATTTAGAGTTTCATACACATTCATTCTGCCCTACTCAGGTAACAGCACATCGCTGCAGGGGAAGAAAAAAGGCGTAGAAAGGGAAAGCATCTCATTTGACTCTCTAGATAGAAGGGAATTGATATCACCAAAGACGTTCCCCTTTTGGACCGATACTAATCTGATACCCGAGTGAATGTTGCAGACTGGAGTTTTGCAGGACTGAAATAATCCACTTCCTCGTCAAGATGCACCAGGCAGCCCAACTGCGAAAGGACAAGCGATTCATTTAACGGGAGTCTTTGTCACACTGCCTGGCTGCTTGACCTCCAAATGTGCCGAGATGTTACAGCATCATTTAGACCTGGGAAGAATGACGCTGTGTTAGAACCCATGGGATTCACCAGGGACGTTATAGCTACGCCGTGTGTGTGTGTCGTGTTAAGAAAACCAACAAATACATAACAGAGTCTAACTTGAGGACCCATTACCATCAAACAAATAAAACCAGTCCTCAGAAGTAATACAAGATACGTACTGCTCTGGAAAAATGTTGCGCTCCATAAGGAACAAGTTGGGTTGAAAAATCCAGGATTAAAACCTTGCTGGTGCCGACAGCCCTGTGCATGCCGGAGCAGTGGCATGCAGAAAGGACGTGAGAGTTACCACCCATTCCAGCTTAACTTCCCCATGGCTCTCCAAACAGGAGCAGCATTTTTCCCATGTTAAGTTTACTCCAAAACACGTTCTCCCCCAAGTGCAGGATCACGTTTACCTGCTCGTGACCACAAGTAGAGGACAGGGCAGAGCAGGCAGGGGCCAGGCAGGACCGGGGCTGCCTGCTGGCTCCATATCTGGAAGCACAGTCTGACTCTCCCCTCTCCCATGAGCCAAATACATGGAAGGGGGTGAATAGATATGTTTTCAGGGGAGGCATTTCATGCAGGGGCAGGGTGCCTGAGCTGACCGACAGCTCACTCCTGGTGGACATGGAGGTCCCACTTCCTCCTTCTCCCTTGCCACACCTCATCACACAGCATTTTTCTTCCCTCACTTTGTACCTTGTTGCTGCTTGTCTGGTGCACTTATCTTCCAGTAGCTACTGCTACTCAGTCAGCCAGAAGAAAGAAAAGTATTTCTTTGTCTTCTTTTTTCCCCAAGCTTAGCTTTCTGTGGGAGGGTGAGACGAATCTGCTCACTGAAGTTCAGCTGAATTCACCCCCATAGCAAGCTCCTGCCCTAAGAAGGTCTGGAATATATCCATTTTAATCCAGTTCCACCCTTTACTCTGATTGCCACTGACTGGGTGATAGCTTCACTGTCACAGCCACCTCGTAATCAAATGAGATTTGTGTGCTAGAATAATTCTTTATGGCTCCCCTTTTATTTCCCTTTCCACTTAAATACTGATAATGTCATGGGATGCTACCAGTTTTATACGCCAAGCCTCAAGCTATTAAAAACAAAAGCCAGACTTACAGTACAGGTATCTGCTGCAGCATCTGTATCATATGGAAAACCAAACTTTGCATCTGACTGAGCTTGTACAGTGCAAAAGCCACCACTTGAGTTTACGGGCTGTGTAAAGTAAATACTTAACATTTCCCATGGTACAGGCTGGCAGGATTGCTTCTTGTCTTGCAGGAAACAAAGGAAGGAAGGACCATTCTTCTGAAGACAGTTGGTATTGATCATTGGAATTCTATGCAAAGATGCATGGTCAGGGAAGGTGGAGAGCAAAGCACAGGGCAGTACTTTCACACCATCTCAAACCAGACAGGAACAGGTAGAGTTTCACCCTCAGTTTCTCTCCAGATCAGCTGAGGTTTGCTATCAAGCAGAGGTTTTCTGTTTCACTTTGTTGTCAGGATGGGAACTGTCAATAGACAGCAGCTCTGTCTCCTGGTATATTTGGGCTTTAGGTGCCAACCCCAGTATGCTTTTAATGCTCTACACATCTGCAGGACAACCCTCACCCTTCAAGCAGAGAGAGCGAACACCAAGTGCTGGGATGGCAGTTCATTTCCACTGAAGCCTTCAGTGGTAGGACACTGACTTTAGGCAATCCTCTAACAACACTGGCATGTCTGAAGGAAGCACTTTAAATCTCATCCTCCCGGAGCACCTTACAAACGGTGTTTTGTTGAACAGTAAATTGAAGACCAAAAAACCCTCCTCATATTCCATTATTTGCTGTGGCAGCGAGCAAGAACAGAAGGCTGAGTGCTATGCTTATGGTAGTGCAACGAGTCCATCACCAATCACATCTCATTAGCTTTATAACCAAACATCCTGCCTCAAAGCAGCAAAGATGGGTGACCACCTCACTAGCCCCAGTGAGAGCGAAGCCGCAACCATGTCAGCTCTTTTCTTC
The DNA here is from genome assembly GCA_013399135.1 of Heliornis fulica. Classification (NCBI taxonomy): domain Eukaryota; kingdom Metazoa; phylum Chordata; class Aves; order Gruiformes; family Heliornithidae; genus Heliornis; species Heliornis fulica. The sequence continues at coordinate 72,034 of VXBZ01007020.1, read as the reverse complement.
CTTTCCAAGCCAGCCATGCCTGTTTGCTGGACTGTGTGAAGCGATGAGGCTTTACATCATCTCAGGACATGACCAAGATGGTTGCGTTAGTGCTCTGTTACCTAAGGCAGCCATGCTGTCCAGACAGACTGACAGCACCCCCATCTACTGCCGTTGGTGGTGTAGCTTTGTGCCACACAGCCTCTATCAAGCACACACAACAGCCTAATGAAGCACAGGAGAAGGAGTAAGTAGACACAAAGGACCATATTTCCAAAATGTGGGAATCGTGATTTGTACCAATAAAAGCCACAGGCTGCTGCATTTGCAGGAAACTGTGCATGCATAATTCATAGCAGTGAATGTAAATGATGCTTGCATATGTATGTACCTGGTTGCACGTGCCTTTACCAATACTCCAGAGTAATCATTTGTCTATATATGCACATGCATCATCACATATGAGATGAGAACACATCCCCAGGAGTCTCTACATACATTTCTGTTTCCTCTCCCTGCCTTCTCCATAACGCCTCGTAAATCTCCACCTTTCTGCTGCCTTCTTTCCTCCCACTGCTCTTTTTATAACCAGTCTCACAGATCTTTATTATCCTTTGTGGCATTTCTAACACCGTTTTCTGTGGAGTGACCTGAGACTACGCTATTTTTAAAGAAGTGTGGATGTGATTATCACTTAACCTGCTGGTCCTGAGCCATATTCTGACCACCTTGTGCTATTCCAAGGGGACAAACCACCCCCACACATGGTGCCTACAGCTCCTAGAGGGCCTCTCTTGACTCAGACTCCTTGAGTTTTACTCCCTTACACAGGTAGGTCTGCAGCTAGAGGCAGAAAGATGAGCAGGGCTGGTGTAGGTCTGGGTAGGTCCCAGTAACAGTGGCCTTAGGGCTGCAGGAGTGGCAAAGTCACTTCTGTGATGCCTTTCCTCTGTGAGTCTCGTGCCAGAGATACAGATGTTTTCTTTCTTATTCTTTTTGTATATCCTTTAACGTCACTTTGTGCTCACTTCTAAATTAAAAAAGGAAGACTAAACATGTTTTTAATCTCATTATTGAGAAGGTTTTGGGTAATGATCCATATTTCTGCAGAAATGCAGCCAACTCCAGGATAGGAATCTATTTAGTATTTTCTCAGCTTGGCTTTGTACTTCATTTAACAGGGCAATTTCAAATCTGAAATTGTTGTAAACAACACAAACTGATAAGAGTGCTGCAGACCCACAGTACCCAGGCTGTAAGAGGGAGTGGGTACGTCAGTCACTGCTGCCAGTATTCGGGGTGAAGGACTCAGTATAATGGCCATCACCTCTTTAATGTGCATATTGCAGACCCAGATAAATGTTCCCAGAGAGGCTGTGGACATGATCCCCCTTTGCCAATAGCTGAGTGAAGGAAGAAAAGACCACCTCTTCACTGCCCCAGGATTTTGACATGGTCCATAAGCAGAAGCATCTGTGCCCTGGGTTCATGAAGCTGGTAAGAACATGGATCTGGTCATTCAATCATAACCTCCCCACACCATCAGATCACCTGGAAGTGCAGATTTTATTTGTATTATATTTCTGTCACATTAGTCACAGCAGACTGTGTTTATGCTGGGTTTGGCTCCCCATCAGCTTCTAGAGGCGATGTGCCACCCGGCACAAAGCCTGTTTGCCACCCCTTGGAGAAAGCTTTTGGAGAACACTGAATTGATGGCACCAATGGGCACTGCTTTTGGTCAAACCAGCACGGTTTGACAGAAGCAGGCAGAGGGGTGCCTGGGTGGTGGTGAGCCCCAGCAAGCCTCACGCTGCCTGGACAGAGCTGAGGATGACAACATAGGCTGAGTGATGCATACATGGTTCTGGCAATGCGTCTCCTATAGTTTATCTTGTTATTCCTCCTATATGTGCGTGAATGTGTGTGTGTGTGTGTGTGTGTGTGTGTGTGTGTGTGTGTGTGTGTGTGCGTGTCTGCATGCGGGAGTGTAAATAAAGGCAGAAAGGGCACTGTGACAGTGGGGAGGGCAGTAGAATGATGTTCAGCCCTTAGGCAACTCCCCATCCAGCAGCTTTTGGAAGTGGCTGTGCTCTCACAGCTCCCCTTGATGTTGTTACATGGCCTGCTGTGTCTGCAGTGGTGGGTGGCTGTGATACAGGCTGAGGGAATGAAAGCCGAGGAAGACAAGGAAATCCTCTGGTCTCCAGTACAGATGCTGTGGAATGTGTACCATAAACCAAATCCAGATGGCCTGAATGATGAGCAAGCACTATCTTTACCTCTTATTTTTCCAGCTTTCTTCCCCACCATCATGCTAAGTGCCCCCTGTCTGATGATGACTTTCTCCAAAGGGTTCATACGTGATTCAGAAACAGAAAAGTGACTCCTCACATCAGATTGAGCTACTAGTTTGTGTGACACAAACACACACATACACACACACAGAGACACCTTAGAAATGTGGCTGCCATCACTGCCAGCACAGGGTAACCCCCTAGATCTGCCTAGGAATGGGTGAACCCCAGAGCCACCGCAGCCACCGTCACACCACCAGCCTGCAGCTACGGGCCCACTGCCCCAGCGGATCAAAAGCCAACTCTGACAGCAGTCATTAGGACTTCAATTTAAATTGTTTTCCTTCAGAACCATAGCTTTGTGGATTTCTTTATATATATATATATATAAGCTATGTGACACTTTAAAACACTGTGAAAGTGTAATGCTTTTATGTAGAAGTGTTAGACTTCTTCACTACACGCAGTAAAAGCAGCGTCATGTCAAGGCTGAGTAGTTTGTGCAGGGAGCCATTCAGTGCCCCCATTTCATGTACACGTGAATGGTTCAGTCAAGAGGGAGAAGTGGGAACGGGTGATTCTTGCAGAGCCCTACCCATAGCCACAATGTCGGGTGGGGGCGAGAGGAATGCTTGCCACTGATTTGTCTGGAGGAATTTAGTGCCCGTGATGAATATAAAAGGAGAAAAAATTGAGATATTTGGACTTGGACATACATCACCTTGGCTCCCTCAGCAGAGCAGGTAGAAGTGTTTCAATGTAACTAATATTTGTGAAAACTTTCAGAGATGTGATCAAACTGCTAAGTAGGTTTATCAGCACTGCTGCCTCAGGATGCAATAGCTGATCTGCTTACAGGCTTTGTTACTCCACTGAGAGAGGCTAATCTCTGCTGCGATTTCACTGTCACCCTGTGACAGGCCCTGACATGTCCCCCAACAAATGGGAGGCCCTCCCTCACAATGACCTGCATGACATGGACCCTTCACACACATCACAGGACCTGCACCCACCCAGAGAAGCCCAGCCAGCCCCAGAGGATGCTACTGTCTGTCTTGGGTTTCAGGACATCAGCACTAAGTCCCTTAAGGCCACAAGACCCACTAGAGTGGTCCTCCTGTCCTGTGAATGGAGGAATCTGCCATCCTCCTGACAGTGGCTGCTCCACAGGAGCAAGAACATCCCTGCATGAACATCATGGAGCCTCCAGAAATTCGTGCCTCAGTGGTATATGGGCATGATCATGTAGCCATAACTCTGCTTGGGGTTATCGCTGCCTGCAGTGGCACTAGCAAAAAACAGATGGAGTTAATTGTGTTTTGGACACCAATATTTCCCCGCTACTATGTTTTTAAAAAATTAACTTACATCAGTATCCTCTCTTCCACATGCATGTACATGCCCACATATGTGTATACTCTGACCTGCACATACAAAGGGGTCTTTCCAGAACAGGGGAAAAAAATAGGCCAGGCTACATGAATAATGAAAATGATGGCCCTCCCCAGGGCCATATTGTTATACAGCTGTGATCACAGGGACTCCATTATGGAAGTATCAACTTCTGAATTCAGCAATGTTTAATTTCCTTCTTTGCCATTGAGCTGCAGATTTCAGTTTTAATCAAATGTTACATTTCAATTGTAAAAATACAGTTGTGTCATTAGATTGGACTATTGTTTGCTGCAACACTCCCCTGTCACTGTTTCCTCTCTCTATCCTGTGATCCAAGAGCCTGTTCTGCTGACAAGAGGCAGCCAAAGATGCCAAGAGGCAGACACGCCACACGGCTCCTTCTCTGAATGAACAAAAAGATCAGCTGAAGAAATATTTTATAAAGCTTCTCCTTCTTTTCCTTACTTCCAGTGGGGAGTATTGGCTGGCGTGGCTGCAGGGTTGCTCTGAGGTTAAGAGGGAGAGATCAAAGGCAGATGATCTGGGCTGCAGCGCCCGGGTGTCCTGTGGGTCTCTAGGATGCTGCCAGGAATGGGGCAAGTCCCTGGGAAAGCTCCCATGGGAGAACAGGGGTGTGCCTGCCTTTCCCACTCCTCCCAGGCTCTGTACGGAGTCCTTTTCCATCACTCGGTTGCAGTGAGAAGGGAGGATGGAAAGGGATGTCACATGGGAATTTCACATTTTGCCTGTGGTAGAGAATGAACCTTGCTTATTTGCTCGATAAACAGTGAGACTTCATTTCCTTAATGCAGTAGGCAGCTCCAAGGAAAGCAGCTGCTGCTGCTGGGAGCAATACTGCTCCCCTGAGCTCAGCCACCTTTTGTCCTGGGCATCAGTGCAGGTAATACCCCAATGCCTTTAAAGGAGCGTGCAGGTAGCAGGCGCAGCAATGGCTACCAGCGTAAGGTAATACACGTGAATATGGCTCACTTTGGGAATGAACTGCATCCAGCCTGGAGAGGAGATCAGGCTCCCCCTCGCCAAGAGCTCATGCTGCCAGTAATACTTTTAAGAGGGGAGTTGTTGTGGGTCTTCTGTCTCAGCCATGACACAGCTATGAGTGAGCTGAATCACATGTTAAGTCAATGTAAGGAGATCAGTGCTAACTTGTGTGAGCACATGCAGAGGACTTCTCTGTGAACTGACATGTTTCCAATAGGAGCTCTTTGCCAGCACGGGCACGATTTCTTTATCTGGCATTTTAAATGCCTGGCATTTAAAATGTTCTACTACCAAACCTGCTTTGCTTTTACTTTTTTTTTTTTTTAATTTCTTTTTTTTTTAATCAGGAGAAACTACCCCAGTAAATACAATGTCCTGGCAGAGCGGCTTGTCTATCTGAAAGTCTTTTGCTAACACAGAGATGCTGACGTGGGTTCAGAGCTCCTCGCAGCCCTGGCTGCCACACCCTCACCTCGAAGTCTGCAGGGCAAATGTAGCTTTTGCAGGGCCAGGCAGCACTGAACCCGAACACTGAGTATGACACTGCTCCTTCATCACCTCATAGCAACACAGCACCTGGTACAAGGGCTGGGAGCTTGCACAAAAACAGGCATTTTAGCAAAAGTGAAATCAAACTCAAAGGGAAACTAACCCAAGAAGTTATATTGTTACATAGACCACCTGAAGTCAGCTGAGTATTACTTAGTTCGGCTTAAACCGATACCTGACTGATTCTGGACAAATCAAATGAGTCTGATTCCAATGAGGGGTCACAATGACTTTGCACTAGCTTAATTAAGTGTTCTCAGGTCAAACTGACAGTTAAACCAGTGCCAGATGTCAGATAGGCATGAGAATATTATAATCACATACATGTAAAAAACAGAAGTAAATATTTTATCTGGTTAACAAGAGTCATGTGATAGGCTACATTACCAAGTATAGCAATTACTAGAGCTGAAAAGAAACATTTAATTGTAAATTCTGTTTTATTTAAACAAATCATGTGGCTCTGAAGAGGAGCTCATATGATGAAAAACTAGCATGTTTTCTCCAGTAGCATTTGGTAGTCTAATGAAAATGTACTTAGAATCTATATTCTATAGAATCATAGAATCACAGAATAGCTAGAGTTGTAAGGGACGCCCAGAGGTCATCTAGTCCAACCCCCCTGCAAGAAGCAGGGACACCCCCAACTAGATCAGGTTGCTCAGGGCCTCATCCAACCTGGCCTTGAACATCTCCAGGGATGGGGCATCCACCATCTCTCTGAGCAACCTGTTCCAGTGTTCTACTTTCTCCTTAGAACCCACAGTTTACTTAAACTCTTAAAACGATCATGGTTATACCATACCAACTGCTACACAGCACATAAGAGAATAATAACCTATATAGGATAATAGTATAGGAATTAATATTTATCTGGACAAGCTAATTAAATTAAACTGACTCAAGACAGATATTTGTGATCTGGAAAGACAGGGCTGAAAGGTACCTACAAAACCACAAATAACTCTCCTCATACATCAAGTGTTTCCTGAAGCCACATATGGACAGACTCCTGTCTCCTTCCCCTGCTGTTGCTGTCCATTCAGGGAATATTTTCTCATTGAGTTTGTCACCTGGTGGCCTCTTTCCCACTCTCCTACAGAACCAACATCTGAGCTTTTTGAGATGGTCCTGACATGCTGAAGGAGGTGAGAAGCCTATAGGATCTTCTCACAGGAAAGCATTAGGAATCTCAACCTGGACCTTTTTCTTTCAGAACATATATTAGAAGTGGAGAAATCCTGTTGTTATGAACTGTCACTAAGTGCTGGGGATCTGAATTCTACACACCCTTATACAGACAAGTTATCCTTTCTCCTGGTGTACCAGATTTCCATTCCCCTGCAAGGTGCAGGCATTCAGGCATTGAAAAAGGGTCTTTTCTTAAATATTTTTTTTTTTACCTCACAGGTCTCCAGTACTGTTTCAGACAAATTCTGTCCATCGTTTCTGAAGAGGATCAATATTTTATTTCTTTTTTTTTAGTGAACTACAGGGGTCATATTGAAGTTTGTTACAAAAGATAACACTCAGACCAAGACATAAAACCTAACATTCCCAGCTTCACAAGATGGCCATGCTTTGCCTGGAATACCAGATTTATCTCATGTAATTTGTTTTTCAGACATCTTCAAACCTCTTCCCTGCTTTGGTTAAGCTACTGACACAAACGTAATGCTTTTTCTGCATTTCTGGATTGCATCAGGACATTCCTGAGGAGAGAAGGTGCCAGATTAAAAAGTCCTGTTTTAAAAACACTATTGGGCTGTTAAAAGGGAATGGATCCGACAGTTTAATTGCTATTTCATAATACTCTGTGTTTACTTTTTGTATTTTGCCTAAATTATGTAAACAGACATCCGGTGAATTTTTATTTGTAGCTGAACTGTTTGCAGTTCCTGCCAAGTCTGGTTCCTTTGCCCCAGCACAGTATTTCAGGGTGAGCATTTGCAAGCACAACAAACCCTGTCAAAACCTAAACAAAAAGAAAAAGAAATACATTTCCACACTTAATTTTTTCTGAAAAATCTCACGTGGACACTACATTCTATAAGGAACTTCCTTACTGTGTTCTATTACATCAGAAAGTAACTTGGGTAAGAAAGCCCCCAGAAACTAACAGTCACTCAAGAAAAATTATGCAGAGCAATATATTTATCCTGCGCATTCAGAGTTTGAATTTTTTACTTTGTCTTCCTTAACAATTGGATAAGAGCTTCTGGAAGTTTTTCTCTCTGAAAAATGGGTGGCATTAAAAAAATCAGAGCTCTTCCAGAAACTAAACAAATCCTTGCACCGAACACTAACTGCATCTATAGTAACCCCACATTATCTCATGTCTCTACTGTCTTCAGAGATCTCATCCCACAACACTGGAATACTTAAAAAAAATAAAATACATTGATGATATTTAATAATAACCAGGGAGAATAAATATAAAAGGCCTGACAGATTAAGAAGATTAAGATTGCTTTTGCAGAGACCCTGCTGAACAATGCCTTTTACTCACATTACACATTTGTAGCAGAGGATTCATTATCATTTGCTGGAATTTTTCTTGGCTGCATATTTTTATCTAATGGAATGCTCCGAAGTATTTCCTCCCCGGATAGATACCACGGGACATTACACTGGGACATTATGCTGTAACAAAAGATGGCCCATGAAAAACAGGGTAATTAGCCATTTTAGTCTTTCTCTATTTTACTTGCATCTCACACCAGATTTCAATAATCAATAACTAAATTATTCATCTGTTTCATGTGCAGAGCCATGGATTCCAGATCCTGGATTCTGGATTGAATCTGGACATGCTGGAAAACTGGCACAAAGTGAGTAAACATTTGTTGAATCCACCCTGCTTTCCATCTCATATAACCCAGCGGCTGAAGAAGGAAGAGGTGTAAAAACAAACATTTACATGAACCCATCCATTTGCTTCTCTCACCTGAGCAACTTCATCTACACAGCAGCTCTTAGAAGAGTAAGGACATGCCTACTAGTTAGGTTCCTGGAATGTTTGCTTTCAAACAGAAAATTTGGTGGTACTAAAAATAGAAAAAAGTTTTTCAAAGAAGCTTGATTCTTTTGAAAATTTTACCCTAAACCCACTTGTTTCTGGCCAAGGATAGACAAATATTCCCAGCACAGGATACCTGGAAAATGGGCAAGGGATGTATTGTAGGACAATGTTTGGACCGGGAGCATAATGGCATTGAAAGTAAAACCAGCAAAGCAAAAATAATTCTTACTTCACAAGAAGTGTGACCTTGTGTTCTGTGCTAGCAACGCAATGTTCCCTCCGTTTGGATAAGAAAATCGTGTGTGATTCAAAAAGAAACATTTGAGTGTAGCTGTGCTCACTAGTCTCCACATTTATGAGTCCGTCAACTCTTCTACTGTAAACACTGATGCTGAGGATCGGATCTCTGCTGCCAAAACGCTGCAGCAGGACAAAACGTCACTGACAAGCAGCAAAGACAGGGCTCGAGGGCGGTACCCTTTCTTTCGTAAAACTGTAAGGCAGCTCAGACTTTTTTAAGGTTATGCAAAGTTCATCGGGAAGAGGAAAAATTGTAAATTCAGGTAATCAAGTATTGTCAGTCTCTATGAGCCAAGTTAATATACATTTAGAATCATAGAATCATAGAATGGTTAGAGTTGCAAGGGACCCCCAGAGGTCATCTAGTCCAACCCCCCTGCAAGAAGCAGGGACACCCCCAACTAGATCAGGTTGCTCAGGGCCTCATCCAACCTGGCCTTGAACATCTCCAGGGATGGGCATCCACCACCTCCCTGGGCAACCTGTTCCAGTGCTCCACCACTCTTACAGCAAAGAACTTTTTTCTAATATCCAAATGGGTTAAATATTTTTTTAATATTTAATAATGGGTTGCTTTGTTACATAGACCAGTGTGTAAAAATATTTTGTAAAAAACATCTGAGCTGGTTTTATTAAAGCTGGGGCTCAAACCTGTCTCTGTACATGTGCCTGAGGAAGGAGTCCACGAAGCCTAAGCATTGGGTGCTTGTTGGAAGACTGGGATGAGAGTGACAGATCACTGGAACAGGCTGCCCAGATTGGTTGTGGAGTCTCCTTCCCTGGAGACACTGAAGACCAATCTGGACGTGTTCCTGTGTGATTTAATCTAGGTGATCCTGCTTGGGCAGGGGGCTTGGACTAGATGATCTTTCGAGGTCTCTTCCAACGCCTGACATTCTGTGAATCTGTGATTCTGTGAAGTGTAACAATATCTCTGGAATACCCCAATTAAGACCAGTTGCTGTTAGTTAACTTATGAGAAATATAAGTTAGAGTCCACTTCCATGACCATTTTCCCTGGCAGCAAACCCAGTGGAACCATTGTGACCTTCCCAGTCCTGGATGCCATTCCTGTTCCCTACTCTGGTCCTCTCAGAGCTATTTGCCCCTGGCCAGAGGAACCACATATTTTTTCCTACTGCAGATGGTCTCAGGGATCCACTTCACATCACATCCCCACCAGCTGGGAGCAGCAAACTGGCCGGGGGGGTGGCAGGGAGTGGTGGGCAGAGGAGAGTTTGGGGCAGGGGGAGAGTGCATATAACATATGACAGTGATGCTGTGAAGAAGAGTATCTTTGAAACACAACCCAAGAGTGGCAAAGAACTTCCTTCTGCCTTTCTCTAAAGGTCTCAGCAGGCTCCAGGGCAGACCTGAGGCCTCCTGCAGAAGCTGGAGGGGGGTGTTGGAGGGTATTGTGCAGGCACCAGCCTCCACTATGGAGTGGAAAGGGATTATTGGGTAAAAGGGATTATTTTAGGAAGCTGAAACGTTTCCATTACTGAAGGGCTTTGAGAACAGGACGGATGAGCAGCAGTCAAGAATAGCTCAGTTACAGCTGATGCTCCCTTGGGCCAGAGAGGCAAAACTGATTATTTTTATATGATTTTTTCCACTCCTATGAGTCTATGGCTTAAGCAGGACTGTGGTTCAACTGGGGCCGTATGTCACATCCTTACTAACACTGTATGTATAGTTAACCACATGTGCATCTCTCAGTCAGTGGCTTGCATTTACTCTTTCATGAAGTATTATCCTATATCTGCTAACTAAACTTCTTTCATTAAATTATCAGTTCTTGTAAAAGCTCGGGGCACTGCCTCCCAGAGCTAAAAACCAAACAAAAAGACATTATTGAGTGCAAGGCAGCAGGCAGATACTCCCAAGTCTCACAAGAACAATGTCAAGCACCCCTGATGTTGTATTTCTCCTTGTACCGGAGAATGAGAGCACAAGCAAGGGGAATCCTTTCTCCAGCATCACCCTATTTGCAGGGGATTTCTGCCTCTGCACCACCACCCTGTCCTGGAAAAAACATCCTTAGACCCGGTAGATGGGAAGCCCACAGCAGCCACCTGACTTCAATCAACTCCTGGGGCATTTCTGACCCTCAGGAGGGAAAAGATCTCCTACCCGTGTCTTTAGGGTGACCTGCAGAAATGTGGCTCTGGGCAGCCTTTTGGACACAGCCTACTCATTTGAAAGGGGTCATATAATAATGGGATGAGCCCTTTGGGACAGAGGCGTGATCTGACTATCTCTCTGATACTGCAGTGTGGATGTCTAGACAGAAAAAAGAACTAATCAACTAGCCTACACCCCGTGTGACATCACTCCTGGGGTATGGCAGGTAGTCACACCATCACATGCTTTGGGGTACATGGCTGATGGATTTGAAATTAAAGTAATCTGCAAAGTAGTTCAATCAGATGTAATGCCCCATGAAATGGATTAAAATTCACAAAATCATAACATTAGATAGAGGGTGGCTAAAACCTTAGGAGACATTATCACTTTTTCCATTGCCAGGTTTATTTCCTGACATCGCAAAAACACAATCTGTGGTATTTTCCAAACATATTTATTGCTCTTGGAAATCAGATTTAAAATATGCAATAGGCGAGACTAAAAAATGAGTAACACTTTATTCCTCAAGAAATCTGTCAGCCACTACATGACAGAGCTTAGCAAAAACAGATTCCATAAGCATTCCTCAAGAGATCTTTTTCCCTGGAACAATTTGGTACTGAGCGGTATCACTGTTACACTGGCCCAGCCGTACAGTGCCTCTGCTCTCAGCACTTCCGAGTCGCCAGCCGGCAGAGCTTGGCCTTAACCTAGACTTCTTGTCGCACTGTTCGATCCCTGTCTGTAGCTCTATGGGTGGCACACAGTTGCACAGAGGACATCATTTGCAGGGCTCAGCCCGTACAGCCAGCTGTGGACTCCCAGCTCATCATTCAGAGGATGAACGAAAAGAAAAAACCCACAAAAAGTGTAACTTACAACCTCTGGCTTTCTATGGTGCCGACCACTTCAGACTTCCCAAAGGCTAAGTAGCTTTTTTCAGTATCTACTGGATAACTGAGAAGAGACCTCTGATGAATAAAGGAGGCACCAAGCTCACGGCCTCTGGCTAGAAGGACAACTCAGACCTACCCCAGTGCCAGCGGAGGGAAGGGGGGGGACCTTCCTGGGCATGGGAACTCTGCCTGCCTGGGCAATGGGCACAGGGAGACCCACTGACCCACCCGTGGGCTTGTACATCACATGCACAACTTTTCGTGAAGAGCCAGTGCTGAGAAACTCCAGCTCTAACCTGAGCTGAGAGTCCTCTAGCAATGCTCCTGTCTCACAACCAGCTTTTTTGGGAGCAGATTTAGGTCAGTACGGACCATTCTTGAGAGTAAGCTTCAGTGGGGTCCACTTGGGTTTTGTTATCATATAGCAGCCATGTTGACTGCTCGCACTCTTAATGCAGAGGTCTGCAGGTTGTCAGACGCACTGGCCAAAGGAATTTACTGAGACTGCTTCAAGCCAGCCACATCTGAGAACAGGTCGGAAAACCAGGAAAATTACATAAAACAATTTGGAGGTTTTGCCAGAAGGTTCCTATTTTCCTGGAAAGATTTCTATTTTTTTTTTATGCCAGCATTGCAGGGTGATTCTCAAGCCTGTCCAGGCAAATGAAGCAATGATTTACAACTTCTAATTCAACAAGAAGTAAGCTATGGGGTGACATCCATGCTGGTACAGAAGGCTTACTTTCCTCAGAGGTCTGCTGCTCCTTCTCTGCAGAAGAGGTATTGCTCTGGGACATCTCCAGTCCCCAAGTTCCTTACCCTCTGCAGCATCAGATGGAAGTTATTTAAAAATCTTCAAACATCAAAGCCCCCCTCTACCTCCCAGTCAGAGCTTTTGCCAGCACCCACCCCCCTCAGTGATCCAGGGAAACACAGCTGATGCTCTTCTCCACAGCCTGACACCCTCATGCTTCTGAGTCTGAGCCTACATGGTTGAAGAGACCTTGGCTCCCTCTAGTATAAACACTGTGTGATCATCCTGCTTGTCCCTGGAAGGATATATTGAAATTGTTAATCACAATTTTGGAAGATCTTTCACCTTTAACAAGACTTCAGATTGCCTAGTCTTGTAGCTGGAGCCAGGCCAGATAAAGAGGCACTAATTTCTGTCAGCACTATCTCCATCCCTTCCCCACCACATGAGCATGCGGTGAGCAAAGAGTCATCCCACCAACCTGAGGAAGGGCTACAGACATAACTCCTGATTTCAGCCTGAAAGGGCTTGTGATACATCAGCATCAGCCCAGGTTAAACCTCTTGTGATTATTTTGCATTCATTTTTCAAGCCAAGCACTGTATTTTTGAAAAACTGGTCTTCCTTTCTCCTCATTGCTACTTCTGGGCTCACACTGATTTTCTTTGCCTCCCACCAACCTACTTGCCCTTTGCTTCCTCAGTCTTTGGTGTCTTTAGCCATCATCCCTGCTTCTCTGCTGATTTCTATCATTCCGCAGCTCTTTGCCCACTTTCCTCCCTGTTTACTCATTAACTTCCTCTTCCTAATTTCTCCATCCTTCCCTGTTTGGGAGATGCACAGAATCACAGAACATTAGTAGTTGGAAGGGACCTCGAAAGATCATCTAGTCCCCTGACTGAGCAGGATCACCTAGGTTAAGTCACACAGGAATGTGTCCAGATTGGTCTTGAATGTCTCCAGAGGAGACTCCACAACCTCTATGGGCAGCCTGTTCCAGTACTCTGTCACCCAAGAAGTTCATTTCCAAGAAGTTCACCAAGAAGTTAATTTCCAGCAGAGTGAGGCACCCCACACAGGGATAAAGATAAACCAGGGAGACAGCCCTTTCAATTCATCCTGGCTGGCTGCTCTCTCTGCTGTAGACTATCACTGTGGAAAAGTGTGGTGCATGTGCAATCTGTGGTGTGTAAAACAGCGTACGGGAAGTCCAGCGGGCAAACAGAAAACTCCGGTTAACACTGACCTTCAGTGCTTTGTGATCACCTGCTGACTAGGACAGTGTCCCTCCTTCTCTGGCACAGTACATTGTCCCCAAACACCTCCCTCTGAAAATCCCCTTACTTTGCCAGGCTGCTCTAAAATAAAGACTTTTGTTAAAACCTTCTCTCCTTCACATTGTGTTTCCTCAGTGCTGTGTTATTCAGATCTGTGATGGAAAAACCCAACCCCAAACTTCTAGCTGTTCTGCATTCTGGCATCCAGCTAGTTATTCTGGTGGAGCTAGACATTTTTGTAAACATGGCTGGACTATGGATGTTGTGCTTTTTCAGGCTCCTTCATGACCTCTGGCACGCCACTCATCCTATGGGCCTCAGTCTCATCACATCAGGATTTTCAGACTTTCCTTTCTTACTTTTTATTTGAGGGAACCGGAGTTTGAAAAGACAAGGGGAGGGGGATACAATATTGTTATTATTTTTATCCTTTGCCTGCCCCTCTGTTTTTCCTGCTGACTTGCTTCCATGCAGCTGTTGAACATTTAAGAAAAACACGTCTCCCACTGAGCGCGTTCTCTGCGAATGTGAATTGAGCTTCAGGCAAGAGGAAATGTGAGTCCTGAGGTCACCCCTGAAATCAAGCCCTCACCCGGCTGCATATAACTCCACTGATGTGTTCTAGGGGTGATTTAGAAAGAAATATTATGCATTTCCCACAAACAGCATATAAGAAATTAATGCTGGCGATCATGAGATGATCGTATGATCTTTCAACTCTCACTATGTTCTTTTCCAGTATTTTCAGCCATGCTTTTTGAGCCTGCTGCCTACATCCAAACAGAGTGGGGCATGACACATTGCGTAGGTTATGGGGAGAAGATGACCCACTGGTGCTGATCGGAGCTGATACCGGGAGGCCCCCGTGCACTCCACACTGCTCCCTGGGGAAGACCAACCTTTTCTTTCCAGTTAAAAGACACTGGAGCTACCCCCCCTGTTCACCAGGGAGTAGTATTTCTGTCAGATATGAAAGCGCCTTCTAATCTGCTCTGACCTTGGTGAGAAATTCAAGTCCAAATGTAGTAACATAGAAGCTGACAGGTCAGCCTGAAGAATTTGAAGTGGGGGAGGCTTCCTTGCCTTCTTTCTTTCCATCCTTCTCTCCTTCTTTCTCCTGAAATCTTAACAAGGATACTCCAAGTGCAGCGGCAGCCTGGCCAGCTGTAGAAATTACTCCAGCCGTGTCATCATCTCCACTGTTACAACAGAGGCATAGAAAGCATTTACTGACCAGACCGACTATCTGCTACTACTGTCAGAGAAAATGCTTAAAGGTGGAGACCCGTCAAGGAAAGCATTTTACCTTCTCCTGTTTTAAGACTGCACAAGTCGATCTAAATTTTACATCTGCACGCGGTGCTTACAGTGAGACTTCTGCCTCCACCCCACAGGCTCTCTGGGTTTTGCTTTCCAGGACTAATTTGTGGACCCACACAAAGGCTGCAGGTTTCCACTTGTCAGATGTCTTAGTGTCCTCTTCTACAATGACTAAGACAAGATCTGGAGTTGATCCGTGCTCGCTCCACTTCTCGCTTCCTTCCCGCATCAGAAACGCTTTTTATGTGCCTTGACAACAAAGAGGCTAAAATTGCTTTGAGCTCGAGTCCCACTTCGGGAATCATTTATAAGTCTGAAAGATGATGGTTATCTTCCTGGCTAACTTTCTCCTGGTTATTTTTTCTGGAAGTGAGCTTATTTTTGATCACGCTGACAGAAAGTTAAAGGCTTCTGGTTAAAAGTTGGGGTGCTGCTTTGTACTTTGTCAGTCAAGCGACCGGCCTAAAACTTGTATTGATTCCTCGTGACAAAAATTATAAATTATGAATGGCGAAGGCCTGTTTATTGTTTGTTTTACCACAGAAACAGGCACGTCAAGCCACAGACAGACACCCCCCTCCTGATATTCGGTGTGATATCAGACAGAACAAAAGCGCTTTCCTTGCATCGCAGAATTTACAACCTTGTTACACAGCAGTGGAAACAGCAGATCCCACGGCTTCCCCCAATTCAGCAACCATGTGCACCAGTCCAGGAAAGGGAGGAGGAGGCATCACCCACCCAGAGACCACTCTGGCCCTGTGTCCCTGAGCATGGGGACTCACCAGCAAAACCCAGCTGCTGATGGGCACATGGAACCCCTCTGTCCCTGGACTCCCCTGCCAACCTGGGGTGTGTCCAGGCAGGGGGGTTGGGGCACCCTTGGACGTGAAGTTTGATGTGTCTGCAATAGATATGGATGAGCTGATGAAGGGATACAGGGAAATAAGGAAATAACGTTGCTGAGTAATCAGCAATCATAGGCCAGCCACATCACTACCAAACTGCTGTCCCTTTTTCTGTAGGCGACGTATCAGAGGCGTGATTTAATGACGGTTTGAAGGACATCATTGCCTCTGGGAAACAGGAGCAGCACAAGGCAAAGCAGAGAGGCTCCTGTTTGAAAATCCCAAAAGCAAATGAAGGAGGTGGGTAGCCATGACAATCATCAATACCGAAAGACAGACTATAAATACACTGAGGTTGGATGAGGAAGGCAAAGACAAGTAAATTGTGCTTAATGGGGAGCCAGAGGGGTGCTGCAAAGAGACAGGTCAAAGTGCTGGGCTAGGGAAATTATCCTTGCAGCATCATTCTGGGTGGCACTAGCAGAGCTGGACAGTGCTTGTTCAGGGCAGAGGAAAAATATGATGATATCAAGACAGGATCCTGGTGGTCTCTGTGTTTCCTTTTAAATTTGCAGTGCTGCTTTCTTTGCTGGTATTGTGATCCAGAAAAAATTTTGCTGTTTCCCACTTACCGCTACAGGGGCACCAAGCCTTCAAGAGAGGACATGGGGATACAGAGGCTTGGCAGAGACTCCTGGGGTGACTGGCAAAGGGTGAGCATCTCGGGGCGACACCTGAGCTTGCAGAGGACAGGGGTCCCTCAGCAGTGGAGGCTGGAAGCTCATTGCTGCTGGCAACAGAGTGAAGGTATTTTCTTTCCTTACTGATGCGCATGCAGGGGCAGGCACTGGCAGTAGGTGACGAGCAAGAACCCACTTGAACAAAGTCCCAAATGACCTCATCTAAGGCTGAGGCTTTCCCTGTTTTGAGCAAGAATTTGGACTAGATGACCTCTGGAGATTCTCTCGCACCCAAATTATTCTCCGAGTCCACTCTAGATTCAAATTTAATTCTCGGAGCAGTGTCTTAGCACCTGCTGCCTCTGCACCCTGTCATTCTTGATAACATCAGAAGTGCCAAGGCATTTATAAACAGAAACAGACAGTGCTCTCGGTCTCGAAGCACGGGGATTTCCTCCTGAAGACAAAACAGTCTCACTCACCTGCTGCTGGGCCACAGGGCTGACAGCATTACAGGGACCTTCTGTGCCTCTTCATCTCTCTCCTCGGGACATTCCTCCCTTGGTGACACTTCCTCAGAGCACTGCCTGAAAGGCTTCTCGGGTGAGATGTGGTTATCTGTGCAGCAGATAAAACACTGCAGCAGAGGTCACATTCTTCCGTCTTTGTCACTGGCACCGAGTCTGCCTGCAAGCTGGTGTCCACACTGGCCATCTACTGTCCTTGCACCTGCACACCACGTTATTGATTCTCCTATTACACTGCATGATTAACAAACTAATAACATGAAACTAACCTAAAGCCTGGGTGTAGCTTTTCCTCCTTAGCAGGAAAGCAGAGCACTAGGCATTACAGGGGAATGATGAAACAGAGTCCTTTGAGCTTCCTCCTCTGAAAAGTCATATAGCATGCTTCTTTTTTGTTTCTTTATAAACCAATTTAATTATTTTTTCCCCACTGCAGAAAGACATTTCAGTCTCTGTCTCTTCTAACCTTGAACACCAAAACCTTGCCTCCTGGCAATGCCAATATTTTGATACAGACAGATCAGAGGGTGCCCAGCAACCAGAACCCTTACAGGACTGAGGCAGCATCATCTAGGCAGTGACCGTGTCACACTGTGCATCCCTTCAGCCAAACTCACAAGGGGATGGACCTCTGTAGTCTCTTGCCCTGTCCCATGCCCCTGTGAAGAACTGCCTGCATGGGTAATGACAGCTGGACTACCCAAGCTTAATCTATTTGTCCAACAACTCCTAGGAAAAGCAGGGTGAGTAGCTAGGGAGGAGAGAAACTGTACTACAGACTGGGTCTGACTCTCCTGACACGGCTCCGTCATGTCCAACATCGGTCTCTCGGTCCTGCAGTATTGTGCAGCCACGCACTGGCTGACATACTTGCACACATGCATGACCCTTGCTGAAATAATCATCAGGTTCAAGACACTAAGTCCATCTCTGCCACTAGAGTAATTTTTTAAATTGCACACATGTGTGACTTTATCCATAGTCTTTTCTGATCCAGATCACCTCCGTGAGGTGAACATACTGGATTTGGAGGTTCTGCTCATTTTATCAATGGTATTTTTCTGGGCTATGCTAGCTCCCGGAAAGTAAAAAAGGGTTTTCTCCCAGCTAAATTTGTAAAATTTATGCCTTTCTCATGTCTATGGCTTTATCAATGCTTCTTGCAAGCAAACTATTTTTACATGGCTATTTTTGTCATTTTCTTCCTTTTGCCCTCATCAGTGTTTTGTTAGGCTGATACTGGCCTCTCAGGCATCTGTCTCTATTTCTAACAATGTCCTGGGATTTCCTATCACAACTGGACAAAAGATGAGGAGGGAAACGCTGAAGATAGCTGGTAAATACATCTGAGGTGAAGGCAGACCACTGTATTCTCCATACAGACCTAAGGTATGTTCTCAAGAGCTTCCCGCTTTGAGAACACTTACATGATATGTTTCCACTTAGCTTTTATGCCAAAAATATCCCAGTGTGGCTCAGGCACTGATAAAAGCAGCAGGAGGGTTTGTGTAAACAGGGCTCCAGGCAGCTGCCAGTGCTCCCAGGTGCCATCTTGCACAAACCTGTGAGCAGTCAACCTGGATCAAATACGGGGAGCCCCTGACACGCAGGCTGGGCAGGCGGCCCCGTTCTCCATCTCAGATGCTGGGAACCAGAGCCACCCATCCCCACCTTCACTGCTGCCGAATGCCTGGCCGCCCGCTTCTGGCACAGCTGGAGCAGGTGGCATCAGAAAAGCTCGTGGTCACTTGTGGGGAGCAACTGAGTCAAGGCTGCAAGGTGTGGATGGGGAAAGTCCTGAACGGGGCAGAAGATAGCAAGGGCAGTTCACCACCACCGGCTGGGACATGTGGCTCATCTCTTCTCTACAAACACATCAGCACTGGTTACTTCATTCATAAATGCCTTTGGAAAACAGCAAATTATTGAAAAGTGAGTGAAGCCCTGTCCACAGACTCAGCATTTTAAATTCTGTTGTGAAAGTCAGATTTCAGAGGAGTTTAAAGCAGTCATGTCCCAGCTGCAGTGCTAAAAGACTGTCCTGCTGCTCAGGAGGTCTGAGCTTGGACCTCTGAGTAGGAGTTTCCACAAAGATGTTTCACTGGAAATAGCTCTAGATAACATGCCAGTAACATTGTTACCTTTTTGGCTTCCTCAGTTTCATCCTAAAAAGCCTCCCTGCATGCCTCTGTCAGTACCTTGCATATCCTTGCCTCAGCACTGACACTCTGAGACTTCCAGAGGATCATTAGGGGCGAACGTGACTGCACTTCGCTGGAAAGGCTGTCAAGAGAAACAGGCTTCGTGCCTGAGAAACACTTTGATATAGCAAGAGGCAGTTGTGATGTTCACGGCAATGGTCTGGACATCAGCTGCACAGACAGCAGATAGAGAAACACAGGCTGACACATGCCAGTCAGACCTGTCATTCTCTGTGATTCCTTCTGTACAGCCAGGGTACAAAGCATGGTGAAAGCTTAAATGAACCAGCCTCTGGGTGAGAGTAGACATTGGGTATCTCTCCTGAAGTCCCTCCACTATATCTACCCCATGAAAGAAAACAAAACCAAATAAATAAATAGATGTAAAATGATATTAGTCAGAAGCCGTGTCCATACTGGGGATTAAACAGGGCTGGGACACTGGCCCATGGCTGCCTGTGCCACAAGCTTGCACAGAGGCCATGGTTTGGTGGGGGGAGAAGTTATGCTGTGCTGCTCGACCTTAAAACCAGAAAAAGATCCCTATCAAATTTTATTTCAACATCTAGATGTAGCCAAAGAGTTCCAGCAGAAAGAAAAGTACCTGAGTTCAGGAAAGGATGCCCAGTTGATGGGCATTGAGGGGGGATCTGACCCAGGTTGCACCTGTACTTAGACCACCAGGTGCAGAGCAGGTGGTGCTGGGCATGAGCAGAAGGACTAAAGAGCAAGTTTAGGTGGGGCTGTGTTCTAGATGCTTGCAAAGGAAGTATTTTGTGATCCAGGAGCAGTGAAAAGAGAAATTATATGGCACATACCTTGAATTATGTCACATTTCCCTTCCTGACAAACTCCCTGGTGAAACCCTGATCTCCCCTCCTGCCACACACACCACTCCTGGCTGCTCCATGTGCCACTGAACCCCGTGCCTGGCACTCCCATCATCAAAACCCAGAAGACCTCTGTGTCCGCACCAAGAGTCCATAGCTGAAGGGGAACCCAAGATGGCCCTCAACAGCACCTGGAAAGGAGCAGCTCAAGGCAGGAAGAAGGGCAGGTGGGAAACAGAGGTGATGCCAGCTCTTCCCCCACCAGAGAGACATAGGCATTGAAGGACAACCAGGAAACTCTGGGAAAGGGCTCCTCAGTCTCTTGTTGTGAGTGCTGGCTGATGGGTCACTTGGAAGCGTTAGGTAGCTATGGGGAAGTATTACTACAGACACTCAGATGCTACTGGAAGCTTAGACCTGTGGCTCTTCTCCCTGGAGCTTCTGGGCACCTCAAGTACTCTGTATCTCTGGCATCAAAGGTAGCCTTCAGGTCAGAGGGTATTAGATATTTCTCCTGCAGTGAGGACCAGACTGCTACACCCTTTGGTGGGCACCTCCCCATTGTTCAGGGCTGGCAAAACCACTGCTTTTGGTGGGTGCCATTTCCACCTCCCTGAACCAGATGATCACACAACTGATTTTCATTTTCTTCTACCTTTTGCTGCTCTCCTGTAAAACAGATGGCCCAACACTACCTTCCCGGAGATGAGGAACAAATAATGAAAGATTAAGGAAATTGTTGGGCAGCTTTAGGACAATGTGCTCCTGCTGTGAAACACACACACACACACATATATATAAGAAAAAAAAAAGGCTGGTGTGAAAACGTGTGAGACAGAGCAGGAAAAGGGGAATGTTGATTCCACCTGCCTGATCCACTAAGGCAGCTTTGTTCTGCTGAACGCCAAGAGACTCATAAGTTCCTGTATTGTCTAAAGGGAGTTGCTTTCTTAGCAGCTTGGTTGTTTTAGGAGAAAAAAAACCAACTGAGCAGTGTGCCGAGATCAGGCAATTTGTGGAATGGATTTTTAAGAGAGCTTCCTTTTTTTTTTTTCTCCGAATAAAACAGTGTTTTGGTGGGTGAGGACTCATTTAAATGTTCTTAAGGACACTGTATATGGTCTTGTAGTATGCACTGTGAACTCTCCAGATCATACCCAATTTTAGCCGTGAACTCCACAGTGGATGGCTAGATTTACGTGTTCAGAACAAAAGATTTTACACTTTGGGTGAAGAACAGTGAACGGACCCGCCTGCTACCCATTTGGCACATGGTGGTCGGTTTATCTGAACGTCCGTGCTGGTGCCCTGCTGGTACTTCAGGGAAGCACTGGGTGAGCGCATGCCTACGCACGTGTGTGGGTCCTGCTCTTGTGGCACGGGAAGAGCTGGATGTCCTGCGCTGGGAGAGAAACTACCGCGTTCTTTGCTTCCCATGCTGATGTCATGTCACCTGGCGGGAACGAATAGAGAAGTAAACCTGTCCCGCACGACAGGAACAAAATAAAAAATAAAATAAAAAAAAAAAGCAGCACTCGGTGTTTGTTTTTTTTT
>VXBZ01007020.1:11181-49117 GCA_013399135.1 Heliornis fulica | reverse complement strand
TCTGCGCCAAGAAACCTCCTGACTGCGGTCCTGCAGGCGGCTCGCAGCGGCACGCAGGGCTCCCGCGGTTCTCCGCAGCCTCCCCCCAACCCCCATCCTTCCCTCCCCTCCCGAGGATGCAGGTGGGAGGCGCATCAGGGCGCGGCCAGCCAGCCCGCCGGGTTTGCAGTTTCTTGAGCCGGGCGCCAGCCTCGACGTGCCGCCCCCTCGTCCAGCCCATCTCACCCCGTCGTGTCCCTCCGCCCCGTCAGTCTCAGGCTCACCTTGAGCCGCAGATGCCCCTCCCGGCCGCCGCGGCGTGGGCTGTAGCGGTGGGTTTCGTGCTCCCTGGCGTCGTACCGCATGGGGAGGAGGGGGGGGAAGGGGAGTGACTCGCCAACTCTCAGCCAGTAGGGAGTGGAGGAGCTCAAGGTATGTGTTATTTTTAATAAAGACGTTGAAGAATTGAAAGAAATTCTTTTAAAACATGTCTGGTGTTTAAAAATAGATCATGAATGAACCCATTTATCCCTCTGGAATAGGCGCGTTTAGGGGATTCTGGGACTGAAAGGGGGGTTATATACGTGTTTACACAGCGTTGCTTTGGGGTTAGGCATTAGGTTGTTTGGAGAGAAATAATGCCACGTTATACCGCCATCCCCATCCTCAGGGCCCGTCAGAGTTCGAGTCCTTCGAGCAGGGTTGCCCAGAACTTACTGTGACTGGTGTGTGGGTGTGTCAGAGCTTGAGAACCGGTTATTACTTCGCTGCTTTGACCTTGTGATCCAGATTTAACTTTCCAGTTGAATTTCCCATCGTTCCTGGCTGTCACTAGACCTCGTGCATGACATATTTGAAAACCGCATTGAAAATGAACTTTAAATCAACTGAGATTTGTATTTTTTCCCCCTTTTAAGCAGTAGGAATTGATGCTGGTTAACAAAATATTTAGCAGTTGTGTTGGGCAATTGCAAAATTTGGATGCTGAAGTTTAGGCACTAGTGAATTTGCAGAGGGCAAGTATTTGGCTACTGTGATTGTTTAAAAAGGAAGATAATATGACTCTGAAGAAGGGACTAATCATTCATAGCCATACTTATCCAGTTATGCGAACTAAGATCAAAAAAGAGAATACTGTTGATGCTGTTCTCAAATACAGATGATTATTATTGCTGTGGTTTGTGACTTCTGTGCTGCAGGAAAAATAATTCTAGTAGGTTTTTTACCTTGCTATTTAAAGGAGGGGAAGTTTCTTTTCTCATTTTGCTACCGCAAGAAGTGATATTACTACTGTTCTTCTAAACCAGATAGTTCCACCTGCCATTACATGAAATAAAAAGAAAAATAAGTTTTAATTAAATTTGGTCAGGTTTTTTTTTTTTTTTTGTATCTCATTTAGCTTGTTCTCACTACAGTAGGTTGATGTCACACAGATTTGTGGCACAATTTTTCATCAATATTCCTTTTGTCCCTTTGAATTTGAAAATTGCCAGATCCTGTGATGCCCCTAGAGATGTCCAGCAAAGAGCTAATTTGTGTGCAGAGGATGCTGTGGGGGCATTGTGAAAGGTGGTCTTCTTTCTTGCACTTCCCAAATTAAAACACTTCTCACAACCTCTTCTTCTGGACGGAAACTTTGAAAAGCGACTTCAATGGAGTCCAGCTTGAGTGATCCCCACTTGGCGAGTCAATAGGGAGTAAATTGTCTAGGCAAATAGCCTAATACAGGTTACGGACATCTCACTGCAGTTCTGCCTCCTTGTCACTCAAAGTTCTTCCAAGTGTTTTACCGAGTTTCTTTCATGATGTAGTTGTATTTTGTACCATGTGAAAACCTCTTTGCCTTTTCTTCTAGAAAGGGCCATGGCTAGTTTGTTGTTCACATGTGACTCTGGCCAGATACCGGCATTTGATGTGCCCTAGTTAATGGAAGGGGGAGCACAGGGTTCTCTGTTTCTCACTCCTCCAGCCCAGGAGGTTTGAGAGACCCTGTAAAGCACTTTGTCTGCAGTGCCAGAGGTATTTAGGAGCCTTTAAGTGTCACAAGCATTGTGGATTAAATGCGGGCTCACATGAGGCCTCAGCTCTTCGCTCCATCCTTTAAGGAGTTGCTGATCAATTACACATAAAGCAGCTCCAGAGTTTCCAGCCCAGCCTGTTATGGTGACTCAAAAGTGGTGGGCTTTACTCTATCAGACAAGGCTTAAACGCTGGCGGTGGAGGAATTGCACCTTATCTTGCACAGCCACCCCGCTGTGGGAAGCCCTCTCTGCAGGGGAGTGTGACAGATCCTGGAAGCACTAATCCGTTCACATGCCTCAGCTGAATTCATGGCAGTTGTGAATCAGCACCCAGAGTCCTGTTGAGATCAAGGGAGGGGGTGTGGTCCCACAGAATCCTGATCTGATGGAGTTACCTCCTTGCTGTCTGAACAGCAATGCTCTTTCCCTCTTCCCTGTCTTGTCCCAGATGATGCCAGTTTTGTGCATATCTGGTCCTCCCCTTGCCTTTCTGTAAGCCAGTTAAACTCACTAACCCTTTAGGACACAGCAAACGGATCTGTGTGGTTTTATTTGGTTGGTTTTTTTGTTTGTTTGTTTGTTTTGGGGGTGGGGGGTGGAGGGGTTGTGGAATGGGGTTTTTTATTATTATTTATTTGGTTTTTGTTTGCTAGGCCAGCTCCTTGAAGTATTAGGGAATTCACTTGATTCCTAGGATGCCCAGGTGAGACCTAGAGAGGATAAAGCAAGTGCGGGAAAGGAAATGAAATAACTTTCCCTGTCTACAGCTGTGAGCTGGAAGAGCCTTTCCTGCTTGTGAAACCTCCCATTCAGACTGCCCTGAGTAGCACAGAAGGCAGAAGCTTGGCCTCAGAATGGTTTGAGAGACTTCACAAATGATAGTTCTAGAAGCAATAGCCAGATTGTTAGCCTTGCAGATGAGAGCAGGCAAACTTTGGTTGTCCCAAACCAATAAATGCTTCGAGGTGGCTAATGGTCCTTCACTCCTGCCTCCTCCCCAGGGCACCCACAGCTTCCCCCATGCTGTGTCTGGCACTGGGCAAGCTCGTTCCAGGAGCTAACCCTGTAGAAAGCTGTTCAGCTTCTTCAGTAAGGTCATTCTATTCTGATTTGGCAAAGTGTGCTGGCTCCTGGGACTTGGGCAGCAGAAGCAGCAGGTATGGGGGGGAGCAAGGCAGGACCTTGTGACTGGGATTTGGCAGGGACCTGGATGACACCTCTCTTGGTAGCAGCATGTGGCTAGGTTGATTTGGGCATCTCCATCTTGCAAGGTCCCTCTTTCTTCCTAGCAGTGATGCAGCTCTCTTCCAATTTTCCATTGGGATGCTGAACATCAGAGGGAAACTGGGAAAAGATTCCAGCATGCCATCCCTCAGCAGTGTCCTCTGAGGTCCCATAGGATAGAAAGCAACTGTGAGCCACATAGGTGACTCAAGGAGAGCTGTGTCATCCTACCAGCATCTCAGCTGAAGCAACTGAGATCAAGCCAATGCTTTTATTTTATCTGGAAGCCAAAGGTGCTGGTTTTAACGCAGGCCTCTGCTGAGGGAGCAGAGCTGTGTTGGAGCGGCTACCTGAAATGGCATAGTAATAGAGTAACATTTACTGAATCTGGAAAAGTACTGGCATGCTAATAAGCTATTCTTGCAGCAAAATCTAGGTTTGGCAGAGATAATCTTTTGCGGCAATTGATGACTTTAAAATGTCGTGTAGTGAATTCCTGGATTGCACGCAGGCAAGGGCCCCTGCTCAGGAGCAGCAAGCATTCATGTGGTGTTTTCAGGATAGTTCCCATTTCTGAGTAGTAACTTGATTACGCTACCTGCGTTGTAATGAGAGCAAGTGTCTGCTAGACAGTAAATATTTGGAACTGTCTCTCCTAAAGAGGTTACCAGCTGAGATGTCAGAGTGTCTTATTGTCTGAGTGCCTGACAAATAACAGCCTGGACAGACTTACATCTGCTGTTTAAACAACTGCATTCTGGTGAGGGAGCTGAGTCAGCCTGAAAATACGACGCTGGTAAAATGCAATGGTAGAGCCAAGCTGTATGAAGTACTGCAGGAAGGTCCATAGACTGTGTTTCTAAGAGTCCCAGTTAAAAAACACTCCAGTTTGGCGTGGTGTTTGGCTCAAAATGATGAGGCTACAGTTTTCCTGGTTCAGTGGGATCTGAATCCCTCCGAGTACCTCTCCTCCAATGGAGAAGGAAGAGACTGATGTGGTTTGGGCTAAGGTTCAGAGATCTGCCCAGGCTTGTGCCGTGGCTGGGGAGAAAGCATGAAAATGCTTAATTGGAAAAAATGCAAAATGGAAATGGGTGTGATGGATCCACCAAAAGCGTGAAAATAACCCCCTAATCAATCGAATGGGAGATAAGAGGGAAGTGGTAGAGGGAGTGTCCCGGCACTTTGAAAGTCAGGGCAATTAGTTTGTGTTTGATGTGATGGGGGCTACAGAGATGCAAACAGGTCTTTGAAAGCCCTTCTGTTTGGAAATGCCAGCTGTGGTTGTAGTTACTCAAATGAGAGCAACTTGCTCTGCACCCAGTCCTTTTTCTAACAGATCTGGGTGAGTTGTACCTATGTGCACCCATAGGATAAGGTGCTGACCTAGGAGTGTTTGCAGAAAGACCTGAAAGCTGTGGGACCTGGGAAAGCGCTGACGTTGGATCAGGCTTAAGGTGTGAACCAGAATGACAGGTTGGGAGCAATGCTTCCTTCACAGTTTGCGAAATAAGATCACATTGATGATTTGGCAGTAAAAACTGTTTGCTTTGGTTTAGCCATGTGGATTTATAGGGTGTTCATCTGTAAAGAAGGTGTCACAATGAAGTCAGGGTTAGAGTTGGGATAGATGAGGATGGATCTGAGGGATTGAAAGGTAAGGAGAAGGCTCTTGACTTTGTCTGCAGGAGGGGTTACCCAGAAATAAGGTACTGAAATCAAGTATGCTGTTACATGCCTTACACAGTAAAGGCCTTGTGTTTTCTCCACCTGGAATCTGCAATGTCCCACAAACCTCTACTGCCTCAGCTAATGCAAAACAAGGCAAACTGCTGGGAATGAAGAGCTGGAATGACCTAAATTCAGAGTTGGGGTTTTTTGTTTGTTTTTTTTTTTTTTTTCCCCTCAAATATTGGCATTTAAAGATCTTTTTAATAGATCAGTGTGTGTTAAGAGCAGACCCCCCTGGGCAGGCCAACAGTGCTGGAAGCTTTCCCTGAGTTTCAAAATCAAACTTCAGGAAAAATATTAGAGACCATTATACTAGTTTGCTCAGTTGTTCAGACAGCTGGATCCGGCTATTTTAGTAATCTAATGTAGAATCAGTGCAGCAGGATTAAAGGAATGAGGCAAAATTAACTCTGGTGCATTTGGGCCCGGTGTGAGGAATCCCTGGAATGATTTGGGTCTGGCACAAGGAATGCTGGGAATGGTGGTGATCGCTGGTGGGGGAAGCTGGGTGCTGCTCACCCCTCCAGAGCTCGTGAATGAAGCGAGTGCTAATGTACAGTGAGAGATATGGATAAACAGCAGGTCCTTCATCTCGTGTAGCCCTTTGTGTTAGTTTTCTTTATAAATTCTTAATTTTGTATGTGTTTAGTGGGGTCCAACAGCATAGTGCTGTATTCAAAATGGAGCAGAAGCTGTTGTTGGCTAGTGAGGTGGACAGCAAGCTCTATGAATTTTAGTCTCATTAGCTGTGTGTCTGCCCTTTGCTTCCATGAGTGGAATCTTTGGAAAAATAGTGCATGTTGCATAGTGGTGGAATGACAGAAGCTGAAGTGTTGATTTGATGATGGCCCTTTGTTTTGGAAATGAGGAAGCTGAAGGATCAGTGAACTGGATAACCGGCTCTCTTTGGTTTCGCCTGCATTTATGAGACAACACATCCATAAATTAATTAATAATCGAATGAGAGTGATGTATGTTAGCCACAGAAACCTGATAAATTTTGATAAACCTGCCAACTGTAATGTCTCATTACCTGTAGATAAATACACAGAGCTAAATAGCCAATACCGTTAATTTTGTCTTTGAGGTTTCCACCCAACTCTAAATTCTGACTTTATATTTGTCTAAGCTTTACAACTATTCTCAATGGAATTAAGCACACAGCTTACTAAATTAGACCTAATTGGACTAATTCATGGTTTAGATCCCTTCAGAGAAATGAAGCAGTTAATGTCAGTGAAAATTGAAATTAGTTTCTTTTGAGGACTAATGCGGTGGGACAGACTGCACTGACCCTCATAAAAAGCTTGGAACAGAAAACTTCTTTTTCAAACTACTGATGCTGTTGTGTCTCCCTTCATACTACAACCTCCCGCAAAGACACATGTGTTCTTCTCCACTGCACACATTTTGATTTGGGAAAACCAGCATTATTCTGATTAATCAATTATTTAAAGTAGAATGCTTGATTTGAAAAATCTAAATTTGCCCTCCTATGTCTGAGAATTACATCAAACACTTTCTCCAGGGGACTGGGGTAAAAATGTCCCTGTGCCTTGGCAGGGTAGGGTGGTACTGCAGGTCTGACCAAATCTGACAGTGCTCGGGTTTTTCATGCATGTCTTGCTCTCCAAGCTGAATTCATATACAGGTTGAACAAGAATTAGAATTATACTAGCCAGTAGTAAAAACTGTGTATAGTCTTATTTAGTAATGCTTTGCGTCTAGTTCTGTTCTTTATAGTGGGAGGTATCACAGCATTTTACAGATCCAAAGGGTTATCTGCTAGATCCAGTGACTTCTGAATTTGGGTCACAGAACTCTGGGATGATCTACAGTCACTGTTTTCCTGAATGTCTCATGACTGTAGACTAAATTCAGAGCTGGTGGAATATTAAGTGTTACCATAGTTAATATTTTGCCGTATCACTCCGGGCTTAATTTAAAAAGGAGACAAGTTGTGCTGCATTGGGCTATCCAGCCCCTTTCTACTCTGGTTCCTTGCAGAGTCTGCAGGTCCGTATCAGGTCTTGTGGCTTTGTGTGCCTATACAGGTGTGCCTATACTTTTAACTTGAAAGCGATTGGCAGACTCGGGGAGGTTTGGAAAGACAGGCAAGGCAACATTTGAATAAAGTGAGGAGTGCTAAGTTATTCAGTAGTGTTGCCTTTCTTGTGACTTCAGAGAATTATTGGTGCCAGTTTTGAGGATGTCATTGTGAACTAGACCCCCCCTGAATTTATCTTCAGATAGCTAAGTGCCCTTAGACACCGTGAAATTAAGGTTGTTGTGGTTGCATTAATAGCAGTTGTCTTACAAGAACAAATGAGTAAAATTTATTAAAAAAAAATAATAACTGTCCTTTAATAAATTTATATTGAAACCTCATAGCCCTTCGAGAACTAGGTGGTTGTTTTCTGTGTCTGTCTGTTGCTAGTCCTTAATCCATCACTACTGTTCGGTTAAGGCTGTGTACTACTGCAGGAGAGCTTCCCCGCCCTCACATGCCTTTGTTCGGTGGTGTGGCATTTTTATTCCTGCATTTTAGATTTATGAGAAGGATGATGTGAGAAGCGGGAACGTAATCTGAGTGTTGAACTGTTCTGTATTTCTTCTATTTAATATCTGGTCTCAGCATGTGAAAACGCTGAAGCCAAGTTATTCCATCTGTGGTATTGGCAGTGGAGCAGAATGGGGTCCTTTTTTTTTCATGAGGTGGATTATGTGGCTGTGAAAGGCGGCTTTGAGGAGCACTGCGAGGCCAGGTGGAAACAATTTGGCTTAATTAAGGGCTTCTGAACTGAAAATTTGGAACCTGAAGGTGTGCTTAGTTGCCCATGGAAGCAAGGGGTAAGAGGCCTATCTTTCTCAGGCCCTTCCCGGGGGTGTGAAAATGGGGTTGAACCACAAGAGGAAAGCTGTTTGCTCAGCACTTTGTGTGTTAATTGAAATTCCGGTGCAGAGGGCTATTTGCTAATAAAAACAAATAAATGGGTATTCCCATTCAGAAGGTTGTTGTTTTGGTGGGGTTTGGAAGAGAATCGTCAGTAATGCGTCATCTTTCTGATCCCCGGCTGGCGCTTCAGGCCTCTGGATGTTGCATTACACTGAAAGACGGGATGTGCCTGTGGTTCCTTCCCTTAATTAACAGGGCCTCGGTGGCAGTATTTTGGGAGCACAGCTGAGTAGTAAGAGATATGTAATTAAGGTTTTCAGTTCCATTAGAGGAGCTTTAAACCTGCACTTCAGGAATAGAGATTTAAGATGTGGTTAGTTAGTTGAAATGGCTTCTGTTGGAAAGTAACACAATTGGTTGGAAAGCTAGTAAATTAACAAATAGTTAAAGAGTAAGGAAGCTGTTCGGGTTTTTTTAATGACCATGGCGTGCTTCATACTTTCAGAAGCACATCTTTATATTAAAATAATCTAAAGCTTATACAAATTCTGAAAAGAATTAATCAAAATGTGGAAGCGGAAAGAGATATATTTATAGTGGCAAATACAGGAGAAAGATTTCCAGTATTATAGTGTCCCAAAGAACTGCAAAGCTTATCCCCCTATAAGAATAACCTCTGCCTAATAACAGAGACACCAAAATTCCAGTTTTAATCAGTTTCACTGAATTCCCTCATGGGAGATTGGTATAGATAGATATATATGTGTGTGTACATGTATATATGTCCTTTCTGTCTTGAATAGTTCCGATTCTTTGTGACGGTATTGCTTACGATAAGTGCATCAGCAGAGGAGCAATACCAAAGGCTGTAACATAGGCACAATTGAAGCACATATCAGAGTAATTGTGCCAGACATTCTAAAGAATGAAGAATACCTTTACATCAGCTAGGTGTGTGTAATTCTGAAGCTTTCCTTCATGCCAGAAACCAATTTCTTCACAAAGTTACAGGAAATTATTGGCAATTGTCCATAAGACTTGCTTCTTCCACAGATTTCATGCAGGAGAACAGTGAAATAAAGTCCCAGATTATGTCTTAGGTTTCTGTTGCTGTTGTTTTGTCTTTTCTGTTTGTTTGTGGGGGCTCTTTCCACACAGAAGTGTTTTAATAAATCATAGTTAATGATTTTGAAAAGGAGGAATACTACAGAGAAGCACAGAAGTATTTATTTCCCAAAATGCTTGCATGTATATATGCAATATAAGAATGAAAGAACAATATTTTCCTGGGGGAACACCTCGCCTAATACTGATACTCTCTTTTTATTTGTTTTTTTTTTTCTCTCTTTTCCTTTCCCTATCATCTTTCAATGAACACTTGACTGTGCAGGTTTTAGATGCAAGGGTACCAGTACCTGATGTTAATGAAGATAACGTGGAGCATGATGCCCCACCACCAGAGCCACAGCAGCCAGGAGCTGTTACAGCACCTCAGGAGCTGGATGGGCAGCAGCCAGAGGTGGCTTCACCCCCTCAAGAACCACCCGGAGAGCAAGCAGAGGGTACTGGAGTAAATGGTAAGTAAAAACTTGTGTTCTGTGGTCAGATCATAGAGGTCTGGATGCTAAATGGAGTGAGAAACTGAAATGGGTCTCAAATGGCCATCTTGCAGGGAATCTCATGGTTGCTCAAGTGCTTCTTCTAGGATACTGCCTTGTTGGGGTGGGTTTTCTCTGTAGCTGAATTCAGGTAACAAATGGGTTGTGGATTGAATCTGTCTGTGGCAGAGGGTGATCCCCGTTCCCCCACAGGGGTGGCTCTCTGGACTCAGTCCCACCCTGCTGTGCCCCCGCTTACCTGCCCAGTCCCTTGGCCCTTCACCTGCAGAAGCAGCTCTGTCCCCACTTCTGCTCTTAGGATTTTCTGCTGCAAAGGCCTGTCCCTTCCTTCCAGGGCAGAAATTCTTTTATGTGCATTCATTAGTGATGTTAGTGATGATAAAATATTCCAAACTCACAGGAAGGGACAGGCTGTGAATCCATTGGCTTCACCTTCATTTAAGCTGCCTTTCCAACAGCTTTTAGTCAGATTTGCATTTTGAACACAAAACCTTGCTCGTGCAGGCACCCCTACATTCCAGAGTCCTGGGGATATCTTTCTCGCCTTGCTGCACTGTCAGAAATGTGGTGCTTTTTCTCCTGTGCAAATTGGCAGCCCACCCTTCCTGCCTGCCCCCCTCAGCTTCTTATAGCTGCCCCACTTCCCTCCGTTCCTGCATGCAGCCGTGCAGCAAGAGATCTGCTTTGGCAATGCTGCTGCATGCTTACCTTAGACAGGCTGGAGAGCTGGGCAGGGAGAAATTGGATGAGATTTAACAAGGGCAAGTGCAGGGTATTGCATCTGGGGAGGAACAACCCCAGGTACCAGTATAGGTTGGGGACTGGCCTGTTGGAGAGTAGTGTAGGTCGGAGGGACCTGGGAGTCCTGGTGGACAGCAGGATGACCCTGAGCCAGCAGTGTGCCCTTGTGGTCAAGAAGGCCAATGTCATCCTGGGGTGTATTAGAAAGGGGGTGGCTAGTAGGTCAAGAGAGGTCCTTCTCCCTCTCTACTCTGCCCTGATGAGACTGCACCTGGAGTATTGTGTCCAGCTCTGGGCCATTCAGTTCGAGAAGGACATAGAACTCCTTGAAAGAGTCCAGCACAGGGTCACCAAGATGATTAAGGGAGTGGAACATCTTCCTTATGAGGAAAGGCTGAGGGAACTGTGTATCNAGGTTGTGGAGTCTCCTTCCAACTTCTAACATCCTGTGATTCTGTGAATTTTTTTTTTTTTTTGTCAGGGGTGGCAAGAGGGAGGGATAGGTTTCAGCCAGTGCAGGAAACTAGCTCTGGTGTGAGAGTTGGGGAGGGGTGGGGAGGGGCAAGGTGGATTGTGTTCTTCAGTGTCAGCCCAAAGAGCATCTTAAGGCAACTGTGTAGCCCTTGGTGTTCTTTGCGCTTAAAACTCCAGTAAAGGGAATTATTTGCCATGCCCTCAGATTACTTGCCATTATTCCCCAAAAGTTTGCCATAGTTAATGCTGTATTTTTTCAGTTTCTCTTTTTTTTTTTTATCGTGTTGGTAGGAGCTTTTGGTGCTGCAAAAATGGGATGCAACATGGTTTGTCCTTCACACATGGCAAACACTACTTGTCTTTAACATTTCAGTCTTGGGTGGGTAGTGATGGAGGGAGGTTACTCATTAAACAGAGTTATGAAGAAATAGAAAATAATGTATGATTTGAAGTTGTGTCAGAAGATTTCATGTCACTGTTCGGTTTCTGGATCAAATAGCAAGGAGAGTCTTTAAAAGGACATGACTTTTCAGTTAATAGTCAAAGATTCTAATTCTCTTTGAATAATGCTGGGCTGTAGTTTCAGTCGTACAGAAATTGTGTCCCGCGGATGTGTGATGAGGAAGGGTGAGAAAGCTCCCTTTGAATGCAGTTACATGTGACCAAATGTATGATGTGTTGTGGGTGTAGATAGCATATAAGGAATCAGTAAATTGTCTGAAAAGTTTTTGCTTTCTTTGATAATTGTCTCATGTGGTTGTGTGATGTTGCTGTTTTAATTGGGATTTAATTTAATGTTGCCAGTGGAGCCAAGTCTACGTGATAGCATAGTTTGTGAAAGGGAAAATAATTCTACAGGTTTGTTATCAAAGGAAGAAAAATGCCTTTATGGAGGCATGTATTTTCTGGTAACAGTAGCTGAAAATGACACCATCCATAAAGACAAATAAAACCTCTCTGGTTAAGCACTAAAAAGAGTCCTTCGAGTAAAAACTATATTCAGATAGTCATAACTGTTTATGTCCACCACACAGAGGCTGGTCCACATATGTTTAGGCAGATGAATAAAGGTGGGCAAGAGATCTCTTTAATTTAGAGATCCCTCTCCCCATTTGTTCTTTATCTTGTTTGCGAAACCTGTAATATTAGAACTAAGGTATCGTAACACCAAATGCTGAGGCAACAAGGGTAACTGTTTGCACTAAAGGAACGTTTGATTGAAGGCTTTTTTGGATTTGTTGATTTGTTTGTTGTCATCATTATTAGCATCTTACCATTTGAGAGATGATCCAGGCTCATCAAAGTGGCCACTATCAGATTAAATTTCTTGGGATGTAGGTGGTGGTGGCAGTCAGTCACAGACAAGGGCTGTGTACAGCTGGTCCAAGTGTCTGTGTAGCACAAGAATCATTTCATAGAATTGCAGAGTCTCCTGAGTTGGGAAGGGACCCATAAGGGTCATTAAGTCAAACACCTCCTGGCCCCACACAGGGCCAGCCAAGTCAGAGCATGGGACTGAGTGCATTGTTCAGATGCCTCTTGAACTCAGTCAAGCTGTGTGCTATGACCACTACCCTGGGGAGCCTGTTTCAGTGCTCGACCACCCTCTGAGTAAAGAACTTCTTCCTAATATCCAACCTAAACCTTCCCTGTTGCAGCTTCATACTGTTCCCTCGGCTTCTATCAGTGGTCACCAAAGAGAGGAGATCGGCGCCTGCCCCTTCGTTCCTCCTTGTCAGGAAGCAATAGATCACAGTGAGGTCTCCTCTCAGCCTCCTCTTCTCCAGGCTGAACAAACCAAGGGACTTCAGCCTCTCCTCATAAGACTTCCCCTTCAGACCCTTCACCATCCTCACTGCCCTCCTCTGGACACCCTCCAGTATTTTTTTTTTTATCATATTGCATCCCTCTTTTTGCTAGCAGTAAGTGCTGCTAGTACTGTAGTACATTCCTACAGTACAAGTATTCAGAGAGACACTGTTCTGAAACCCTTGACAGCAAATTTTGGGACAGTTTATAATGTAATTAGATACTAGAGAGTCGTCGTCGTCGTCCCCCAAAAAAAAAGAACAAAAAAAAAACCCCCCAAAAAACCCTAACAGAACGACATAAATAATCCCTCCCCTAACCCCTGACAAAGCGCCTGTTAATAGGCGAAGGAGCAAATGTTCCGGTTCGAGAAGTACAAGTGTTTCACACGGGTTTTGTTCGAGGGGTAGACAGACTGATCGGGCTCTTGACTCGCACCTGCTGAGGCTTGGTCCGGGTGCTTTGTGGGAAGCCGCATTCAAGGGGCGTTGCAGCAGCGGGAGCCGAAGCGGTCGGTGGGCCGGCGGCGAGCGGCGGTTCCTCCCGGCGGGCCGGCGTCCCGTCTCCCCGAGGCGGGATACCGCAGGACCGGTAGGTGGAGGCACCGCGCTCGTCATTGCCGGCAGCGATGGGACGGGCGGAGCCGAGCCCCGCTGCAGCCGCCGCCGGGGCCCGTCCCAGCCGGGCGGGCGAGGGGCGGGGCCGGGCCGGGAGCCACCCCGAGGCGGCGGGCGCTGCCCGGGACGGGACAGGAGCGGGCGGTGGGAAGGAGGCTGCTACTGCCTCTCGGCTGCCTCAGGCCCACGCAGGGAGAAGGACCCAGGAGAAGGGGACTTGTCGTGATCCGCGCAGCCCCAGAGATGCTGGGAACCATAACAATGACGGGTAAGGAGGCAGCGCGGCGTGGCGGCCCTTCGCTCGCCTTCTGCTCTCCGCTGACAGCGCCCGGGCACGGCGGTGGGACGCGCGGGGTCCTGCTCGGGTGGCCGTACCGCATCGAGAGCCGCTTCCAAGCCAGGGATGTCCGGATCGGAACAGCCCCCGCGTCCTCGGCGGGACGCGTCTTGCCGCGGTACCCGGGACATGTTGTAGACGTGACGGTGCTAACCGGGCTTTCCTCCGCGGTGCCAGACGACACGGTGCCTGCGGCTGGGGAGCAGAAGGGAAAGGTAGCGACTTTGTTTAGGACAAGGGGCAATGGGTCCAAACTGGAGCATAGGAAATTCCATGTGGACATAAGGAAAAACCTTTTTACCGTGGATCACTGGAACAGGCTGCCCATAGAGATTGTGGAGTCTCCTTGAACATCCACATTCAAGACCAATCTGGACACATTCCTGTGTGATTTAATCTAGGTGATCCTGTTTGGGCAGGGGGATTGGACTAGATGGTCTTTTGAGGTCCCTTCCAACTCCTGAAGTTCTGTGATTCTGTGACTGTGTTGGTGATGCTGCTGTGATAATCAATACACGATGCTAGAGTCTTGTACTCTGCCGAGTTAGACTTGATGATCCTTCTGGGTCCCTTTCAACTCGGTATGTCCTATGATGATTCTGTAGGACAATCAAGAAATGATGCAGTAAAATATCTCCAGGGCTAAGCGTGGTGAAATCAAAGGGAACGCAGACGGTGGTATCACTTCTGTGTAGTGAAAGTGTTTGCATGAGAGCAGTACAGCTCTTACCCTGTAGCTGTCTTAATGAAGCAGAATCCAGAGGAGATTGTGGCAGGGAAAGTGTGTGCGCACATGCGTGCGTGGTGGCAGGATCCCAGCCTGCGGGCTCAGAAACTCGGTGCTGTGTGTGCGTTGGGCTCGGTACATCGCTCTGAAGTCACACTGAAGTGTGAGAGCTAACACCATAAACTGATCGGGCATTCTGAACAGGTAGTAGTATTTGCAGGACCAAAGAATTTAAAAGAAAAACCAGTTTATTGAGATGCTGGCTTTGCACAGACTTGTCTGTTTCTCTGGGAAACAAAGTGGCACTATGAAATATTAAAAACCCAAATAAAAAAAAAACAAAAAACAAAAAACCCCAAACCAAATCCACTTTTTTTTCCGAAGTATAACTAATTTCTGTCAGAATTTCTCACAGATTGATGATGTATGTCTGTAGCAATCTCGGATTTCTTTTTTTTTTTTCAATCATCATATAAATAATTTTTAACATTTCATTTACTAGAACATTTTATTTACTAGAACTAGTAAATGATTTCAGCAGCTAGTGGGGGGTTTGTTCAGGCAAATACTTCAGTGTTACAATACATATTGACAACAAAGCCTGTAGAAGCCTGGACTCGTTTGGGGCTGGCTCTAGGGAGGACTGTACGTGATTTGAATCAGTTAGTAGGGGAGGAGGTATCCTACCGCTGTTTGCAATAGGGTTTTCATTAAACTCAGTGTTTAATGAGTTTATCACATGCTGAGTCTTTTTCCTCAAGGGTTCTCTATTTTTTTTCATTTCCTTTTATTGTTAGCAATTAAAGGTTAAACTGTTTTTCAAAAGCAGTCTCTTTATAGGATTGCACAGTTGATCGTTTGAGGTTTTCCTTATTTAATAACTCTTGTGGAAACATGGATTTTCACTGCAGCACAACTGCTTGTATATAGCACATTTTGGCAGACCTGCATCTAGCTCATAGTACAAGTTACCATGTTGTTGAAGGGAGAGAATGTCTCCTTATCGGTATGCGTGAGTGCCCTACACTATCCTGTGTCTCCGTGCAGATACAGCTACGTCTCCTTTGTGGTGAGTTTGTCTCTGATGCTTATGCCCTTCTCCTTTGCATAAATTCAGTTCTCTGTCTTTCGTTGTGTATTTTCATTAATCATTAGGGATTCTCAGAAATGTCCCAACGTTTTCTGACCTGTCTCGCTTACCCCATCCCTGTTCCTAGCAGGACAGGTTTTGTTGTTCTGCTGTTCATTGGGGTTTTGTTGGGGTTTTTTGTTGGCTTTGTTGTTGGTTGGTTTGGGTTTTGGTTTTTTTTTTTTTTCCAAATACCCGAGTGCTAGTGTTACATCTGTCTCGCTTTTAAAAAGTGGAACTAAGTGACTGAATGTGAGACATGAACAGCTTGGGTAACCATGAAATTTCATAAGCACTTGTAGTGTGCTGGTTTGGTTCCTGAGCGGAACAGCTGGGCTGGTTTGGGAGCAGATTATTACTGTGAGTTCATTTAATGAAGAATCTTTAACAATAGTATCTGTATACTCAAGCCATGGCTAATGACCCTCCTGATCTAAAACCAACCAACCAAAATAATTTTAGAGGAGCTTTACTGGTTTTGATTCTTAGTGCTATTTCTTGAAACATTGAAATGAAAGAAAAAATCGTTTAAAATCTTGAATGAATGAAATGTACAGCTTCCCTTGCTGGAATCTGAGAAGCTGGGCTCTGGGCTGGAGCAGACAAGCACAGCTAAAGCAAAACCTTTTATTTTTAGAAGGTTTGTGAGGAATGTTATAGCATGACAGCGGAAATGATTGTGCTTTAATTTACTTTCATATGAGGCTATGTCTGATGTCCTTTTTCCTTTTTTAAGGAATCATGAAAAATTGCAGCTGGTTTGCAACATTCTCCTTTTTTTTTCTGCTTTAAAAAATGGAAGCAAAAGTATGTGATGATTTTGTTTTAAACTTAATTCTTTAGTTGCCACTTAAATATGAGAACTTAACAGTGTTGTAGTGTTAACACTTTGAAAGAAGAGCATGATTTGAAATCCCACAAATGGTGTGTAGGCATTGTGCAGAACTTACTATGGACTTAAGGAACTTAGTATACAAAAGTGTCTGTAAATCCTCCATCATTATTTAATTATTCTGAATGAAACCCCAGCCCACAATTAACAAGGCAAGTCAGTCCTTGGAAATAATGGAGTGAATAAGAGGAAGGAAGTACTGTGTGTTTTCTACGAAAGGAGTAATTTGTATGTTGAAGTGGAAGCAAACGTTGTGAATCGTAGGCAAAGGAAAAACTTGTGAAGTATATTGTTGAGAAAAAAGCAGTACCATAGGCTTGAAACCCTGTAATTAAAAAAGTTAAAATTATTAGAAGGGTAACACCTGGACATGTTTTTGCTTAATTTTGTTACTGCAAAGTGAGTGGGGTGTTTGATTTATTAACACCAATCGCCTGACATTTAAGGTCAAAAGTAACAAGATTTGTGGCACAGTGTCTGATTCTTACATTCTGCAATGAAAACCTAGGAACACCGTTTGCTTTTTCAATTGTTAAAGTATTCGATTCTATTAATAATTCCAAATAACAACGTAATTCTAAATAGGTTTGTTCACTGTAGGTTTTTCGTAAACATTGTAACTTCAGACTTTCTTTCTTTTTAAATACTCCTGCTCCAGCTTTATCTTTAATTATTTTTTATAAATATTTTATCTTTTTAGTTTTATTTTTACTTTCTTGACTTTGCTGTTGAGTGTTCCTGCTAGGGAATAGGAAAATGGTGCAGTTTAGGGAAAACTGCACTTCACAAGTAAAAGCTTAGTATGTCATGGACACTCGGTTCGAACAATTTTTTTTTAATTGCCTTCTCCTGTTTCAGTGTCATATGGGTTTTAGAGCAGTAGTTGGCTTTTTTACCAATTGTATTTATAGCAAATTGAGATACAATGGAGGCAAATGATTGTAACGTACCCCTTCAGCCTTACAGCCTTGGCATTGCTTTACACTTGTGCACATCTACTGAGAGTAGTGTGTATGTGACCAAAAGCACGATTTGGCCCTGGATACTTAAACACTGAATAAATGAAAACAGCACAAAGTCCTGTGGAGCCTTTCAGTGGCCAGTGGAGTTTGGGGGGCGGGTGCTGGGTGTCTGTGACATCCATCCGAGAGATTGAGAATGTAGGGAATTCCTGGAAAAAATCCAGCGCCGTACTGCAAATCCTTAGGGGGAAAAGTCAACCAGTTCCAGATGTTGACATGGTTGACTGCAAGCACATGAAGTGCTGTGGGTTTAACTCTTGCAGTCAGAGTGCCTTTATTTTTTTCCCTTCTTCTTTCTTTTAACCCTCTGGCAGCTACCAGGGGAGAAACATGTTTCCATGAGACGGTGGGGGCATTAAGCTGAGCTATCAGCAATGCCTAGCAGCCTCCTGGTGGAGAAGTGTTATTTATTCGTTTCATTTTTAATGGGATGGGACAGGAATTCGGTCATTTGAAAATATCCATTTCCATCAGTGTAATTCTGATAAACCAAAAATGAATTCCTATGGTGGACCAAGCTACCTGTGAAAATGTGAAATCAAGGGCTTCCGATTCCCGAAGGTCATCAACCTCCCATGTTTCTTTCAGAATCAAACAAACCACTTGCGATTATTAAAACAGAAGCAGCACCTTGATTCCATTAGCAATGTTGGAAAGCTTAACTGGTACGTAAGCAGTGAGAATAGAATTTCAGCTGTAGCTCTTAGCCACGGTGTGTTTAAATAGCAAAGTGGATCAATTGTATGATATGATTTATGATTTTTAGGGCTGCTTCTGGGTATGTTTCTCTAGGAGTGTTTTCCTTGATGAGCCTGTAGCTGGGGAAGGGCAGCTCTGCTCAGGGCAGGCCTAAAGAAACTGTCCTCCTGGCAGCGTTTCCCTGGATGTTTATGGGTTTGGGGGGGGCATTTGGGAGTTTGGAGAGAAGGCATTTGGATGAGGTTGGTGTGTGTTTCTTAAAGGTGCTTTCAGATTCTATGTATTCATTCGGAGAGTGCTGGTGGCCGGGCCAAAATGCCCGAGGTCGGGACAGGCCACAGCACTCTGAGCAGCACTACCGTGTGTGAAGAGCTTCTACAGCTTTTGGAGTGGAGTTGCTCACTGCTTGCTTTGCAATCAGANGCTTTTCAATCAGAAGGGCACTGACACTGTCTGGGCAGCGAGGGGGTCGTTCATGAAGGCGCCATCAAAGAGCCTGGCCGCTCCATACCAATGTCAGTGTGTGCAGGTGACTTCTGGGCCCTCTGTTTCTCTTCAACTTCCACTTTAGTTTCTTCTCCAACTTTCCAGCCTGTCCAGATCTTGCTGAATGGCAGCTCAGCCCTCTGGCGTGTCAGCCAGTCCTTCCAGTTTTGTATCATCAGAAAATGTGCTGAGAGTCCATCCACCCTTGTCCCCCCATCCAGTTCATTGATGTCTGTGTTGAACAAGACCAGACCCAACACTGAACCCTGGGGCACACCACTAGCTACAGGCCTCCAACTGGACTCAGCGCTGCTTATCACAACCCTCTGAGCTTGGCCATTCAGCCAATTCTCAACCCACCTCGCTATCCACTCATCCAACCCACACTTCCTAAGCTTACTTGCAAGGTTATGGGAAATGGTGCCAAAAGCCTTGCTGAAGTCAAGATTTTATCTTCACATGTTGTCCTGTTCATCAGGCACATTTATCTCACAGTTATTGCTATTACTAAAATTCTCACTGTAAGCAGCAGTGGTTTTACGTGCTTATTTTCTGTATTTGAATGGCAGAATTGAAGGCTTGGTGTTGGTGTTCCTTTCCTTTTCCCTCCAAAGTGACTTATTTGGGGTATGGGGAGCTTGTGATTTATGTGCTCTAAACTGGATGTGTGCTGGCGGCTTAACTGCTGCGTTTCAGGGGGGTTAATTTCTGAGCCAGATGGAGAACATAGGCAGCTCGTGACCAGAGGGAAGGATAATACTTGGTTGTCCCAGCAAGACCAAGAAGGTGGTTGCCAGTGTCCTGAAGGAAAAACTCAAATGGTGCTCACAAGAGCGTTAGGACAAACTCAAATATGCGAGCAGTGGAAGACAGGAATTTGCCTGCTTGCATTGCAGCGGCCTAATTAAGTCTAAGCAGAGTGGAATTGCTGTAGATGAGGTTTCTGTCTGGCCGTAGCGGTAATGTGATGTGTGGGAGAATTCCAAGATTCCTGATCTTGAAAACAAATATGTTTTGATGTAACTGTTTTGGGAGTGACAAGGATTCAGAAAAATCAGGAAATTTCCCGTAGACATCTCCACGTCTTACTATCCTTTTGGGACAGAGCTGTAAAATGAGATTTTATTTTCTTGTCATCATTTTAGATCAGTGCAGTTTTGCGTTTTTTACTTCTCCCTCAGAGACGTCTCTCTGTGTGGAAAGGATACTGAGCTTTGTTTCGGGAATAATTACATGTGTTGTGCTTATTCTTTGAGTAATGATAGGATAGAAGCAAACTTTATTTCTCACATGAATTTGCATTAAAGTTAAACACAAAATAAAAACACCCCCAAACCTGCAAAAGAAGGAAAGTAAAGGAGAGAATATAACCTCGAAAGGTGCATTTACAAGTAAACTTTGGGAAGATGCATACAGTGATACGAGGAAGGGAAGGAATTAATGTTAGAACTAAAGCTAGTCCTTTAAAAATTGTAACAGCAGCATGTAAAAGTGGCACACAGGTGATGAAACAGGTGTGATTAGCGAAGTTTGCTTAAAAATTTTTTGAACTTCATATATTTTGATATGAAAGTATAATATATCATTAAATTTAGAAAGAAACTAACTGGGTGTGTTGTTGTTGTTGTTTAAACAGTTGGACAAACAGAACATTCCAGTGTAACTCTGAAGGAAGAC
Source organism: Heliornis fulica (assembly GCA_013399135.1). Lineage (NCBI taxonomy): Eukaryota > Metazoa > Chordata > Aves > Gruiformes > Heliornithidae > Heliornis > Heliornis fulica. The sequence goes on along the minus strand of VXBZ01007020.1, from coordinate 29,037 downwards.
ACTGAAGCTGTGGAGACAAGTCCATCTGACTCGAGTGCCAAGGACGGTGTAGATGCTGAGAAAGAAGATGCTCATACAGTTAAACAGTTGCCATCTTTGGAGGAAGAGGCAGAAGACCTTGACCACGCATCTGAGCCGCAGTCGTATGATCTGGGCTTTAAAAAGGTTTTTAAATTTGTTGGATTCAGATTCACAGTGAAGAAGGAAAAGACGGGAAAATCGGAACCAGTTCAGCTGCTTACCGTAAAAAAAGAAGCTCCAGTCCCTGAAGGAGCTGATGATCACCAAGAGGTCAGCTCAGAAGAAACAGCGGTGCCTGAGGATGCACCCTCCGCAGAAGGCAGCACCAAAGACAGCCTGAAAAAGGATAAAATAGAGGATGAATCTCCTAAAACACCAGAAGCAAATGAAACTTCTCCATCAGCTGCCTCAGCCACTGATACTGCATCACCATTGAGAAAGTTTTTTACTCAGGGATGGATTGGTTTTAGAAAAAAGAAGAGCTTTAGGAAGCCGAAAGAAGATGAACTACAGTCTCCTACAAAAGAGGAGCAAGAAAAAGAGGGAACAGCATTAGCAGCTGAAACAGGTGAAAAGGAAGAAAGATCTGACCTGGAGAAGCAAGGTGAAGAGGGGAGTGTGACAGCCGTAATTATTGAAGCCCGTGAGAAAGAGCAAAGTGAAGGTGAGGAGCAGGACTCCAAAAAGACTGATGCAGCCACCGGAGTCGAAGCAAAGGAGAAGGAAGAGCTAATCAAGCATGATGAGCAGAGACAAGAAGAGGATGCAGCACCAGCAGATGTTGAAGACAGTGTCAAGGAGCAAAAAGCTGAAGAGGATGATCAAGAAACAAAACTGGTGGAAGTCTCAGAATGTCTTGGTAAAAAAGAAGAAAAGAGTGAAGAGGAGAAAGAAAGTCAGGTGACAGAGAAACCGGTAAAACCAAGGCCAGTAGCATCTGCTGTTGCCGGCAGTGTGAATGGGGAGTTGAAAACAACATCCTCACAAGCTCTACCTGTGGGAGAAACACTGGAGTCAACAGAGAAGTGCAGAATGGATGACAGAACGCAAATGTCCTCGGAAGAGGCACCCAAAGCAGGATCTGTGGCAATTGGAATGTCTAGTGAACAGCTTAAAAACTGTGAAGGAAGAGAAGGGAATCAACCTGCTCCACTGGGAAAGGAAACATTGGATGAAAAAACAGAGGAAGCAGAATTGAAAACGTCACCCACAGCAGAAGACCTCACACAAGGTGAAGCTCTGGATAGAACCGCAGAGAAGAAAACAAGCAAAGAACATGAGACAAATCTGACTCTGGGTGCTCCTGAGTCGAAGTCCTTTTCTCCTTCTGAGCATTCGGTTGAGACAGAGGATGATCAACAGTCGGTCAAACCTGCGGATGAAGGACTGCAGGGAAAAACTGGTGTAATTTTGACTGATACTATCAAACAAGAAGAAATAACCACAGAAATAACTCCCGAAGAGGCAGCTGGTAAAAGGCCTCCAGAAAGTATCACAAACGAAGCTGAACTGCTGTCTTCCCAAGAAAAAACTAAACTTCAAGGCAGCCCTTTAAAGAAACTCTTTACGGGTACTGGGTTAAAAAAACACTTCGGCAAAAAGCAGAAAGGCAAAAGAGAGGAGTCTAAATTAGGGGAACAGGGTGAACCAATTCAGCACTTATCAGATTCCCCAGATAGCCCAGAGGAACAAAAGGGGGAGAGTTCTGCTTCTTCTCCCGAGGAGATGAATGAAATTCCTTCTTTGGAAAAATCTGCAGAGGGAGTGCAGGTGACTGAAAATGAAGAGGCTGGTGTTTCAGACGTGGAACGAAAAAGAGAAAGTGTTACACCTTGGGCATCATTCAAAAAGATGGTGACTCCCAAGAAACGTGTCAGAAGACCTTCAGAAAGTGATAAAGAGGAAGATATTGATAAGACCAAGAGTGTTGCAGTGCCTGCAACTGAAAATGCTGTTGATGAAAGTCAGGGAGAATTAAAAGAAAACGGGGTNATTTTGACTGATACTATCAAACAAGAAGAAATAACCACAGAAATAACTCCCGAAGAGGCAGCTGGTAAAAGGCCTCCAGAAAGTATCACAAACGAAGCTGAACTGCTGTCTTCCCAAGAAAAAACTAAACTTCAAGGCAGCCCTTTAAAGAAACTCTTTACGGGTACTGGGTTAAAAAAACTCTCTGGCAAAAAGCAGAAAGGCAAAAGAGAGGAGTCTAAATTAGGGGAACAGGGTGAACCAATTCAGCACTTATCAGATTCCCCAGATAGCCCAGAGGAACAAAAGGGGGAGAGTTCTGCTTCTTCTCCCGAGGAGATGAATGAAATTCCTTCTTTGGAAAAATCTGCAGAGGGAGTGCAGGTGACTGAAAATGAAGAGGCTGGTGTTTCAGACGTGGAACGAAAAAGAGAAAGTGTTACACCTTGGGCATCATTCAAAAAGATGGTGACTCCCAAGAAACGTGTCAGAAGACCTTCAGAAAGTGATAAAGAGGAAGATATTGATAAGACCAAGAGTGTTGCAGTGCCTGCAACTGAAAATGCTGTTGATGAAAGTCAGGGAGAATTAAAAGAAAACGGGGTGGACCAGAAACCAGAGAAAACCGTAGAAGAGCCGAAAAGAAAGGTTGACACCTCTGTGTCCTGGGAAGCTTTCATATGTGTAGGCTCTTCAAAGAAAAGAGCCAGGAAATCATCATCGTCTGATGAAGAAACAGAACATAAGCTTGGTCAAGAAGAGTCTGGACAGAGCAAAGAAATGACAACAGATGGAATTCTTACCAGCTCTCAGGAGAGCGATCAAGGACAAGGGAATTCCTCCCCAGAACAAGCTGGAAGCCCATCTGAAGGTGAAGGCATTTCAACATGGGAATCATTTAAAAGATTAGTCACTCCAAGAAGGAGATCCAAAACCAGAATTGAAGAGAGAACTGAAGACTCTGTTGTGGGTTCTAGCCTGGAGCATTCAACTTCAGATGGTGAGCCTGGAAAAGATGAATCGTGGGTTCCATTTAGAAAATTGATGCCTCGGCGTAGGAAGAAAAAGTCTGATGGAAAGCCTGAACCAACTGATCTTAAACAAGCAAGAGAAGACATGGCAGAAACAACTGAAGAAGATGCAGATATTCCAGCTGTTGTTCCTTTATCTGAATACGAAGCAGCAGAGCAGGAGAAAATTGAAGCCCAGCAAGTGAAAGATGAAGAAGCGATGAGAGAACGAACCTCAGAGGAAGACAGAGAAGCAAAATTGGAGGAGACTCTAAGAATTGAGCAAGCACATGAAGGGTTGGTGCATGCAGTCACTGTCACTGTTGTGGAAGGGGAAAGGGCAGTTACCAGTATTGAAGAAAGGTCACCATCCTGGATATCTGCTGCTCTGACAGAGTGCATAACGCAGGCAGAAGAGGAGGAAGAGAAGGAAAGCAAGAAAACATTTGAATCAGATGTTGTTGTGGAAGAAGCAGTGGTATCTGCCAAGACAGTGGCAGAGCCCAGAAAGGATGTAAGTGATGACATCACAGCAAGTGAGCTAGAGCTAACTTCAGAAGCAGTGACAGCTCTGGAGACAGTAGAAGCTTCCTGTGCTGAAGAAGCAATGGAAATGTCCCTTGCTGAAGAGACAACTGAGATGGTTTCTGCTGTTTCACAGTTGTTAGAAACCCCAGATACTACAGAGGAAGTTACACCTGTGCAAGAAGTAGAAGCCACTGAACAAAATTTGAAAGAATTAGACAAACAGACGGAAAAAGTTCTTCATGAAGTTGCTGAACGAGTAAAGTCAGCAGATGTATCGGAGCTCATTAGCGAGAGAACCATGACGGCAACTGTAATTACAGCAGCGCAAGGAATTGAGTCAGAAGTGATAGATGATGCTAAAGGTGAGAAAGTCATAGACCAGGAAACTGTTTTGCTTGAACAGCCCTTGAAAAAGGAGGATGGCCTCCAGCACCTGGGAAGTACAGGGAGCATCCAGGGCCAAAACCAAGTTGAAGAGAGCGTTCTGCATGATGGTTCAGAGAGAAGTGATACACCTGCTGCAATGAAAGAAAGCACAGAAGGATGTGAAAATGTAGATGTACTGAAGGATGAAAGCCAGGGGCAGGCATGTGAAGAGGCATTTGTAGAAGACCATGAAAAAGTATCTGAAACGCAGAGGACAGTAGAGGAGCCTTCATCACTGGATAGGGAGTTTCACAGCATGAAAGCAGTCACTCCCGAGGAAGTGTCGATTGCAAAGCAGGAGCCTTCAGAACAAGAGAAACTGCCCATAACAGAATTGACAAGGAATGAGACGAGAGATGAATGCATTCCAGAAGTACAGACTGCAGTAAGTATTGTATAAAATGGAAAAGTTAATTTGTCAGAATAAAATTCACCAAGTACTAGACGTTATACCTGGTGTAGAACCAAGTTTGGGCTGTACTGGTGTCCAGGACCTTCCTTTTGCAGCCTGGGGCACCTGAAGCTCGTTTCCAGTGAGACATACACACAGATGTCTGAAAGCAGCACCTGCTGAGGGTGTGTGCAGGTCGAGGTGGATGTCATGAGTTGAAATGCAGTGGGAGGTGGTGTGCTGAAACAGTCACCGTTAGGGCTCCTGCACAGAGTGATGTGACTGAAGATTTTATATGAATACTTGAGATACATGTGGGATCCAGACAGATATACAATTGTAGCTGAGGTACTTCTGCAAAGGGAGAAAATGATATGACACTGCTATGTCCAACTTAAAATGTGCAGGCATTACTGTAGCTGGTGTGTTCCTACCTTCTTCTCTACCTCCCCACCACCTTCCTGGCTTAGTCTTTGTTTTGCGTGCATTCAGCCACCCCTTGCTTTAGGCTGCCCTTTGTTTAGTGAGCTGTATGTCTTGAGAAGCTGAACACAAGGCGGCATCTTGGTGATTCACTGCTCTGTGATACCTCCTGCTCTTCCCATAACCATCCTCCTCCCTTTGGTCCTTTCTTCTGGTGCTTTCTCACCCAGAACATTCCTGGTTACTCCCTGCTTGTACCCTCTTTCACAGGTCTGCTCCAGTTCTCCACAGGTTCAGGGCAAGACAGAGGATGAAACATCTTCCTTAGGGCTTACAGACGAAGAGTCTGTGCAGCTTGAAGGAGAGGGCAAAACCCTCCCGGTGGGGCCAGAATGCACAGAAACAGCTGTTAAACCTGAAAGACAAGATGAAATTCCTGACTTAGACTCAGAAGAGCAAGCTTGTACTGAAAGAGTTCTTAGCAAGGCACCTGCCCAGAGAGAGGAAAAGGAAGATGATGCTATGGTCCTTGGAGTCACTGAAGTCACTGTTACTGAGGCTCCTCTGCAGAACGAGGTAAAAACCTCTGTGCTTCCTTCAGAAACAACTGGCTTGGAAGCAGCAGCAGATGCTGAGCAGAGTGTGAGGGATAGGGCTGGCAGGCAGATTACAGCCAAAGATTCTGTGCCCATCCTAGAGCTACAGTGCAGTGAAAAGACAACAGAAGTCCCCTCCCAGAGTGATGAAAATCAAGGTGGCAAAATGGAAGATGCTGTGCTTGAAACTGAAGTGACCTTGGAGAGTGATGCCAGTGTCACTGAGGCTGGCGCACAGATTGAAGTGGACAGTGTACCTAATTCAGCATCAGTGTGCCCAGATATCACTGAAAGTGGGAGCACCGTCCTCACTGGCCTAAGTCCTGAGAAATGTGAAACATCAACCAGCTCAGCTGTGGGAAAAGAACAAGAACTTGAAGAAACTTCCAACGGCCAAGGCTTTCAGAAAGAAGATAATGAAAATGAGCAATTGATGGAGAAAGCCAAAGAAATATTTGAGTCTGGAAAACATGAACCTGCGACAGGTGATCAGTGTTCAGCTGTTGTCCAGCAAGATGTTTTAACCGTGAATGAGGACAGCTCTGACTCAGCTATCCCACAGGCTGAAAGCTTGGAGGCTCCGAAAGTTCCTGTGCCGGTGGCAGATGCAGCAGTTGAAGAGCACGTCGTGACAGAAACCACAATGCCCACAGACATGACAGCTGAAACTGTACAGCCTTTGGCAACGACACCAGAGCAAATCACTTCTGAAGAGGTCCCAGGTACTACCATCGACTATTCTGGCTGTGGGGCTGCAGAACTTGCTAGCACAGAAGCACCTGAGGCTCAAGTAACTTCTGCTTCCATGAATGGAATATTAGAGGAGCAAGAGAAAACCCAGAGCACAGGGCAACCTGAACAAAATGGTGTTCCTCGAAGTGACAGTCCGTCTCTCAGCCACATGGAAATTGAGAAGGGTGTTGTTCGGTCTGGTACTCTAGAGTCCCAGAGTACAAAAATTGTACAGAATGCCATCCAGACAGCTGTGGACAAACTGGCAGAAACAGAAGAGTCAGATGCCACTGAGTCAGAGCAGCTCATCAAGTCCACAGAGAAGAGCCCCTCAGATACAAATATACCTGAACTTCTGGAAAGCACACTGGTGGCTCATCAACTTCCAGTAAAAGAGGAAGAGATACAGAGTAAAGAACAAGAGCTTCAGCAATCGGGAATAGTGAAAACTGCTGCCTTAACAAAATCTGCAGAAATTCATGCAACTGTTGAAAAAGCAAAGGACATACTGTTAACTTCTGAGATGCTGAAAGATGGACAAAGTCAGAATTCTTTAACAATTGTGACTAGCCCTGTTGATGCTTCAAGGGAAGATGTTAGACTTCAGAAATCAAAATTAGAAATAAGTACTTCAGAAGATTCAACCAAAGACACCCTGGACATGCACCCACCAAAATTAAGAGAAAAAGAAGTTGGGCAGATTATGGAAATTCCAGACCAACATACAGATGAGCAAATGTGCAGAGAAAGTGAGGAAGCACAAGATCACCCACCAGTGCAAGATGGAAAAATACAGATGTGGGAGGATGATAGTTGCCAAGAAGGAACATCTTGTGATAGTCCATGAATTCAGGACTTGGTGGCTCCTGAGACCTTGAATGTAAGTAGTGTTTTCAGCCAGCAATTTCTTTCTTTTTTCCAAAATAGCTTTGAGAGACACTGAAACTGTTGTGTCTCTGATTTACTGTTATTATTTTGGTGAAAGGCAACTGCTCCACAGGTTAACCAGCAGGCCACAGATCTATTTATCTTTTCACTTGACTGCCCTTCTCTCTCTGGCTACTCAGCACCTTGTTTCTGTTCTGTACAGCTGCCCTCACCTGAATGGCCTTGAACTTGGCCTGAACTTTAGGGTGATATTTCTGGGAAGTAGAAAATCTGGTTTCCAGTTTTCCTAGATACGAGGTCCGATGACATGTTTTTAGTGTATGGCAAACGTATTTCCCCTCTAACAAAGCTCTCTTTAAAACCCCAAAGGATGTGAGCGTTGCATTCCATGATAAATCTGGAGTGCCTCGTCTACCAAAGCTCTTTGCACTTCTGGAAAATCAGAATCCAAAATGACAGGTAGAGTCTCTCCTGAGGATGTGTACTGCACTTGCTTAACTATATCATGAGACCTCTATCTCTGTCTTTGGGGACTGCTTGGGAAAATAAGATGCTCTTTAGAGAGTAGAAGTTATCATTAACAAAACTTTTTCTGCTGTCATCTTTTTCAGATGTGCTAAGTATCTGTGTGGCATTTGGAGAGATGCCAGTCTCGGAGAACAACTGACAATCCTGTGACAGAACCAGGAGCTTTATTCACTACCCTTTATTCTTGGATGTTAACATCTGCTCTTTCGAAGACCTCACCCTTTTTGTCATTTCTATTTAAAAAAAAAGAAAAGCCTTCAATGTTGGCTCTAGCCAACATGTGTTCCATTCAAAGGTTATTTTCCTCTGCCCAAAATACACCATTTAGACTGGAGATGCACAACTGAGTGAGTGGACAGACCATTAAAAATTATGCCGCAGTTATTACACTTAAGGTGTGTCCTGTCTGTCCCATCTCCCGGGATCCCCTCACTCACCCCTGCAGCCCTCACCTTCTTTCTGCCTTCTCCCTTCTTCCCCCGCCACATCTTCCGTAGCTGCCTTGATTTGACCTACGAGTGGCCATAGATGCCTCTCAACCAACGTGTGTGTGAGGAGGAAGAGGAAGGTCTGACTTACGAGAACACACGAGACTTGTGGCCAAGATGCAGACATGTCTATCAACAGCAGGAACTGGATCATGCACAAAATCTCGAGCGAGATGCTCGAGGTTGCTGCCTTTCAGTCCCATTCAGGGGTATCTACCCAGTGCTCAGTTGTACTTGTGCAGTCCCGATTGAGTCAGAAATTACTTGTACAGTGTAGCTTGAAAGGAGACCGAGAAGACCCTTCTTCTGTTGTTCCGGACTTCAGGTCTCAGGACTGGACTGTGATGTGTTGAATGTTTCTAGGTATGTCTTAAACCCAGTTCTGGTTTTAATGTAGAGCTGTGATACTTCTGTACTACTTAGGCGTTCCCTTAAATGAATTTTGTAGAGTAGCCTGGAGAGGAAATTGATACCATTGGAGCGGAAATCGATAACGTAGTTTCCTATTTATTGTTCCAGGTTTTTCCCTTGTAAAATCTCTCCAAAACTTGGCTGTCTTGCTTTCAATATTTATATGTATATCCTAAACCCAGTTCTGATTTTAATGTAGAGCTACGATACTTTTCAAGACAAAAGGAGAGCCCTGACCTGTGTCAGATCCACCAACCACTTCTTGCAGTCCTCCCTGGTTTCTGAGAGTCCTCCAGACCGTATTGTTTCACCGCTGTCTTGCTCATGGAGCAACCTCAGTGGTGCCACCACAGCCCTTTAATCACACCCCTCTTCCTTCAAAGTCTGCTCACTTTTGGTTACTGCTTCGTCCAGCCCTGAGCCTTTACCCACACCATCTACCATCCTTCTTGCATAGAAGCTTCCTCCTTTCCCAAGCCCTATGTAAATCTCTCTCCAATCACAGCAGTCTCCCCCACTCCTATTAATTGCTGGGAGGGGTTAGGGGGTAGGAAGGGAAGGTGAGGGCTTGGGGATGAATTCTGCCTTGGATAGCAAAAAGCTGATGAGACCTTTGGGGTACCAAGATCTTAAAAACCATCACATAAGGCAGAGTGGGCTGACAGCAGCTGTAGACCAGAAGGAGCATGGAGATGTAACAAAGCCCCAAGACTGAGCATCTTGGCAAGCCTGTCCCCAACAGGAGTTGGTCCTCTCTTTTCCTGTTGTTTACACTGAAATCAAACACGGGGTACAAGTCCGTACTTTCAGCTCTGATTTCTAAAGGGAAGGTTACAGATCGCACTTTGTGAAACCGATGCCCATCAAGTTGAACAATAGCTCACTAGCCTACCTGTATAGTAATTTATTTTTTAAAAATCAACTTTTAGTGTACAAATGCTCTTGTTATGGCAGGTGCTTGCCTCTCCTCGAGGCTGCACGCTCAGCAAACAATGTGACTGCACTGGTGTGATTGCACCATCTGGTGCTCCCCTTGCGTGGAAGCATCAAAAGATTTCTCCTTACCTCAGAGCAAACGATAGAAATATTTAAAGCCAAACCACGTGGTTTCAAACAATCCAGTCGATCTCTGTCCATCATTAGTGGCAGCTTTTCCCCCTTAGCTTTGGGCAATTCCAACGACCTCAGTTGGTTTCCACAGGTTTAAGTTGGCTTGTAAGTTAACCGTGCTCTTAACGACACCTCACAAGTGCAGACTTGGCTGAACCCGTACAAATTGTATACCTATGTACGTTAAGCCATATTGCAATCACTGCAACAGGTAAATGGAAATAACAGTAGCATGACCTGTGTAATCCCAATTCTTACTGTTTGTAGCTCCAAAGCTGTTAATAATATGTAAAGTAACTTCTTGTCTGAACCTCATTTAAATAAAGCTAGCTTTACCACAATGTAAATTGTCTTGGTAGTAACTGGACAGGCAGTGCTTAAACTGGCCTGTTCTCTCGATTAATCCAGGGCCTAGATAAGCAATGCAACAAACTAAGCTATGAAACAAATCCAAAAGCTGCTTCTTATAACTGACAGCTAAAAAAAATACTGCACCCGAAACCACGCTAACGGTGCCAGGGGCATGCCTCCACCTAAAGATACTACTTTGTTCCAGCGTATTGCTTCGGCCTCTGAAACTCTCGCTGAGACTGTGACTTCTGGCTTGTGCTTAAAAGCTTGAAGCTTTCTCTAATCCAATGTATTGGGTTGCCAAACTTGATTTTGTGTTTTTAAGGTAGATTTTCATGGATTAAATAAAATACAACTACAAATTTGTTCTAATGTGTGTGTGGTGGGGTTTTTTTTTTCAGCGTGTTTGGTGTAAATTCTTTTCTGAGGGGTTGCTTCATCTTCTGAGAGTTCTGAGATTTGCTCCTGACAACTCATTTGTTTCTGACCAATGTTCATCTTTTGATGTGAGTGAAAGGGATCTCATTACAGAACTAAACTGCGATTTGGATGTGAGTTTCTTAAACCTGAGCACACTTGAAAAGAAGTTGTAAGAAAAGGTACAGAAGAAGACAGGTAACAGTATTCATCGCATCACAGAATGCATTAAGTTGCAAGGGACCTTTAGAGGTCATCTAGTCCAACCTGCCTGCAGTCCAATCCCACCACAGTAAGCAGCGGCATCTTCACTAGATCAGGTTGCTCAGAGCCCTATCAAGCCTGACCTTGAATATCGCCAGGGATAGGGCCTCCACCACTTGTCTGGGCAACCTGTTCCAGTGATCTGATCAACCTCATCCAGTTGGGGGTGTCCCTGCTTCTTGCAGGGGGGTTGGACTAGATGACCTCTGGGAGTCCCTTCCAACTCTAATCATTCTATTCTATGATCTACCACTCTCACACTGAAGAATTCTTTCCTAATATCCAACATAAATCTACACTTCTAGTTCAAAACCATTACCCTCGTCCTATTGCTACATGCTTTTGTGAAGAGTTCACTGCTCCAGTGAGTCAGGATGAAAAACTAGTAAGACCTGTACCTTGCTGGGGTAACTGATGAGAAAAACCCAAACCCCAACAAAGGAGCAACATGAACTGGTATCTCCTAGGCTCTCACACTTCTGATTCTCTGGGCTATACTCCTCAGGGCACTAACATCTGGAGGTGCTTGTGACCTGTGTTCACAGAGCTTTGACTTCAGCTGGGACATTTCTCCAGCTGTGTCCTGTGGCTAAGGATGCTTGTCATTGTTTATATCTCAAAAGATCTCCCTGGATTCACATCTGACCTCATTTTGTAAAGCTACATGTTTGCCTTCCTACCCCAGCTACAATGTTAAAGTCAGGATCTGCAAAGGCTTCCCTGAACAGGCATCAAAGGAGGAACTGGAGACCAGGCCTCTCCCTGCCTCCTCAGGGAGGTCTGTGTGCTGCTTTCTCTCCTGTGTTTGATTGGCAAGAGCTTGAGCATCCGGCCTATTGGCAGGAGCTGTGGAAGCGGATCTGGCTTTCCCATCCAGGCCCAGACCATACGGGAGGCAGCTGTCCTGCTTGAGGAACGGGCAAGGCTAGGATAGAGTGAGGGCCTGGGGATGCGGGTGGCTTGCCAGAAGCACAGAGGATCAATTCCTCAGATGGTGATTTCTGAATGCTCTGGCTTGGACGTTAGTTGCTTATGCAGCTTGTGCTGGGAGAGGAGCAGTCCTGAGGAGGCTGATGACCCCGCAAGGGCAATGTGGTTTGGAATGGGGAGCAATGTGGAGCAAAAGGCCAGTGGGACTAGCAGCAGAGGGTTTGGAGTCCTCATTTTGCAGAGATGGATGGGGTGCGGTAAAAGGGGTGACTGAGCTCTCTGAACATTATACAATGCTGCTAACGTGATGGAAGCTCAGCCACCACAATGCTGATCTCTAATTTAGGGCGGATGTAATTTCTTGCTAGACACTAGTTTTAGTGTCTACAGAACTAAGAATGAAAGATCAGGGTGTAGTAAAGGTCTGTGTCTGTTCTGCTCCTACATCCTCTAAAAAAAAAAAAAAAAAGTAAATTGTGTTAAATAGAAAGAACACTTTTAAGAAATGTCTCCTATTCTTCCTTGAGAATGACATCCCCTTCCAGAGCTTGAAAACCCCACACAGCACTTGGTGGTGGCTCTGCTCGAACTCCTGATGAAATGGGGGCAGCAGCAGCAGCAGTCCAACGTGCCGTGGGAGCTGCTTCCTGGGGATGGCCTCTGTGTAAACCCTGTGGCAGCTTGAACCCGTCTTCATACTCTAGCCTACAGACATGCCTCTGTCTCTCCTACGAAGACTAGAAAGAAAAACCATCAAGATGCCTTCTCCTCGAAGCAGCGAATCAAGAGGGACTCGGTAAGAAACCATTAGGCGTTTGCAAGCCAGCTGCTGTCCTGGAAGGAAGACGTCCCCAGGGGCCTTCAGGAAGCAGCCTGACAGCGATCCCTGCCTCCTCCCCAGTGCCACAGACCCCTTGTTGCGGCCTCCTCTGGCCTTGCAGTGCTATGGCCTCTTCTCTCCTGCTTGAGCTATGTGTCTCTCCGCTTTGTAAGCAGGTTCCTTTGCAAACTTGTAAACTCATTTCTAGATGTTCAGCAGCCAGTGGCAGGGTCAGCATGACACGGTCAGCAGTGCCTGTCACTTCCCACAGGAATGGCTGTATGAAGCAGAAAAACATGACACACAATTGCCATACTGATGCTTCTTCCTCTCGCCTTTCCAGTGCCTCACAAACTAAACGACAGAGAGATGCTCAACCAATATCTGAGAGTGGTTTAACCTGGGTAGCGTGTGCCCAGGGCTTCAGGGTGCCCAGACCCAGGCAGTCCAGGGTGCCTGTCTGCCTCCAAGCTGTACAGCATTGGGAGCGAGTGTCTGTTTCACACACTTGTGCATTTGGCCCCAGCCACCAGTGCTAGGACACCTCTTGTGTGTGCTGAGACCCTCTGGGAAGACACAAAGGGAGGGAGGCAAACATGGGAAGAGCCTGACGTCGGGATTTGAATTCCATTTGCTTTTGCTGCTGAAGAAGTGGCTGGAAAAAGCACAGTTCTCAAGGCTGGCTCAAGAGAGCAAAAGAGGCTGGAGGGTTACTTGCAGCTCTGAGGGAAGGCTGTGCTTGAGGAAAATGAGACAAGGGGGAGATGTGGGCAAACTCTTTGAGATGCTGACTGGAAAGGTAGCCTTCCCACAGTCCTGGTGGCAATGTGGGTGCTTATTCAGAAGAAACTTTTTTTAGGCCAAATATATTTGGGGTTTTGGTTTGGATTTTGGTTTTTTTTTCACTTTCCCAGACAGTGTTTTCACTATCATTTCATCAGCACAATTAAGAATTACAAAGACAAATATGACCTGCCATTATTCTGGAGCTGTCAAGAGCTCTTCGAAACCAGAATTATTTGCTGAACAAGCTTAAAAATAGCATTATTCTCTTTGGCATAAGTCTCCCTGCTGGGGAAATACTTTTATTGGATTTTTGCATAATCTGTCTTGATCCTGCAATTGGATTCAGGCTCGTACATCCTCTCTCCTCCGCACAGTAGAGCCAGTTAATGCCTCGCAGATGCGGGGGAGGAGCCTGCATCAGTATAAATGGTGTGGCAAAGGCTGGGTGTATTGCCTGCAGTCCTTCATACAAAAGTATATTTAATTTGAACAACCCCAGGCAAACCCTTTAAGCCAGTACTGGCATTGACTGGTAGAAGTAGGCTCAGATTCACTATGACAGCTTATCTGCTATGGTGAAATTTTGTTTTCTTTCACTCACACCCAGAAGCTGCTCATAGAAGAAGAGATACAATACTTCTTTCTGTAATCATTTCTTGGTGTGTCTCAAGTCTCTGAACATTCCTGTTATTTATCAGCTATTTACTTCTCCGGTACAAGAGACCTCACATTTTGTTTTCCCTTTCCTATTAAGAGTTTGGGTCACTGGGCAGTATCAAACCATACAATCTAAGCAGTAGAGATTGTTTTGCTTTAACCTTTAAAAGCTCCTGTTTTTTGATGTAGCTAGTGTACGGGAGCAAGGTGTTGATGTGCTATGGCAATCCAACCTGTCACACTTCTATAACACACCGTAGAAACAAGAGCCCTTAGCACAGCACTGAAAAATAATGTTAATGCCTCTTGAATTTTGAGTTGTAAATGATGTAAGGCACTGATTAGTTCCCCCATTGAGTGGCAAGGTACAGCCAGCAGAAAAGGGGCAGTAAGATGCAGGCCTCCTGACAACACACAGGGGAGCAGAAGAGCACAGTTGGAAAACAGCACAAGCAGAGGCAAACACACATCAAGCATTGGAAGACTGCTGGTGCTGGAAGCAAACCTGTTTATTATGACAAACTTGGCATTAGAAGAAAGTCGGGGAGTCTCCATGATCTGTTCCAATGCCAGGAAAAGACTGAAATCGACCTCCACAACCCTCCCTGCCCCCCGACCCCCACCCCCCCCCCCAAGCAAAACAAACCCCAACAAATGCAAACAACAAAACCCCAAAATGAAGCAAGTTCCTTTTGTGTACAGTGAAGGAAAACTAGCTTTATAACAAAGTCCATCAATCAGTACTTATCTGGAGCAGTTCAAGGCCTTACAGACACAGTCGTATCTCTGTGAAGTACTTTTTAAAGAATATATTCATACATACGAACATCTGAAGTAAGAGTATCTTTACTTTAAAGGTGAGTTCCTATCTTTAACACTCAGCAATGAATGAATGATGTCGTGAAGCTAGTGCATTTCCTATCTGCAGGAGCAGGAATGTTTTATAAATTTGCTAAAACCAAAAAATATTAAAGTATCTGGACAACTAATTGTGATCTGTTTAGTGTAAAGTCCAGTGTGCTCCAGTTTTTCCCCTCCTTACCTATTTTCTTAAGTAATAGAAGACACCAAAACCATCCCTGGATACAGGACACGGATCAAAGTTTAGAAGGTTATGTTTGAATTTTAAATGAGCTAGACTGAAATATTAATGATTCTTCAGCTCATAGTAGCTTAAAATAGTCTGTAAAAAGAGCGGAGCTGCCTGTTCTAATATTCCAGAAAAAAAATCCACACTCCTGTTTGATTAGGTGGTGAGTTAAAAATGTAACCAAACCATGGGAACAGTGTGCCTAAAGGGAGAAAATACACTCTCTTTTTCAAGCAGAGAAAACTAAACAGCGGGAGGGACATTGCTGATCCTTGGAGTATTAACATTTCTCCCCAGACTGGAGGAGCAGATGGACATTCACGTACTCTGTGCATGCATGTGTGCATGCTCATACACTACCGCTGGCAGGACTTGCTCAGGCCCTGTCCCCGGTCTGGACCTGGAGACAAGGAACTGTAACAGCTGCGCTGAAGCCCAAAAAATTACTTCCCTTTGGCACAGCTGGAACACTCCCTGTGTGGAAGTGCCGGCGTCTCCGCACAGATGAAGTTTCTCTGCCACCTGCTTGTCAGCTCATGGGTCTCTACTGGCAGCATTGCCAACAGAGTGTGTGGGGCACAAAACAGCCCCCCCCCCNAAGCCCAAACCCCCCCCCCCCCCCCCCCCCCCTTGAGGGTCATTTGTCCTTCCCGTCCTGTTCTCCTCACTCAGAGCCAGTCAGACCTGTCACACCTGGGCATTTTGGGGGCTGCTCCCTTGGAGACACACTTCTCTGCCCTGCAACACCTTCACGTGCCTCCAGTGTCTCTTCCCGCAGGAACTGGATGCTGAGATCCAGAGAAAGACCTCTTTTTCTCCACAGAGGCCAATAGTTCAAGAGCAGTGATCTATTCCCACATACGTTCCTATATAGTTTCTATGTTTCTATGTTTCTATCTATCTATCTATCCATCCATCCATTCATCCATCCACCCATCTTTCATGTGCTTATTCAGCATTGTCTCCATGTGCTTATGGTGGGGAAGACAGATCCGCCATCCAAGGCCCTCTCACAGGGCTCTCCGTGGCAGAGAGCGTTCCTGCCAAGATGCTGAGGGCAAGGGCAGGTCAGTGCCAGAGGAAGGGTCTCCTCCTGCCTTCCAAGAGGGCAGAGGACGGCAAGGCACCAGCCTGCTCCTGGACAGAGCTGCATGGCAGGTGTGACACTCTAAGGAAATTTTTCATCTCATCAACGAAGGTGCAAAACAGGCTCCCCCTTTGTGTACTCGGGATTTCACGCTTTTGAGCGCTCTGCAGCCCGCCGCGGGGAGGACTCTGCCCCCTGGTCCCGGCCTGCAGCAGACCAGGGCTGCCAGAGGCCTCTCGGCTCCCTCCGGCACAGCCAGGGAAACACTCCCAGCGCCGGTCCCTCCCTGCGCGAAGGGCTGCCGGACGGCGAGCAGGGCTGCCCGGCCGGTTGCGCCGGGGGGACAGCACCATCTAGTGCCTCCTCCGGCGAAATGGCCGCCAGCCTTCGGGTCGTGCGGGGGCTTCCCAGGGCTTGCACCCCAGGGGCGCGTAGTCCCTTCCCGCCTGCGCTGTGGGCGCCCCCGGCGGCTGGGGAAGTGGCTGTGGGAAAGGCAGCGAGGCGCGGGCGCTGCCCTCCCTGCTGGGTGAGCTCAGCGGGGAAAAGGCAGATCCGGCCCCAGCCGCGTCCCGTGTCTGTGGGAACCGAGTCAGGGCAGGATGAGGCAAGAGCGGGAGCAAGGCCCGGCCCCCCGCGGTAGCGGCTCATCGGCTCCTGCTCGGGTGCTGCCGCCCTGAGACCCAGGCGCTGCGACGGCCTGGCGTGTGCTGGGAGCAGCAGCTGCACAGAGCCGTGTGTGCGCTGGGCACCGGGGCCAGAGGGAGGTCCGGACCGGCCTGCTGTCTCCGCACCCCTGAACCCCCTGTCCAGTTGTTTCTGACAAGGCCGAAAGCCTTTAGGACAAACTACAACAAGCCGCGGAGAAGGTGTAGAGCAAACTGCCAAGCTGGAGGGCAGGAATATGCCAGGTCACACCGAAGATCCGCCAGCAGCTGGGCTGCTGAGGCTTTCCTGCTTCCTGCGGGGACAGAGGGGACACCTCCGTGTGACAGATAGGGAAGGACGAGCACCTTTACCCTTGGCTAGGTAACTCGTCTGCTGGTAGGTCTGTGGGCTAATGACTTAGCGAGTTAATGTGTGAACTGTTGAAACAACAAACAGGAGAACTGAGAATTCAGACAGGTTTGTTGCAAGGGGATCGAGCCCTTGTTTGATTTTTACCTAATGACCTAATGAAATAAAATTTGAATCACGGAGTACACTGCTCAGTGAGAGACCCAAATGAACCGTGACAGTCTATCAAATAATTCACTGCTGAAAATTCACACCCCATAAGGCGGAAGCGGTGTGCTGGGCCTGCTCTCTGAAATGCCTGTTCACCAATGCACGCAGTATGGGCAACAAACAGGAGGAGTTAGAAGTCTGTGTGAGGTCAGAGGGGTATGACATAGCAGCGATCACAGAGACTTGGGACAGTTCACACAACTGGAATGTGGCCATGGATGGCTGTGTCATTTTTAGGAAAGAGGCCAACAAGGAGAGGAGGTGGAGTGGCTCTTTATGTGAAAGAGCAGCTGGAATGTATTGTTCAGGAGCGGACAAGGAACAAGTTGAAAGTTTGTGGGTGAGAATTAAAGGACAAATTACTGTTGTGGGTGTTTATTACAGGCCTCCTGCGGGATCTTGTTCTCGCTAACAAGGAGGGTCTGGTTGAAGCACTGAAAGTTGAAGGTAGGCTTGGCTGCAGCAACCATGAGATGGTGGAGTTCTGGATCTTATGTGTCAGGAAGAGAATCTCAAGTAGGACCGCAACCTTGGACTTTGGCAGGGCTGGAGCCCAAGATAGTTGGTCCATATTCAAGGACCGCTTCTTCCAAGCTCAAGATCAGAGCATCACAATGGGGAAAAAATCAAGGGGAGCCAGGAGACCTGCGTGGTTAAACAGGGGACTCCTGGGCAAACATAAGTAGAAGAAGAGAGTCTACAGGTCA
>VXBZ01007018.1:0-18221 GCA_013399135.1 Heliornis fulica | reverse complement strand
GGGCAGGAACACCTTCCACCAGAGCCAGTTACCTAAAGCGCCATTTAACCTGGTCTTGAACACTGCCAGGGAGGGGACAGGCACAGTTTTCTGGGTAAACTTTGCTTCACAATCCTCACAGTGAAGAATTTTTTTTCCTGATGTCTAATTTTAATCTCCATTCTTTTCATTTAAACCCATTACCCTTTGTTCTATCACTCTATGACTTTATAAATAGTCCCTATCCAGCTTTCTAGTAGGCCCCTTTCAGGTACTGGAAGGCTGCTGTAAGGTTTTCCTTTAACATTGTATACACTTCCTAGAAACTTCTTCTCACTGTTGTCATTTGTCTGCTTGCTAACATATCAGTGAGACACTTAAAACCCATTGAGTGGCAAAGACTTTCCTATATTGTCTACTTACAGTGTCCCATGGCTCAAATTTGTTTAAAAAAAAAGACTACAGAATACGGAGTGAAGCTTCCCTTAGCCTTGTTTCAGCTGTTGAGGTGTTACATAGAGGAGAAATAATAATATTCCTGAATTCTAATTGACTATATTCATCTGGAGAAACATCAGGAAGACAGGCTAGCCTTGGAGAAAGCATTTTAGAGGAAGCCTTGAGACAGGCAGGTTTTGGAGATGAACAGGGCATGTGTACTCAGTGAGACCTGAGAAGGAACTAAAAAATATTTTACTAAGGATCCTGATTACCACATAGAGTTTGTTGAAAGGGCAAGGCTAGGATCCTGCAAATAGGGAGGAATAACTCCAAGAATCAATAGAGTTTAGGGGTAGACTTGCTGATAGTACATCTCTGTGGAGAAGGACCTTGGATTCCTGGTGGATAAAAAGCTCTCCATGAGCTAGCAATGTGCCCTGGTGGTCAAGAAGACCAATGGTATGCTGACATGCACTAATCATGGCTAGCAGGTAAAGGGAGGTTGTCCATCCCCTCTTCTCTGACCTGGGGAGGCCACATCTGGAGTTCTGTCTCAAGTTCTGGGCCTCCCAGTTGAAGACAGACAGAGAACTACTGGAGAGAGTCCAGAGAAGGACTACAGAGATGATGAGGGAACTGGAGCATCTGTCACATAAGGAAAAGCTGAGAGAGCTGGGTCTGTCTAGCCTGGAGAAGACTGAGAAGAGATCTTATTAATGCTTATAAATACTTAAAGGGTGGGTGTCAAGAGGAAGAAGTTAGACTATTTTCAAGAGTGCCCAGTGACAGGACATGGAGCAACAGGAACTCGGGAAGCTCCATCTTAACATGAGGAAAAATTTCCCACTTTGAGTGTGACAGAGCACTGGAACAAGCTGCCCAGAGATGTCGTGGAATGTCCTTTGGAGACATTCAAAACCCACCTGGATGTGTTCCTGTGTGACCTACCCTAGGTGATCCTGCCCAGGCAGGGGTGTTGGACTAGATGATCTCCAAATGTCCCTTCCGACCCCTACCCTCTGTGATACTGTTGAACCAGGACACCACAAACAGCTGAAGAACTAAAAATAAGGTTTCTGTCCTTCATGAGAGAAAGCGTTCATCCTGAAAGAAACACATTTGCTGCCACAGTTTGATTTTAAGCTGCTTCACATCAAGATTTCTTTTTCATAAAATGTAACTCATACACAATATAGCCACAATAATAAGCAATACATATGATTAAGCAAGGTTGTTTTGAAACATCATTTTGATGGGGTGAGCAAAGATCTTCAGGGCAGAAATAGACAACTTAGGTGGTTGGTATTTCCTTCAGTATATTCTTCTCAAAGGGAAAACACTGATTTTTCCAAAACAAAAACAAAACCAACAACAAAAAATATGCCAATGTATCATTTCCACAGAACTTCAGGCTGGTCCAGCATAGGATCTTCAACAGTTGACAAAATCAACCTCAAGTCCCTGATTTGTCAGATCCCAACACAGATTGGAATATGTCTCCTTTTCTCCTAAAACAGATAAGCTACATATTGCAACATACAATCTCTTTGCCACTGTAAATAAAAATGTATTCTGATGTCTCAAAGCATCAGAATTACTGCTGGAATGTATCAGACAGTGAGCTGGATGCCTGACTGCCAGTCTATTGGCTGCTAGAAATAAATATCTAGTCTGTGATAGATCCTGATGCTCCCTCCAACATCAAGGGGACAGCACCTCTAGCACAAGTGGGCACTTCTCAGGGTTTAACAATCCCACCTAATGGAGGTGACTGAAAGTACTAGCCTACTTGAGATTCCCTATTTAGTAGTTAAGAATCATCCCATCTTCTCTGTTCTGAAGAAAGTCACCCCAAATCCTTGTCTGGAGGTTAAGGGAAGTTCTGTTCTTATCATGTATCACCTCATTTTCCAGCAGCAATGAATACACAGGAAATCAGCACACCAGAAAGTGCAACTTTCTGGTGTGCTGATTTCAACTTTCCTTAGCACCCATCATGTTGCCCTGTGAGATATAAATGTGACCTTATTTTGAAAGGAAAATCCTTCCTATCTGCTTTGCAGCTCCATCACTTATGCATTATAGACTTTCTACTCAATTGCAGCATAATCTCATAGGAATTTATTATGCATCCTGTATATAAAACAGTATGTACCCGCTACAGAGAACATCAAAAGGTAGTTAATAGAGATGTTAAATTATTATTGGTTGAAAGGAGCTGATGCCCTAGAGTAATCAGATTCTCTCTTTCTCCCTCTCGCTTCATATACTATATATAATATATACAATTAATAGTGCACATATATCAGTCTCTGAATAGATCTCTATAAAGTCTGCTTGAATGTTAGGCGAACTGATGTATAAAACATGTGGAACCAAGCAAAGATGTCACATTAGGGCACATTACAAATACTATCAAAACAGTTGATGGATAAGGCAAAGGAGACACTGCAAGTCTTAAGAAAAAAAAAAAAAGGCAAAAATAAAAGCTTTATGTTATTTCCTGTTATTCAAGGTGCTACTGACTGGAATTAATAGCTGCACTATTTTTCATTAATGGTCAGAAGAAAATGTCAGATTCTTACACTGAACTAATTACTTACAGCTAAGGATCAGGAAAAGGTGTAATATGGAACTTACTACCCAATGATTAGATTAATTGAGATGAGATTGAATTAGAATTGTGGTCTCTCAGATAAGGCTCTGTACTAGGAACCAGAAAATATGTTTCCAGTTTTGGATGTATTATGAACTGTTGGCCAATTGTATCCATCTCAGTTTCTGATATCCTTTTTAGAGTCTAGTCTCTTCTTTTAGAGAGCTGACTTATTCCAAGTGTTTATTCAAAACACACTGACATCTCAAGAAAGCTTAGTACCCTAAAATTATATTACATTAGTAATAAGCATCACTAGTAGTTAAACTTGGACAAAAAGGTGAAATATGAATACTAAATATAGATTTTAAAGTATTTGTCTAGGAGAAAATTTAAAATTTGAAAATGAGATTAGCTTAATTAAAATGTAAGATGTGGGACTGGGGGACATGGTAGATCATACATTAAATGCATATATATATATATATTCTTAAGGTAAAGAAAACACTGCTCAGTGAAAGTTGGTTATCTGTCTTCCCTAAAATGTAGGAAGGTATACATTTGCCTGGGTGTTGCATTGTTCCTTTTCTACATTAGCTGGGGCTATTTCCTACATATAGGCTCATTCCCATGTAAATCCCATTGTTAAAGTTAAGCAACACAATCACAGGAACAAAACCAATCCTGAAAAATATTTCCTACCTGTTTCGCTCAGGAATTCCAAAAGGAAAACTCCAAATGCATCCAAAACCAAACAGCAAGATTGGAATCAAGAGACATCTTTGTGTCTGACACGGGATATCATGATAAATGATGAGATACTATGTCCTACATCAGGACTTGAAATAGAAAAGGTGTTTCTGAAGGAGTTTGTCATCTCAGCTGACAAACTGAATGACTCTCTGTGTGTCTCCAGAGCAGTAGACATTGAATATTAGAATGTCCAAAACAGGCAATGCCTCTTCTCTACTAAGAGTCCAGAAAAATAATTTCATCTCTGATTTGGACTGAGAATCCCAGTTGAAACCCCATTAATAATTCATATTCAACAATGAGAAATGCTGAACTCACCTAGTTTGAGATTTATACAATGCAGATATACATATATCTGCATAAAGTAGACATTTTAGGCAATAACTTATTTGTCTGGATTATTTATTTCCTTTTAAATTTGGGTTAGAATGGAGCAAAAAACATGCAGTAAAAGTTTATCTCCATCTTCTAAGATCAACTTTAAGATTAGACAATAAACTTAGTTGCAGATTTGTACCTTGCAGACTTTTGAATTAATCTTATCTTCTTTTCAAATGTGGAGCCAGGATTTGGACTTGATCCATATGGGTCCCTTCCAACTCAGTATATTCTATGATTCTGTGAAGTGAGACCCCATTTACATGACATTGTTCAAAAGTGACTAAAGTATGCTTATTTGTGTTTGTTACACTAACCATTTTGTCTAATATTAAGAAGGAAAGAAAAAGAAGTCCCGAAGATCTGAAAATTGCTAAGGCTTCTGGATAATATTAGAGTTCTGTTTTGTCATGGTTTTCCTCTTGTATATGTAACATATGTTTGGTGTCTTTAAACACAATTACTTTTGTATAATAAAAGTGTTGATTTGATGATGCAACATTTTCTGTAAGTGTGTTTAAGACAGTTTATGTTTTCATAAGTTGCAATGAAACTCAATTATGTATGTGTAATAAGGCTCTTGATTGTTACACTTCTACTTTTCTGTATAATGAAGCCAGCAATTAGAATTTGGTTTCTCTATGGCATAGAAAAACATACTTGTTTTGTAGACAAAAGATCTTAATGAGCGTCTTCTAANAAAGAGAGTTTTCTAAAAAAAAAAAAAAGGTTTAAAAAAAAAAAAGGTCAATAACTCAAACATGTAATCAGATTTCTTAACTAAAAGGATTTGTTTCCTGACAATACAATAACATAACTTCGAGGGACAAACAGTCCAGATTACATAAATATACCTTTTTACTATGGACAGAGAAATGAGTACGAAAACATTTCACCATTAAGGTCATGACCTTTACATTGTTAAATTGTATCTGTAAAATATGTCTTCTTTACTGCAGGTAACTTCGCACAGCTTGTATAGTAATAAACCCTAATCACACTTATTAGTGGATGCATCCACATCAGTATTTTGCTTTGGACCAGAAGTGTGACTCTGAAGCAAATTTCCCAATTGTCTTCATTTACCATGCCTTCGTTTGCATTACATGGCAGTCTTGGAGGGCATAAACTTTATTCCTTTTATGTTAAATTAAAGCAGAATATATATTCCAGGAGTTCTTCAGATAAGTTATATATAATAATGGGAGTGCAGTCTGTAGGTTCAGACTATGGCTAGTCTCTAACAAATATTCTTGGAAGTGTCTATAGTATGGTCAAGTGCTTAGTATCCATTGTTTTGCTTGTATATTTGCATTTCACTGAATCATAGAATCACAGAATGTGTTAGTTTGGAAGGGACCTTTAAAAGTCATCTAGTCTAACCCTGTGCAGTAAGCAGGGACATCTTCATTAGATCAGGTTGCTCAGAGTCCCATCAAGCCTGACCTACAATATCTCCAGGGATAGGGTCTCCATCACCTCTCTGGGCAAATTGTGCTAGTGATCTACCACCCTCATATCAAAGAACCATTTCCTAGTATCCAACTTTAAGGATTATCTGGCTCTGAGCTCCACAGACAGGTTTTGGCAATGTCTAGCGCACCAGGCAACTCATTGGGGATTGTAAAATTGGCTCAGGCTTGGATTGCCTTGAAACCCCATCTCTGCAGAGTCACCCCATGGGGAGCTGTGTAGATAGCTCAAATTTTTAATTTTGTCCTGTAAACTGAGACTAAACAGGGCAGTGCTGCATCATTCAAAGAATGGAAACCTGGGTTGAGTCTTGAATTCCATCAACAAACACTATGCCCTGAGTCCAAATAAAACCACTAGTGAGCTACCTGAAAGGATAAAGACAAGCTATAGAGTCACCATTTGGCTTAAGTGGGGTCAGACAATGCAAGAGACAAGACGTAAAATTAAGTCTGTATTCTCAGGTGATCAACTAACACACGGGTAGTATTTAGTGCACTTGTGAGTTGTGATGGTGTGTTCATGAATCTGCTGCATGTGTAATACCGGATCTCATGGATTGCATTGATTGATTGCATGACTTTTTTTTTTTTCTTCAATTTCTTTCATACAGACTTACTAGACAGTATAAATAATATTTCATCAGAGGGTGGGTTTGCCAATACCTCTTTCCAGAAGGGGTTGATTTTAATTTCTTGGGCTTTAGGTGTAGGGTTATGGAGTCAAACTGAGTCCAACCTGTTGAAATTATTAGATTATGTCACACCATAAACCATACCTGATTCAATATTAAGGATGAACAACCAAAGCAGAGCAACTTCTAGTCAGTTCTGATGATTGGCACAACTCAACCTAGGCTAGGAAAAGAGAACAGTCATCTTGGACTACAGTGACTAATACAACAGAAGAGGCAGGTCTCATTGAGTGTAATTACACTTATCTGAAAATGATAAACAAACACTGATCCAATTGCCCCAGGGTCATTTAGAATCAAGGAGAGGAGAATGTATAATCGAAGAGAGGATGAAGCCATTTTTCTGTTCATCCTGTAGAATAGGAGACTGAGGAGATATTTCATAGTTGTCTATGGCTTCCTGATGATGGGGACTGAAGGGGTAGGCATCAATTTCTTCTCTTTGGTGACCAGGAATAGAAGCCAAGGGAACAGCATAAAGCTGTGACAGGGGAGGTTTAGACTGAATATTAGGAAGAGTTTCTTTACTGAGAGGGTGGTTTGGCACTGGAACAGGCTCACCTGGGAAGTGGTCACAGCACCAACCTTGGCTGAATTCAAGAAGCATCTGGACAATGCACTCAGTTCCATGCTCTGACTTGGCTGGCCCTGTGTGGAGCCAGGAGTTGGACATGATGATCCTTATGGGTCCTTTCCAACTCTGCATATTGTATGATTCTGTGATCAAGGAGAGAAATAGACAATTTTAGGATATGGCTTGTGTGACAAATTTTAGACAGTTACTTCAGAATGGGATGTACTATAAACTAAGTTCCTATGTCCATTTACTATCTCAGATGTAAATAGTGCCTAAATCGTCTTGTCCTTAGCAAAGTAGAAAGAGCAATAAGGATTTTCACACTCTGGCAACAGAAATGGAGCCCTTAATTAAGAAGTTGAACAGGTAAGTATCCACTTGAAAGACTGAAGACAGAAAGAGTGAATCACAAAATTTCCCTTGATTTTAAAGGAACTGATGTTTAAAACTAAACAGAAAGTAAGGTAAAATGCAGGCAATGCACATAATTACAAATGACTAGACATTTTACTGGTGAAATACTTACGTCAAAAGTCTGCTTTAAAACAGTGTTTTTCTTCAAACAAAAAATACTGTTGCTAATATGAGGAGTTTTCTTTGGCCATTTTAATGTCCACATTTTCAAGGAAAAAAAAAATGAAATACTATTGTAAATATATTTCACTACAGCTTAATTTCTCTTTGAAATAAAAATTGAGCCTTATAAAAATACCAATAAAAATAAACCCCAAGTTGTGGCTGTCTTTGGGACTTTTTTCCAATCTGTGAAGAGCAAATTACTTCCAAATCCTGAATTAACTTGTTTTAAATTATTTTCAATATTTTAAAAGTTATTTTATAATTAAACCTGTACTTAATTATGGTCTGAGAAGAAAAAGCTTTTTTAATTATCTGATCTTGACATAACCACCCAGGGTGTGAATATGACAGCGTGACATTGCACTCTGGTTCCTTTGTGCTGGGTAATAGACTCAGAATAGTACAAAGAAAACTCCAAAGCCTGCAAATTATGATGTACTTATTCTTCCTTCTCAGGTTTGATGAATATGCATGTGAGAGTACACCAACTAGGAGACTGTGACTGTAGGTAGAGTGGTACACTAGGATGGAGGTAGGGGTGAAGCGGGGGCAGTGGGAGGTGAAAGCTTTGCACCCCAAGTTGCCAGGGTTTGTGGCAGCATGAGGCATCCCTCAAGTCCTTCCACAAAGAAAGACGTTACTACAGCATGGGCAGGTAGGTACCTCAGGTAAGCGTAGCTGTGAATTATAAGCATCTCATGCACCAAAAACATGATCTTGTTCACAGATAGGTGCCTGGGTTATTAGTACTTGAACTGTCCGAATAAAACAGATCATGTCTGCATGTGTGTAGCAACTGACCCACCATATGGCAGTGTCATCACAGCCTAAAACAGGTGTTTGGGCCTGACTAAATTTAATTTGGGTCTAATCCAAAATATATTTTGGAAGCACAAGCATTTAAACTGCTTAATCCCTTTACACACATCCACACATGTGAAGAACACTGTTTTCTTTGCTCTGGCTTTTACATGCGTAGCACAGGAGCATGCACTGGTTTTAAACAGAGTATCTGCCTGCTTTTCCTTGAATAAATGCAGGAACCATATTTTAGATGTTGTTTTGTCTCTCCTGGTTTTGTTTGTTTGTTTGTTTGTTTGTTTTTTTGTTTGTGTTTTTTGTGTTTTTGTTTTGTTTTGTTTTCTTTTGTTTTCTGGGTTTTTTTTTTCCCTCCTCTGCCATCTGGGTTTCCACAATTAGAGATAGGATTCATCTCAACTAACCTTCACTGTCTGAAAGGTGAATGGCCTAAAATAATCACTTAGGGTCTTTCTGCAGTCAGCAGAGAAAAAAAAGACAACTCCAAATAGTGATTTGTCCTATCTTAATCCAGATGTCTGACACAGGCAGGACAAATCTGTCTCTGAGGATGCCTGTTTCTCTCCACTGAATATAAAGTCTAAATACCTAGCTCAGACCAAGTACCTAATTTTTGGGCCACTATATGTAGATGGGATAGATCCTGTCCCCAGCATCTTATGATACTGTTACATGCTATTTTTATAGAGCAGGGTGAAGTATGTATATGAAAAGTACTACTTATATAGGGACTGTTCCAAGAAGGAAATATGACATTCAGTAATAGAGAAAATGAAAGAGTAAATGCAGAGATTTAGAATTGAATTGGAGGATTTATTATCAATGGCTGTAAGGCTGCCTATTTTGCTTGGCAATACAATTATGCAGCTGCAGATTAATATAGTTAAATACACTACACCTGGAAACATGTACACTTTTTGTCTGCTTACAGAAAAATTCCATTTTCCATTTCTGTGCACTTGTCCAATTAGATATATAATGATAGTAACATACAGTATAAATTTTACACAGATTCTCATTAAAGACATTTCTTAACAATATATTTTAAAGAAATTGCATGCATACTTTGTAAAAGCAATATTTTCTAAAGACAGTTAGAGGTTAGGTCACATGAAAAAATAAAGTAATTAGGCTTTTTCAAACTGGAAGGGATATGGTCAAACTAGAATTAATATGAAAAATTATTCCTTTTAAAATTGCTTTGTATTTCTGAGAAACAGCTTCTTAGGTACTGTAATAATAAATTACTGTTCAGAGCAGTGTCTGTTTAAAAAAAAGCCTCTAAATGTACAATACATGAATGCTGAGGACATCATTAAACTTGCACACCCATTATGCTAGCAGAATATTACCAAGCTGCAAACTTAAGCACTCAAAAGTTAGTGCTCAAAAAATGTATCTGAACAACAAGGATTTAGCCCCCTTGTGGGGACTTAGAATGGTAATGTTAAATTAGGTGGCCAGATAAGACTATTTTTGAGAAAACCTATCAACATTTCCAAATACTTAAGAAGGGGAAACTCACATTTGGAGGAAATCGGAAACCAAAGGCTTGCCTTTAGGAATATATTTAAATAGCAGGAAGTTCATCGAATTTTTACAGCATGCAGAAAAAAGGTTAACAAAGCGTAAAATATTTTCTGCTAAGAAGCATATGGTCCTGAAATTGTGGCAGAGCTTATGCCACTTATATCAGTACATAAGTTGATCAAAAAGGTAATAAACAACACAGTTGGTAAAAAATCACAATATTCCCTTTAGATCAGAATTTTTTTTCTTAGAGTAAAAAAGTATTTTTGGGGTTATATATAAGAAAGAGGTAAGGGGAAGAGGATGCTTAAGGGAAACACAATTTATTTGTATTCCTCCCAAGAGTTTTTATTGAAAAATTAACTGTGACCCTTCCCTTCCAAAGTGGCTGTCATGGGTTTATTTTTGCATCAGTTTAGAGAAATAAATGTATAATAGAGCACAATTCCCCTACACCATTATATATGTATCTACATGATCTGAATTTATTTATTTCTGTCCATTGACTGTAAGGAAGTCCTGAACTGACCATTTTATATGTTAGTATCTATGTTTTGTGAAATGAATTACACCCTTTTTCCTGGCACTAATGATACTGTAATGTGGCTCTCTGATTCATTAACAATTGTAAAGAACTAAGTCACTGCGGTGAGCTAGGAGTTATAAAAGCCTGCAGATATTTCCAGTGCAGAGAGACAGCCTGAGAGGATTGACAAGTTCTTCCTAATACATGGACATGTATGATTGCCATTCACAACTAACACCCTCAAATAAGATACCAGCTGTCTTGAACAGCTATCGGCAGTAACTTTCTTTCTGCCAGGTATAAAAATGAAATTAACAGATGGGGAACGTTTCTCTTTAATGAAACATTTTACATTTCTGAGTATCCTTCCCCAAATGTATTTGTAAATTGCACTCTTATTGTATCTAGAAAATGGGTGAGTACTCCCCAATCCCTTAGGTGCCTAATGTAACCCTTCAGAAATTTAATGATACCCTCCAATAAATAAGTGAATGAATAAACAAACTTCCAGATCTTATTATAACAAGTGGTTACACAAATACAAAAAGCCTGAATTCTCTTTAAGGAATAATTTCAGGTAAAACCCTGTCACATCATATGTATTTTAGCATTTCATGCATTATCAACATTATGGAGTAGCTGATCTTTTTTTTTTTTTTCCTGATGTCTTGATTTTCAAGGCATGGCAAAGTGGTGATTTTTTTTTTAGAATTTTTAAGACAGTTTAAGAGGTCTGTGTGCTTGTATCCGAATTGGCCTAAGAACATTATAATGCCTCAGGTTTTATCTCCACAGAGCACATAGGCATGTGCTTCAGAGCCATTGACTTCAATAAGAGCTGAGAACAAGTGGGCAATTCTTATTGAAGTCAGTGGCTCAGAAGCACATGCCTGCGTGTTTGGTGAAACAATGTCTCCTGGGCAGCCAGCCCTACCCCAGAGGTGATGGATATTTCACCTCCTATAAGAATCCAGTGGAAGCAGAATGGTAATTCACCGTGGGAAACATGCACAAGATGAAAGGACATTTTACCTCTGAATATGCTGTTGAACTCTAGTGAATTGTATCTGTCTCAGCTCACAAAACTATGGTTCCTTCAGACATCTGCCAGTCTGCAGCAAATGAATTTAGACTATGCATACATCTCCCTTATGGCCCTGTGACCTGTAAGATATGACATGAAATGAAACCATCAAGAATACTAAACCTCAGGAGATCTTCTACATGCTTATATGCATGGACATTTATCTTGTGTCTACATATGCATGTACATGTATGAGAAAATATTTTTATGCTAGTCTGTGTTTTAGTGTTCTCTAGAACCTGCCTTTTTGGGTTGTTTCAATTAGTATCTGATTTTCAAGAGCACTGAATTTATTGAAAAGAATTGTTAAAGAAAAAAGATGGAAAAATAAAGCTGAGAACACTAACAGCAGAAATTACCTCTACCCACTTAAGGATATAATGGCCACAGGGAACACTATTTTATAATTATTTCAGACAAATGTTAATGTTTAAAAGTTAGTATTTTAATGGAAATGTTTGATCCTGATGAAGCACAGAAATTTGCTTTTAAGTTGCCTTGCTGTTAAACTTCACATGCAGACAGTAGACGGGCAGCATAATCCTCTCTGGGACTTTAGAAACAAAACAAATCATTACAGTTTTCCCATGTATGCCAAGGTTAAATAAACACCTGTAATGCTTAGTAACTTCAGCTTCTCCATACACTGTATTAGTGGCAGCTTTCCTTAAGGATTTGACTAAGCATATGTCTGCCCAGAAAAATGGACACATTATTTCAGAAGAGATTGCCTTTGGCCTGCTTGATGCAGGTAAAGACAATAGCAATGACATGTTGACACAAGCTAGAAAAACTCATATGCACCTACCAAAGGCCCCAGGTAAATATTCAGGTTTCCAGTCCTCAAGAACAAACAGGATGCTGATCAGTGACAGCTGGCAGTTAACAACTGGCATGGTTTTGTGAAAGGAAATTGTCTTGTAAGTCACAGAATCATAGAATCACAGAACATTAGGAGTTGGAACGGAGCTTGAAAGATCATCTGGTCCAACACCCCTGCCTGAGCATGATCACCTGGATTAAATCACATCCTGTTCCAGGGCTCCCCCATCCTCACAGTGAAATAAATTTTCATTATGTTCCCATGGAACCTCCTATGCTCCAGCATCCACCCTTTGCCCCTTGTCCTATCACTGGCCATCACTGGCATTACAGGACTCTGAAAATTCATGACCAAGTAAGTGCAGTGTGATTCCGCAGCTCAGATACTGACTTTCCCTGTCCCTTGATTTGGCATGTAATCCCTTCATATCTCTTCACTCTTTCACCTGATTTGTCTAATAGACTGCAAATCTAAGGCATGTTCCCTTCGCAGCCATCATTAACAGGGCAGATCTGTCTTAGAAATTAGCGGTACAGATAGATATATTTATTGACAGTACAGCCTGTAAACCTTTCCTGTTATACAAGCCTCTCCTGATACCATTTGATCTATTTTATTATGGTTCTTTTTATGATTTTCTGTTCATTGTAACATCCAAGGACCCTCTAATCACAGTTTAGTTGCACCATCCTACAACAGGTTTTCTGTTTAGAGAGCTAGGAAAATCAGCAGCAAGGCCTGCCTGAACTATTCCTGCTCCCATTCAAACCAATAGCAAATTTTTAGGTCATTTCCAAAGATCACCATGCAAGAGTCACTGTCTTTTTATTTGTATTCAATAGTTTTCCCTTATAATTTTTAGCCCCCTACAGCCATTTGTACACTTACCTGTTTCAAGGCTGAGGGAAAACATCGGAGCATGAAAACTGATCTTTTCCATAGCACTTATGGAAGATTTTTAAACTGAATTTAGCACATTTAATATTTTTGGGGGTTGTTTTTGTTTGTTTGTTTGTGTTTGTTTTCTTTTTTAACAGAAAATTATTTAGGGAAAGGCACAGAAGAGCACTACTACAGAAGTAAGAACTAAATTTTAATTCCTTGCTTACCTTTACCTGTGCCTAACACAGTAGGCTCCTGATGGGAGTAGGTAGCAGTATAGTGATCATCAGTGTACAAAGGAACTAACATTTTTCAAACACAACTGTTGTACCAGGTATTTACTTTAGAAGAACTGAAACAGCTCCATGACTTCATTAATGTAATAATCATTAACATCACCTAAAGGTCTGGTCCCCTGGGAGACTGACCTATTTATTATCCAATGGTGTCTTTCAGTCTCCCTCTCACTGTTTGAGCCTGCAAAGATCAGCTTGCACAGTTTATCACCATTTTATTTACCTTGGTTCTGGTAGTGTTGCCTAATTTAACGATTGAGTCATTAAATTTTCCTGATTGGGCTGTATCATCCCCTGATTTAGTGACGCCCTTCTTGAGTGCAGTTGTTGCACACTTTGCTGATTGAGATGCATAATTTAATTTAATAAATGGAGAGAGTTTACTATCATTTTTGCATTTTTTATTATTAGGGAAGATTCATATTTTTCAGTGCTGGTTTATTCATTCCCCTTATTTATTTATTTTTGGCAAAGCCAGCTGCATACACAACGCTTGTTCAGCTGCAAAACTCCGCTGACCAAGCTGTACAATTCAGGCATTGAACTTTTGAATCTTTTCCTTATTAAGGTGCATATTCTAGCAGTACAAATTCCAGATGCTTTTTGCTTCAGCAGCCTGGGCTTATGTGCTTAGCTGTCGACAAATCTGTTGGGGATATCATTTGTTTTAAGACCACTAAAGTGCATTTTCTATAGTTTCAGCTATGGTTTTAGATTCTTTGATAAAGCAAATAAAGATGCAATCAGTTTCTTTGTAAATCTCCCTATTTTGCATATAGTAAGTGGCACAAGCTTTCCATAACCAGCAGCTTCAATCTTTGGAAAAGCATTTATCCCACTATTTGAAAGAAAACCTAAGCATTTTGCTATCTTAGATTCTGAAGACACAGCAGGTTGGAAATACTGTAATTCCTGTTCAGTTTATTTTGCATAATATATTGGGAGAAAAACAAGCTTGAAACTGGACTGGCAAACGCAGAATGTAATAGCTATATAAACAGTGATAATAGGCGGCTCAATCAGCAAAGAATGCAGCGTGATTATGTATAAAATTTCATCCACTAAAGTTCACAGCGTGATCAGGAAAGGAGGCAGCCAATCAACAGAGCATAGAGCTCTACTGGGAATAAATATGTTTTGAAAACTCAGCTACCCAGAATATTCAACGGGATCAGCAAAGTTCTAAAAGGGGCATTTGAAGAAAATAATGGGTATGGCATTATTAGTCAGTAGAATGACAACCCCTTTAGAATGCCCTGTTTCCAGTAGTGTGTTCAAAAGAATTTAAGTATTAGGGTCCTGGGAATACAAGGTAATGTCGTGTACGTTGTTCATATGAGAGCTCTTGGCAGGACTGATATAAAAATCTGTTACCGTTATACGCTGAAGAATGTGCTTCATTACATCCCTACTGTGTTTTTCCACTGTTCATATTTGCAAAGACTGCCATCTTGACCAGCACCATGAGAATCAAGTGAAGAACTGAAAAAGGAGTATATGAGACTTAATTTTTTCTCTGTGAAGCAATAACAAGTTAATCGTCCTTGAAGAAAGGACACTCAGAAAAACTGCTAGCTGTTATCTGTATGTTACACAAGGTACATCAGTCCCACTGAATGCTCAAAGCTTTGGCTGGCTCACAAAGTTCATCAAAATTTCCATCTATGTCTTGCTAGCCTCCAGTATATGTAGTTTTTGCAGTACACATGCCTAGATGATCTGGAGATGAACTGCTGGAACTACTAAGTAGGTGTCAGTTTGAATGCATTCCCCAATATCTAAAGAAATCCACTTTATATGGGTCACTTTTTGACTATTAGAATCATGGTTTTAGGATACCACGAGAATAGAAATCTCATTCTTTTCCAAGTTTCAAAGACTCCTAACCTTTCATCTTTCTCTTCAATGTAAAAAGCAGGTATTAGAAGCAAGTTTCTGAGTTACTCATGACACTGCTAATCAATGAAATCAGGTTTTAATCTGAAAGTACAACTTTACACCCTCCAGATGTGTGTCTTCATCCATGAGATAAATGGAAATACCCATCTTCCTGTCTGTGACACAGCAAAAGTTGTCTGAAGTTATATACCATCTGAGGATAGAATTGTATCACAGCAAAAAAATTCAACTTTCATTTATTTATGAGATAATTATTCAGATTGTAGATAAACCAGGCCCTAAAGCTGAGTTCAAAGCAGGTTCCTCCCATTGCCAGTTGAGACCAGTGGTTCTTATTGACTCATAGATAAAGGGGTGGTTCTGGACTGTCAGTGTCTCTTGCTGTTTGCAAAGCAGTGTACTTGGCCTAAGAGACATTGAACAGGGTGAGGTGATGTGGAAAAGTCTGAAGATGTGTTGATAATAGCAAGCAGGATGATGCATCTTGAATAGATACAAAGAATCAACTCCTGTTGAGGGCCTGGTGTTCACATTATAACTTTCAAGTGTTTTTTTTTTTTTTTTTTTTTTTTTTTTTTTTTTGTTGATTTGTTGTTGTTGGGGTTTTTTAATGATTTATTTAGAGTAGCTTTAGGCTGGTCCAGTAAACACAAGCTACAGGAACACATTAGCTGTTCATCATTGGGACCAATTTTATACAAAAAGGATCCCATTGACACACATCAAACTCACTCTACAATGTCAATCAAAGTGCAGTAATTGAGAAAGATCCAGAAGATCAGTTCAGAAATTGTCAGGTACCTTGAACTATTTCAAGTCCTCAGGCTTTTCAGTCAGTTAGCTCATGGAGCAATTTCTCCAGAACAGAATAATTCTAATTTAGAAGTTAAAATAAGAAACACAAGAGAAATATTTGAATTTAAAAATAGAGATTTCCTGTGATGGTGTGACCAAAGAGCCCAGTATTGTCTAGGGTCTCCGTGGCTGAGGAGCAACCTTAATGAAAAAGATCTGGAGGACTCAGATGGTGCGCATGAATCAACAGTGCACTGCTGCAACAAGAAAGGAAAATTGACTCTTGGGCTTTGTCTTCAGGGCTATTGCTAGCTGAGATAGAGAAGTAATGATATCCCAGGCAACTCAACAATTGTCAGGCCGCATCTGGGGTACTGAGTCTTGTTCTGGTTCCCACAGTTCAAAAAGGTTGCAGATGTTCTGGAGAGGGTCCAAAGGATGGCCACATAGAGGTTCAAAAGGGTTGTAGAACCTGCCCTTTGAAGAAAAACTGAGGGACTTATCTATTTTCACCCTGGAGAACAGAAGGCTGGGGGTGGGGAAGGGGGACCTCATCACAGCATTCTTGTACTTAAAGGGAACCTACAAAGAGGAAAGAGGGTCTTCACAAGGAGCCACATGGAGAAGTCAAGGGACAAAGGGAAGAAGATGCAGTGTTTACCTATGTGTATGTATATGGAATCAACATTCTGTGAATCTGGGAATATTGTTTTACCTTCCCTTAGAAAAGAAATGCTAAATTATATGTTATTTCATTGGCCACACATAGAATTACAGAATTACAGAATGTTAGGATTTGGAATGGGCCACAAAAGGTCATCTAGTCTAATACCACTGTCTGAGCAGAATCACCTAGTTTAAATCACACAGGAACATGTCCAGATTGGTATTGAATGTCTCCAGAGAAGGAGATTTCACCTCTATGGGCAGACTGTTCCAGTGTTCCATCACTGTTGCAGAGAAAAAGTTTTCCGTTGCATTCACATGGAACTTCAAATGTTCCAGCTTGGACCCATTGCCCCTTTTCATGTCACTGGCCATCACTGAGAAGAGCCTGGCTCCATCCTCCTGGAACTCACCCTTTACATATTTATAAACTTCAATGAGGTCACCCCTCAGTCTCCTCTAATCTAAAGAGAGTGATATAAAAGATAAAGGCAAAGTTACCGCAAAAATGATATAGAAAAGTGTTATCATGTAGATACCACTGAAGTCCAACACTTGCTGTAGTAACAGGCTGATATGCATCATGAGGTTTTAAGCCTCAGGTAAGAATTACTGGCTAAAATTCCATGACTAGTGCTATTCAACAGGTCAGAGCACATAATCATAATGTTCTCTTCTGGCCTTAAAATCTATTAATCTACAGATTTTGTTCTACTGGGCATTGAGCACAATTTGTTACTTCAAATACTGAATTCAACTCTCCCAGGTCATGCAGAAAAAGAGTTGGCTTTAAGATCACACTTTGAGGATTTGGCACATTGTATCAGATAATTTTGGGTACCAAAAGAAAGACCACAGATTTCTTTGCATATATTGTTTTTCAATCAAACTACTTTCCTAAATCTCTGACAGATTCCAGTGGCTTCAAAAGATTGATGTTTTAGAAAGAAAAGACATTTGCTAAAACAAGTAAATGTAGATAGACCTTTTTAAGCTTTTTGTTTTCTTGTAATGGCTGAAAGGGCCAATGAAACATAAGACTTCTTTTGCACTGTCCTTTCTTAAAATAAGTTTGTATATATTCAACCTAATACTGAACAACAGCCTAATTTAAAATTATCACCTCATAGTATCAATAAAACATATATGTATTAAGAATAAAACATATTCTTAAACATATGTGTTAAGAATAAAACATATATGTATTAAGAATAAAACATATTCTTAAACATATGTGTTAAGAATAAAACATATATGTATTAAGAACTGGCTAGCTGTCAGATCTCCAAATGTAGTATTTAATGTTGTATCATCCCAGAATTTAGAAGGGAGCTGTTTCTAATGTGTCTTAGTAATTGGTGCACCATTATTTAATATTTTCATCTATGATCTGAAAGTAAATAAGACATTTCAGGAAGAAAAGGAGAACCT